>VXBT01007271.1:41212-52453 GCA_013400235.1 Oriolus oriolus | reverse complement strand
CGCCCTCGGCTCCACCTTCAGGGTGGTCCTCACTTAGGTGTCCCCACCACTGGAGGGCTAGGGTTTGATGGACATCGGACCTTCCCAGCCCACCTGTGGGCTGGGCCACCGCAACATCTCCCCTGCTTTTACTTAAAAGAGGAAAGGAACTTAAAATAAAATGTTTAAAACAGCTGAGGGATATAACGATAAGGAAGATAACAAAAACTGTGAGCAGGAGGTTTTTTAATATTGACCCAGCCCAACCCGAGAGTCCCCAGCCAGAAAACATTTTGCTCAACCAGTCCTCTCCCTCCTGGCGCAGCTGATGGATTTGATCTTTAATCTGCTGTATTGTGGCATAGGTGCTCTGGCTGTGGGATGACAAATTGAAACAGCAAAGTCCCTCAAACTCTTCGCATCCATGCCCATTTGCCAGGAGGAGGAAGTCGATGGCGGCGTGATTTTGTAGGGTAGTGTGCCTGGTTGTCTCTTCGTTTGCAAGGAGTTCACTTAGGGCTCTGGTGGTTAGATTTACATGCTTCCCTAGCCAGCATTCAATGTGCTTGATTTCCCCCAGAGCCTTGGCAGCTGCAACCCATGGGACAATTAATGAGGCCATGATGATTTTTGATCGGGACCAACCTTCAATTTTGGAGTAACAATCTTCGGGAAGCTCTTCAATGGATCTTTTGGGCCAAATCAGAGAGGAAGGGTGTAGCCAATTAAGCAAGTGCCTCTTGTCTGGAGTTAAAAGGGTTAACTGTCCCAGGGTGCAGGGCCCTCCTTGCAGACAGGATGGGATTCCCACCCAGGCCCGGTTCCTGCAGATGAAAAAGACTCCCTTAGGGAGGACTCTGGGTTTTCCAGTGGAGTTGGCTGGTATTGGTGTGGTGTATTTGCACCAGAATGCACTTTGGTACGCCCTATCGGATGAGGTGACGTCCCTGATTAATTTTTTACTGATTTTGCTCTGCTGAAGCCACTCATGAACTTTTAGTCGATAATTGAAGTTGACACAGTACGTGGCTTGTGAGGACCCCAACAGATCGAATTCTTGGGGCTCCTCTGGTGCATGTGGGAATAACCTCGTCCACTGGTCCCAAGAGCGAACCGGGTCGGGCCTCTTTCCCGTAAACGGATATTCATTGGAAAAGAGGGGAATCCCAACCAGGCACGTGGACATAGGGTCCTGGACGCCACTCATCGATAGACACATGCCGGACTGGTTGAGGGCCTTTGCAAGCGTCATCCAAACGTTGGCCTTCAGCTAGGGGACGATCCACACTGTAGATGGGATCACAAGCAGGATTGTCAATGGCCACAGATGAAGGTAGGCCATTCTCTCGGGTGGGTAGGTTACTCTGTAAATCAAAACACAAACTTTTAGTAACTCAGCTTAACTCGACTTAATTCAACTTAACTCAACCTATAGGTTCTAGCTCCCCATTTTTTCAAATACATGAATAGGACTGGGGTAGGAAAAAGGATAAGGGGCGTTTGGGGTAGGAGAAACTGGTAAATGGAGACACTGGAGTGGTTTTACGGCGTTGCGTTGTGTCTTCTGAGTGCCACCGCCTTCTCCAGGCCGCGCTGGTGACGTCTCTCGGCTCGTCTTTGTCGCTTGGCATTTGTGGTGTGTTGTCGTTTGGGTCTTGATTTGCCTGCAGAAACGGTTTTACCCACTTTCTGGGTATCCATTTTGGTCCTGAGGGCATGGATACGCAGGCATACCCACATCCCCAGGTGATCAGAGGGTAACGTCCTTGGATTTGGTGGGTTTCTGGGTCTTTTGTGAGAACCTGAGGGTTCTCTTTCAGCTTGGCTTGTTTGGTGTTAGTGAAATGTCTTAAAACTGGAGGATTCGGATCCTCAAATGAACTGTTTAAAAAATTGATTGTAAATAAGGCTTTACACAGCCTTAACACCGGTGATATGGTTTCTGTACCTCCTTTCTGCTGTCGCAGGACTCTGGGTTCGACCAGAGTTTAAGCTTTGGTGTGTTCTCTTGATGATTGATTGTCCAGTTGGGGAGTGGGGAATGCTGGTGGTGTGAGCCACTCCCCACTGTTGCAGGAAACACTTAAGGCACTTGGAGGTGTATGCGGGCCTGTTGTCCATTTTGATTTCATGGGGGGTGCCAAGGGTTGCAAACGCTTAGGTAAAATGTTTTTCCACGTCTTTGGTGGTCTCCCCCGCGTGGGCCGAGGCATACACTGTGCCTGAAAACGTGTCTACGGAGACATGCAGATATTTCAGTCTCCCGAACTCAGGGAAGTGAGTGACATTGGTCTGCCACCCCTCTCCACTATTTAGTCCTCTTGGGTTTACCTCACTGCCCAGGGATGGTAGCTGGTAACTCTGGCAGTTGGGGCATGTCGCCACTATAGCTCTCACTTGGTCCCGCGTCAGGTGGAACATGTGGACGAGAGCCGGAACATTCTGGTGGTACATGGAATGGCTCAGCTTCGCCTGCTGGAACATACCTGGCAGAGTAATGAGTTTTACAGGCATTTCCAGGGCGTCTGCTCGCCGATTGTCCTCTGCTATTGGTCCCGGTAAGTCGGTGTGCGATCTTACATGCATGACAAAGAAGGGCTGCTCTCAGTGGGAGGTAAGATAGATCAGTTTCAAGAGCAGCTTGTGTATTGCTGGATTAGCCACCTCTTTCAACAAAGCACGTTCAGCTCTCGAGGTTACCCCGGCGACGTAAGCGGAATCAGTGATCAAATTGAATGGTTCTCAAAATTTCTCAAAAGCTCTTACCACAGCAGCTAATTCTGCAACCTGTGGTAATCCATGGACCACCTTGACATCAGCCTCCCACCGCTGAGTCTGGGGGTCCCTCCAAGTCATGATCGACTTGTGGGACTTCCCCGAGCCATCCGTGAAAATGGTAAGGGCATTGAGAGGTTTTTGACTCTGAATTTCTTTTGGGATTAAATTGAACGCCGAATTAAACGACTTGTGTTTTGGGTTGTGGATTGAAATTTGTCCCAGGTAACTGTCGAGAGCGAACTGGAGGCTCTCATTGTTCTGGAGCAAATGCTCCAGGGTTCCCGTTGTCAATGGCAGATAGATGCATGTAAAGTCGCACCCCGCGAGGGTGTGGAGACTTTCATAATTAACTGAGCCATCAGTTCTTGTGGCATTGTGATACTCTTGGACGGTTGGTGAGAGAGAAACATCCACTCGATGATCAGAAGGGGGTCTGTCTGCACTTCGTCCCACTGAAAAACCAACCCGTGGAGGTGTGGTGCCTTCCCTAGAATGATACGTTTAAAGGACAAGTCTGGCTTATATCTATGGGCCTGCCTGGAAGACAGGGCCCATTGTACCTGATCGATACAGCTTCTGGCTTCGGGAGTCAGCGTCCGTGGGTAGGTCAACTCGCTGTCCCCTCTTAGCAGGTTGAAGAAGGGGGTGAGGTCCTCGGTCGGGATGCCCACCAGGGGTCGAACCCAGTTGATAGACCCGCAGAGCTGGTGTAAATCTCTGAGGGTCTTGGGATATTCATTGATGACCACCTGCTGGGGAACGATGGTCTTCTCGGTGATCTTATGCTCGAGGTATCTCCACGGCACTGTTAGCTGTATCTTCTCCCGCTGTAGTTCGAAGCCTTTCTCTGTCAGGGCATTCACAGTCAGGTCAAGAGTCCATTTCAGGTATGCCTCATCGGGGGCACACAACAACACATCATCCATATAATGCAGGATCACCACCCTAGCTGCAAGTCTCCAGATAGGGGACAGGATGCAGGCGACATACCACTGGCAGATGGTAGGGCTGTTCTTCATGCCTTGCGGCAGAACTTGTCAGTGGTAGCGCCACGTGGGAGCTTCTCAGTTGATAGACGGAACCGAGAATGCGAACTGGGGGGCGTCGTCAGGGTGCAGAGGGATCTGAAAGAAACAGTCTTTTATGTCAAGAACGGCCAATTTCCAGTCCTGAGGGAGCATTGAGGGAGATGGCATTCCTGGCTGCAAGGGCCCCATGTCCTCAATGGCTTTGTTGATTTTCCTGAGGTCATGGAGGAGCTGCCACCTGTTTTTCCCCGGCTTCCTGATCACAAACACCAGGGAGTTCCAGGGGCTGTTGGAGGGTTCAATGTTCCCCTTCTCCAACTGCTCCTCCACAAGCTCATTGAGCACTTTTAGTTTCTCCATACTTAAAGGCCACTGATCCGCCCATACCGGACTATTAGATCTCCAGTTCAAGGCTTGGGTGGTGCGCTCCACAGTGGCCCCTACTGAAAATCCCGGACTGCAGATGGTATCTCAATACGGGCCTGCCATTGAGACAGGAGGTCCCTGCCCCACAGTGTGAAACCTGTGTTGACCACAAATGGGCGAATTGAGACTATTTGCCCATCTGGTCCCTCAATCTGGATAATGTCTCTGCTCCTCTCAGCTGGAATAGATCCCCCTATACCAGTGACGGCACCCTCTACGGGCTGCCACTCCCATTGTGACAGCCACATGATGTCTGAAATGACCGTCACATCTGCCCCTGTATCCACCATACTGGTTAAGGTGACTTTGGACCCACCGTTATGGAGCCTGCAGCTAAGGGCCAGCTTATCCCTTCCCACCACTTCCGCCCAAAGTACCGCTGGTTGTTCTGAGTCTCTCTGGAGGTCTTTGGGTAGTACGATGGCCTGTGCTATGATGGAGAATAGTGGTAGGAAGAACGGAGGGCTCTTGCATCTTAGTAGGAGGATAAATCCTCCGTCCCAGTCCGGTTGGATGACGGTTGGAACGATCTCAAGTTCTTGTGATGTGTGCTTAGTGTCCCCGATGATAAATATACTAGACCCCGGCATACCTTGTCGGAGCCTCGCCGCAATGATGCGAACATTGGTGGTGTCAAAGTGCTCCACCTTTTCGTTAAGAACTTCGATTTTTCTCCCTGGCTTCCACAGCATTGAATCCACATACCACTGGACAGGGTCGTCTAAGTCTTTGGCAGCCTCACTTATGTCCATGCACAAAGCTGGACCGTGCTCACTGTCTAGTTTCCCTGCAGCTGAGGTGGAAACTGCTTTGCTGTGGACCTGGGGACATATGTCTTTGGAATTGGTTATTAGGAGGTCTAGTATTCGGAGGCCTACCTGCCCTGCACACCCTGGCCATATGCCTTTTCTTGCTGCACTTGAAACAAACAATGGTCGCTCTGTCCTGTGCCACGGCCATCACATCTGCTGCTCCCACTACTCCCCCTCTTTTTCCAGTGTCAGGCACCGGCACCGCAAGCTTTGCACAAGCTGTTAAAATCAGATCAAGGGTCAGTGCCAGTTCAAAAGGGAGTGATTGAATTACCCTTTTGCACCCCTCATTTGCATCTGCTTTCGCAATTTGCAGAATCAGTCCATCCTGCAATTTCACATCATCAATTTGTACTTCAACAGCCTTTTGAATACGATCCACGAAGTCCACGAATACTTCAGAGGGGCCCTGTCTAATATCAGTCAGAGGAATGGGGGCAGCAGATTTGAGCAGCATTGTGGCGAAGGCTTTTTGCGCTATCGTTTTTATCTCCTCCAAGACTGGCCCCGGTATTGCTTGGGCCTGGTCTTGGGGTTTGGCCAATCGACCTTCGCCACACAGGTGGTCCATAGTGAGATTTACATTCTCAGGATTCAAAAGGAGAGTTGGGAGGAGTTCCTTTAGTAAGAGCTTCCACGCCCTTTCCCAAATCCGAAACTCGGATGGGGAAAGAAGGGAGGTCATAATCGTTTTAATATCCGATGGTGTCAACGTATTCGCTGCAAAAGTGGCAGTGTACAAGCTCTTAAAATAGGGACTCTCCCTCCCAAGCTCTTTCTGGACTTTACAGAGCTCCTTCAAGTGCTGGTAAGCAAAGGGCTCCCATTGCAGATTGCGATCAGTCCGGTTGTATGAAACCGGAGCTGCAAAGGGATCGCAGGGCACATCCAGATCTGGATCTAAAATGGCGTCGCTTCTGGCTCCCGAGTGTTGGAACTGGAAGGAGAGGCGTGGGAACCAGATGTGTGGCCAAGGTGGGAGTGGCCACATGTAGGCGGGGTCGAGGGTGGAGAAGGGTCTCGAGGTGGGAGGGGACACCCGACGCAGGGGGAGGGACCCGACGCGGTTCCACCCGATGCAAGGGCGGGACCTGACGCATGGGAGCGGCCTGCAACTGACACATCCGGAGAAGAGGGGGTTTTCTGGGAGGAAGGGCGAGGAGGATTGTGGGGAGAAGACGACAAGATGGTGGACCGTGCCATGAGGTCCCCGCCATCCTGTCAAAGGACAGGGGAAGGGGGCGAGATGGTGGACCGCGCTATGTGGTCTCCGCTATCTTGTGGCATGCATTCATATTGGCATCTACAACCTTTAACTGAGGGGACAACAACTGGGATGGAGGGACTAGGAGAGCGGGTTTGGATCGCGACCAAGGCAGTGTGGCCAGCACTGTCTCAGCGGGGTAGGTGGAGAGATCGCGGAGAGCCACAGAGTCAGTGGCAACCCGGCGCCTCGTGGCGGTCTGCATCTCCAGATCTCTCCCCCAAAGGGAGAGAGGGTTTAGGAACACAGGGAGAGGAACACGGGGAACGGTTCATAACTTTCAAACTCTGTGAACTGGCGGGCATTCCTTTATCTTTCCCCTTCATCTTAACCGATTGGTAAATTAAAACCAGAAGTGGGAAAACTTAATCACTGAGGTGTCCCCACACTGCCTCAGGGCTGACAGCCTTTCTCCTACCCTGTCCCAAAAGGGTAGGGACTTAAAATCTTCTGTGGACACCTGGGGAAAGTAAAGGAATAACCACCTAACAAAGCTTTTCAACAATCCCTTTGAAAACTTAAAACCACCCCCCTTTAGGGAATCCCCAACTTGGACATAAACCTCTCTTTGAGGCCAGGATAATTTGCCACCCATGGCCTTGAAGAAAGCTTAACTTAAAACCCTGCACTCAAAAGTCTCTCACCCCCAGCGGTGGTTAAAACAAAAAACCAAAAGCGAAAGCTCAGGGGACCGGCTTTCAGTCTCACCCTTTCCCTTCTAGAGGGTCCTGAGGACTTTTGACTGTCTAGGGGACTCAAACTTATCCGTCTGAAAGCAAAAATCCACCACTGGAGTCCCTGGGCTCTGGACCAGCCTCTGTCTGCCTCAGGGGCTCCCTGGGAGGTTGTCGGTCCACCTCTCGGAGCGCTGCCTCCTAAAACGGAGTGCGCTGTGACAAGAGGCTCGTCGCTACCCAAAGACGTTTACTCCTGACAGCTCTCCGGGCTGTCAGGGACGTCAGCAGAGAGCCTCGAACGTGGAGGTCCCTGTTCGGGCGCCACGTGACGCTTTCTCGCGGCAGACCACAGCTATCTGCGAGCCTGCAGTGCCCAGCGTCCTTCCTGCCGACAGCGGTCTGACAGGGCAGCTGTTGGGAGTGCTGCTATGGAGCAGGCTGGCAGGCTGCACCGGCAGACACAGCCACTAGGTGGTGTAAGCAAAGCCCGAAGCAAAGAGAGGAAAGGGGTCTCGAGAGCAGGTTCCAGGAACGGGTTTATTGAGAGGGTCCAGGGAAGCTGAAATCCACACACTGAAGACCATACACCAAAGACCCCGAACTGGGGCTTTGCACAAGGTTTTATACTCGGGGAAAAAGGGGGAGGAGAGAAAGGGTACAGCCAATGGGGTAGAACTCGGGGAGAGAGTAATAGGGGGATTAACAAATGAAGCGAACTAGGAGGCGGGAGCTAGAACAGGGAGCCAATCACTAACCAAACTTAAGAGAACTTTCTGGAGGGAGAGGCGGTGGCTTCACACCTTGGTGCCGCCCTCGGATCCACCTTCAGGGTGGTCCTCGCTTAGGTGTCCCCACCACTGGAGGGCTAGGGTTTGATGGACACCCGACCTTCCCAGCCCACCTGTGGGCTGGGCCACCACAACGCTTTGTCAATGCTACATTGTCTTGTGCAACTCGATCCCACAGCGCGTCTCTTAAAGCATCCCATGTCTGAAGGTTAAAAACTTTGGTATTGTCTAAAGTTGAATTACAGCATTTTGCCCAGAACAAGAGCCTGATCAAATCTGTAAATTCAACTTTCCTGCCATGTTTCTTCAAAATCTGCTCCATTGTCTCTGCGACGTTCTGTTCCTGGGATACACCATCCCCCATTCTAGGCTGCTACTCTTCGTCCTGTGGAAAGGCAAATTCTTTTCAGCCTCTATGTTCTCCGTGGCTCACCTACAACTCTGCAGGGGATTGATCGCTGGCCAGCTTTCTGCTTCTTTCAGCAGCACTTACAAGTCCCACAAAGCTCACCAACGGACACACATTTATGTGTATCATAAGTTCCTCACACAAATGGGGCATCATTTGTCGGTGATTGAAACACGGACCCAGTCTGGCAGAGAAACTGAATCGCTTTATTCAAAGAACAAGCTGGTTTTATACACTTACATGACCTATCACACACTGCCACGTCAGCAGCACACCCTTTGAATGTCTCTGTATTGGGTGACCCGCCTGGCAGCTTCCAGCAGGCTCCTCCCCCCAGGGTCCGGGGGAGACAAGTTTCTCTGTGCCGCCATGTGCTCCTTTGTGCTGCCATGTGCTTCTGCAGGCACATCCCACAGTCTGCAGCCCAACTCCATCCCATCTCTTCCATAGCCTGGGACTGCTACTAAAGACCTTTTCCAGTTATCAGTAGTGTGTCCAAATAGCCACCTCCATCTGGGACTTTTCCACCAGCAATAATCTTTGAGCTCTCAGCTCACAATGTAATACCTCTTTTTTTCCTACGAGGGCTTAGTAGGGTCTTAGACATCTTTTTTTATAAAAGCAAGACCACCTAAATGTTTCAGAGTTGTGCTAGCAAAGTGACCACTTTTGTGACAAATATATGCAGCAAAATATCCATCCCAAAGAGCCCATACAAGATTTCATTCCTGCTGGCGCAGACAGCTTCAGCAATGTGCAAAGCAACAGCAGTATGTCCTGTGGTATCCAGAGTGTGGAGGCAGCCTAAGAGGGCTGCGTAGGCCAGGTGGCAGAAAAATGAACATCAGCTTTACAGAAGGGACCAGTTAGAGTCTGTTTTTAGAGCACTCCTAAGTAATGGCCATGTCACCTCACAAACGAGCTACTGAGATGTGCGAAGCAGCTTTGGTTTATGTGCCTTTTGTTCAGCTGACAGTGGGTCCGTGTTTTAATGAAGATGTCTTTTCCATGAAAAGGATCAAGGCAAGGGGTTTTCTAATTTTTCTGAGTTTTAACTTGGACCCATGGAAAGAAGAATAAGGAAAAAACCCAAATCAAACCCCAAAAAGTGAGCACATCAAGTCAGGACTAATTAAGCACTAAAGATGAAACTGACAGCACTTAGGTCTGCCAGGCTGCAAAAAAAACTGTCATTGAGGGCTAAAATTCCCATCCAGCTGGACATATAACAAGGCAATTTCTGCCAGGAAGTCTTTAATCTTTTCCTCCCCAATATCCCACCCTTCTCTTGACTTGCTCTTTTCTTCCATTTATTTTTGTAATTGTCATCTGCTATCTTCTATCATCCACTATTAATGAGATTCTAACTTTACATCTTTGTTACATTTTTGATACTCTGTACATGCTAGACTATTAAAATAATTACATTTTCTAATGTGCTAACACTGACTACTATAATTTCTAGCAGCAACATGGATATCAGCTATATTGTTAATAAATGATAACATTTTTCCCCATTAATTTGAGTCTTGCTTTTAAAGGCAAACAAAAGACCTAAAAGTGATATCTCTTACCTTTTAAAGAGCAGACAGACAACTGAAAAATTATTTGTTAATATAAACTAGGAGAAAAATCTGTAACTGACAACATCCAAGCGTATGCCTTATTACATGTCTGGCAGGCTTAGTGTGCGGTAAAAGCTCAGTTTTGCTATGGTGTGTGCTTTACTACAAAGCCACAGCTCATTTAAATTTATACCTCAGTAGTGGCCACTTACATAAGAGGCTGCTGGTAGCACCATCTATTATTAGTAATGCCTGACATGTTTTTGGAAAGAAAGAATCACCAATGTTTCCATGCTTCAGGGCACAGGACTGATATTTTTATGGCTACCTTTATTGTCAAGGAGATGTTTGTGCCATCCCTGAGTAAAATAACTGCCCATGTTATTTATCCTGGAAAACTCAAATTGTATGTAACCTGTAAAAGTCAGTCAGATTCCAGAGCCTAAACACCCCTGAAAGATTTTATTTCCTTAGGAAAGGAAGCTGATGCCCTGAAAATGCAGAGGGAAGAAATATTCAGTTCAAATGCATAAGGAAGAGGAGCCAGAGCAGTAGAGCAGTGGGTGGTAACATGCATAAGGCAGAAGCTGAAGACTGGAAATTAGAGTTGGTGAAGAGTTGGAGTGCCAAAGGAGCAGTATATGTGGATGGTCAGATGGAAATTGAGATGTAGCAGAGGTACTTTTGCATGCAGGTGGAGGTGAGGAGCAGATGTGTGTGACTGAACTGCCTGTCACAGGGGCTAGGCTCCTGTCAGAAGGGAGATGCTTAAATCAGACCTTTACAATGTGCAGGCACAGGAGGCCCAAATCAGTCTGAACACAAATCTTCATCCTAGAGCTCCTTACAGCAAGTGGCTTTGCATTGCAGAAAATCTCCTTGGCAATGTAGGGGTTTCTTTCTGTCTGTAATGAAAATGTAATGCCTCCTCTTCAGCTAAAACTCTTCTGTTTATTTCTGTGAAATGCCAAGAAGGGCATAATGGTTGAAGCCCAATGTTCGTAAAGGACAAGACCAATTTTGTTCAAAACTTCAGACCAGGCTAGATCAAGATAGTCTTGATGCATACTTGCTTCGTGAGCAGAGCCTGACAGTGCGTCTCGTACTTCCAAGGGAACAACAAAAGCTGGATTACGAATTTGACTGGTTTCAAACCCATGCGCTCTGTGAGGTGGCTGTGGCGCGGTAAAACTGGGGGCCGGCACTTCAGCACTAACCTGACAGGACACTGCCTGGAACTGGTTCTGCACGCCTGAGGCTCCGCAGCTGGCCATATACACGGACAGTTCATTCTCCTGCGCACAGCAGCACAACCATTGCCGGGACAGCACCGCGCCTGCAGGATCGGAGTGAGCTGTGGACGCAGGCACCTGTTCCGACACAGCGGAAGGGCAGCGACACTCCGGTGCGTTCTTCCCCTCATTCTCGCTCCCTGCATCCTGAACACGGACTCCTGTCGGCTCGGGACACGGCGGCCGGGAGCAAGAAAGGACGAGAGCACGCTCCTTCACGGGG
>VXBT01007271.1:0-35960 GCA_013400235.1 Oriolus oriolus | reverse complement strand
TGTTACAAATGAAATATAGTTAGGTATGAGTCGTGCTTTGTCATGTAAAATGGACTGCCTATGTGAGCAAAAAAAGCCTTATTTTCTTTTCTAAACTGTGTATATTTTTTTCTTTCTTTTGAAATGTATCTTGTGTTTATTCCTTGCTTAGTTTGCATCTGGCTGGGGAGATCAGCGATTGTAATTTTTGTTAGTGTAACCTTGCCTGTAGGAAGCCCAGTTACTCTGCACGAATCCAAACAAGCTTTTCCCTAAACGTACAAGATTAGTTTAGTTTAAGCTGGCTTCCTGCTATTGAAAAGCAGACTCATTGAGTTTGCCCATTGGAGTATTGATTATAATTTTTTTTCTTCAATACGTATTAGATGATCCTGTTTTCTTGCGGACCTCAGTGATTGTTGTAGCCTTCTAATGGACAGGTTTTATTAAAAATGTTGGGCCAAATTCTGACTTTTGTTATAAAGCACTGATCTCAGTGTTTGCTGATGCCCTATTTTGATGTAGAAATGCAGCATCCAAGAGATTTCATAAACATTGGAAGACTTTTGAGTATAAATTATGCAAATAATTTAAAATTATTCTGTGTTTCAGCAACCTCTGTCTAGATGTTTAACAGCAGTGGATTGTGAATTCAAGCCTTTGATATCCTGAGGTTATCAGCATTACTATCTTCAAGAGAGATAACAGTTCTCAAAGAGTCTTCGAGGGATGCACCATGACATCAGTAGTGATTGACACTGGAGGCCCTGCCCTGGAGTTTGACAGCAATGGAATAAAAAATCAAGAGGTTAGAAAACTAAATAGCACTTATTTACTAATCAAACTTTGAAACCTTTTATCTTAATTTGGAAGAAAAATTCACTGCAAACTTGCTGTGAAAACAAATGGAATGGATCTGAAATTGTGTTAGGAGGAAGAGTGCAGCCATTTTTCAAATATCTTTGGAAATAGAAGATTTTGTTATCACAGAAGTGGAAGCAGGAAGTTTTGAAGTCTGCTGTACAACTGTAGACTGAGTTTACAAAATTATATTCTATACTAAGCTTTCTTTAAAGATCTCGGATGTGTCTTGAGGTGTAGAACAAGTTGAGCAGAACAATACATGGACCTCTTTTAAAGTTAGGCAGTACAGCATATTTTCTTGTATTTTGCATTCTTATCAACAAAAAATATTCTACTCTCCTGTAGCTTTTAATAAAGAGAATCTGGCAGGGTTCTACTTCTGCAACACTATAATTGATTATATATGCTTTTACAGGCATTCTGATCCTTAAATAAGTAGAGATGAGCATATAGGCTTTGAAGTAGTCAGTTCTTCTGTAATAACTTATGCACTTAACCCAAAATGTGTGTTCATAAGACACAGGTCAGATGTAGGTATCTTGCAGTGCATAGTCAAAGCCTTTGTTACGTTTCATCAAGCAGAGGGACGAGAAACACTTCCCTCAGCTGAGTGTCTTCGTTAGAAAGTGTGCTCTTTTCTAATATCTTAAAGCTGTCTGCGGCTTTAAATTTTAAGTCCTTAAACCCAGGAAAATATCTTTGGGATTTAGAAAGCACCCTCTGATGGCTGATAGCTATCTTTTATTCTTTTAATCTCTTGCTTTGGAGGAAAATTTCCTTTAAAAATATTTAAAATTATTATCATTATTCCATAAAGAATGTAAGAACATAAGAGGAAAATACTGACGCAGAGTTGAATAGTGCAGTATTTAGAGCATTTTTTTCTTTCCTTTCCTTTTTTTTCTTCCTTTCTATAGGAAAATGAGCCAGTCTCTGAGTTCCCAGCAGTGATTGTGGAGCCAGTTCCTAGTGCCAGACTAGAACAGGGTTACGCTGCTCAGGTCCTGGTTTATGATGATGAGACTTACCTGATGCAAGATGTAGCAGAGGAACAAGAAATTGAGACTGAAACTGTGGAAACAGGTAGACTTACTTAATTTTTTTCTTCCGTGAGGTTTTTATACTTTTAGAAATTCCCAAGGAATGTGACATTGTGTTTACACACAGGATGGAGGTCTTGACCTGGGTTCACATCTCTTTGCTCTAAGCTTAATTTTGCTTAGGCTTCAGTGGTGACGGGATTATCTTGGCAGGTAAAAATGTCACATGACATTAATGGTGCTGCATTGTAACACTGTGTCTCCTCCCTCATGAGCAGGCAGATCTTCATTTGTGTCTTTGCTAGGTACTTATGCAGGGAGTTTGCTAGACAACTAAACTTGGAGTTTTTAAAAATCAGCTGAGCCAGGAAGCTGGTTAGAATTCAGTTTTACACTCTGTGTGAGCCACACAACTGCAGGGCAGCTGGAAATAGGGACTGTGTGGCTGTATTTACCCCATCTTCCAACTCTTGCCCCTTCCTGTCTGTCCCTTCCTATCCTGCCTTTTTGGTGCAAGAGTTGTTTTATGACTGGTTTGGTGGCAGGGGTGGGTGGCTAGGGGGAATGGAGTTGGACTGTCTCATTATGGGCAAAAAGCCTAATAGATTGAAATTAACTCATCTATCTATAAAATAACAAGTTAGGATTGAAGGAAGGAGTGGAGCTTTGCTGTGAACGCTGAGCTGTTTAGTGATAAGCACAAATCTTTCTGTACGCCCTCTTTCCAAAGAGCACAATCAGGAGGTTTGCATGTTCTGAGGGGCAACAAAGTATGTTTAAAGTGTCTGCGGAAACGAAAGCCGTGCTGATATAGCAGCCTAATTACATCTGATTGTTGGGCTGTGATTCCTGCTGTCCTTCCCTCTTGCTCTCTTGTGTTGCTTTTTGTAGCACTGGGGAGCAAAGACACACAGACCTCCTTGCTTGCTCTAAAGGAGATTGTTTATTGTAGCAAAGCAAGCTGTTTTATGTTCTAAACTTAACCAAAAGAAGCACGTGTTGGCTGCCTGCTACTGTGGTGTCCCTGCTACTGTGTTCACCCGTCCCTTTACCCAATCAGCTCTCTGACCACGTGGTGTGCACGCATCTCCCCAGCCAATCACTGCCTCACACACAAGGCCGACCACACGCCAGCCATACAACCCGATCTCTGGTCATGTGACCTGTTTTTAACCTCCCTGTTTAGCAGAACCTTTCCCAGAGTGCTTTCTGTTGAGCAAGAGTGAACAGAACTGAACAGGATTTCTTATCTCCCACATCTCCCTCTTTTTGATAGCATGCACTTCTTTTATTATGAACAGTAAAACAACATATCTAATATAACTATCATCAGCTGCCTAAATACTTTACCATCACCCAGAGTCTGCAATTGCTGGGGAGACCCATTTCACCTGAAGGACCTTTCCCGGGCAAGGTTTCCAAGTTTACCTCGAAAGCGGTGTCCAGCTTTTAAAAGACCAAATCAGCAAGTCAAAGTGACTTGACTACATTTTTAGTGCAGAAACACCTGGGTCTGATGGTATGATTACCAATCAGTCAGGGCCAGGGCTTGGCCAGAGCCAAGATGTTGACTGGAAGAGTTTCCCTAACATATCCTACAAACAAACCTCTACTGATATAAGTTGGGAACATGACTTCACAAGACCTTATATTTCTCATGAACAGGGGGACAGATTAAAACACCCAATAACTGGCACAAAAAGCAGTCAGAACAATGCAGGGGGTCACAAGGTGGTATGGTAAAACAATAACAATGAGGGTCCAGGGCTGACCAGTTGTGAAAGTTTCTTACAGCTAAATCTCTTTACTTACAAAATGACATATGCAACAACTAAATCACCTGCAGGAAACTTAACAAGACTTAAATTTGCCAATTTTCCTTCACAGAAGGTATATACAAGTTTATAAATCCAGGCCTGGGACATTAGAATTATATTAACATTAACTCCCTAAGTGGTTTCAAAAGATACTTGCATTCTATCAAGGCATTGTACAGTCATTAAAACTCTAGTAACCTCCAAAATGCACTGAAGAATATTGTAAATGTGTTTAAGTTGTTAACAAGCCCCAAGTCAGAATTCGCTGTGGAGTAAGAGGGTTACCATCTTTATCCAGTGTTGATCTACAGTCTTCATTCCAGTGGTAGTCTTTTCTATATCAGGGAAGCAGCAAGACAGGAGTTGTTCTTCCAGGTTTTTTTTGAGTGGGACAAAATTTCTGCAACTCAGTTTCATTAATTAAAAGGGTACTTTGAAAAAATAAGCACGGATCAAGCTATGAAGCGCTGGATGGGCTCCCGGGACTTTCCCAAGCGGCGCCTGTCCCTGCCGCCACTTTCCGCGACTGGATGAAACACATTGAGAACAAAGGGGCTGGCGCAGCGGGGCAGCCACACGGCTCGGCCTCAGCAGGCACTGGTGCTTTCCGGTGCCTCTGCGCTTCTGTGAGGTCGGACCCGCTGCCACTGTGTTTCCCGTGCTGCAGCCACTGCCGGCACACGTGGGACTTGTTCTCCACGTTGCCTGCGGCACCCAACCCGCTGATGCCTTCCCTGAGCACCGCTCGCCATAGAGCAGCCTGTGCCGGGACAGAGGTGCTGTTTCTAGCACCCTGTCAGAACCTCGACGGCCGCTGCAGCCGCCAGGGAAGGAGAGGGAGTGAAAAGCGGCAGCAGCCCCAACACAAGGACCAAGCGTTTCACTGCAAAACACAGGAGGGGGAGTATCGGAGGGTTGCAAAGATGTTGCTGAGAGTTCGTCTGGTGTGTTGGAAGTGGGTATGAGGGGGCCTAAGGGCTCAGGGGAATCAGTTTCTGTAGTCACGAAATGGCGGACGTCCGTGCGACTTTCTTTAAGAACTGCCATAATAGTCATCCACGTGGCGAGGTGCCCGCAATCACTGGCATCGCCGTTCCCGGCAATATCAAAAAAGTTTCTGTCCTAGTGCCTGCCAGGCTTCCAGTTAAAAAGTCCCAGTAGAAGCTAAGTCTTTTACATGCGTAGACACCCCATCCAGCAAGCTTAGCATCGGAGATGTCTGTACTTTACCGATGTAGGAGCCACCATAGGCTCCATCTTTCTTCCATAGGCGTCTTTCCTCCTGTAATTCTTCCACTGCTCACCTGGTAGGTGATGGGCGCGTGTTTGGGTTCCTTTGCCGAACTTTCCTGGTCGACTGATTCTTGGTTCAGTGGAAGTCGTTACCGGTGCGGTCCCCGTCTTTCACCGCCTGTGAGATGTTCCAGATCGGGCTGCCATTTGTAGCACTGTGGAACAAAGACACACAGATCTCCTTGCTTGCTCTAAAGGAGATTGTTTATTGTAGCAAAGCAAGCTGTTTTATGTTCTAAACTTAACCAAAAGAAGCACGTGTTGGCTGCCTGCTACTGTGGTGTCCCTGCTACTGTGTTCACCCGTCCCTTTACCCAATCAGCTCTCTGACCACGTGGTGTGCACGCATCTCCCCAGCCAATCACTGCCTCACACACAAGGCCGACCACACGCCAGCCATACAACCCGATCTCTGGTCATGTGACCTGTTTTTAACCTCCCTGTTTAGCAGAACCTTTCCCAGAGTGCTTTCTGTTGAGCAAGAGTGAACAGAACTGAACAGGATTTCTTATCTCTCACAGCTTCTCATACTTCTCTATGCTAATTTTGCAAGAAGAAAAATAGCAAGGAGACCCTCAAGTGTTCTGTATTTTTGTTGAGTTAAATTTCTGCTGGATTAGCAGAGTGTTGGGGTAGGGAGTATGACGAAACTGCAACCAAAGGATAGGTCCTCTTGCGCACTCCATACTTAACTGGTGAGACCCACTTGATATGGGTAGCATATGTTCCTATCCTGGGGCTGCCTAATTTAGAGCTGGAATTTAAATTCATGGTGTCAGGAAAGCAAAACAAAGGTGAGAGACTTTCCCTCAGCTGCTTAACTTGGCATCCCAGTAAGTCTATATGCATTCCTATCAGATTAGGCACTTCAGCGCAGATTTCTCAGTAAACAGTGGATGCAATTGCTCATACATCCTTCTCAATTTGGATGTTATCCTGTAGCACTGCAGCAAAAATCCTGGGCATCAACTTCACAAGGTGAGGATGAACTAATGATTCAGGTTTTGGAACAATACCTACAATTCCAGTTTACTGAAATGTGTTTTGAAAGAAATATGCTAATTAGAAGTTCAACAAATTAATGTAAAGAGAAGTTATGAAATAATGTATTTCTTAAATTTAATTTTTGACTATGGTAATAAAACATTTAAGTTTAAGGTGAGAAGTGAGGGTACTCTTCCCAAACTGAGTTTTACAACTTAAGTTTATATTTGAAAACATTTAGGAGCTTATACTTTGAAGGTTTTTGTATTCAGAAGTTGTTTTTTAAACATTAAATATGCTGTTTCTTGTAAGATTTTTGTAGATTAATGGCTAACAAAACAGTTCTTTTAGGATAAAGAGCTGCTGCAAATGAACTCTTTTATGTCTTTAAGCATAATTTTACGGCCATAATAAACTGGGGGAAATTACAGCTAAAACTTGTAGCTCTTCTATAGGAATAGTTTTGTGTAAGCTACCGTTCAAAGAAAGGGACATGGGTGTTTCCAAGCCTTGATATTTGAAAGTACAGTCTTAAAATTTATAGGGCAGTTGATATGATAATTTGGTGTCTGTGGCTGGAGATGGTAAGAGATGTGGCTCGACTGCCTGTAGTTTGTTGATGTTTTCTGTATTGCTTTTATTTTAATTTCACAGTTTGACTTTAATATGTCCTTAAAACTTTAGTATGATAAGATAATGATATATTAAAATCAGTTCAAATATTTATTTGTTGTAATAGTTTTGATCTAAGAATTAATGAGCAGTGAAAAGCCAATAAACAGGGAAGGAGAAATTAAAATAAATGAAGATTTAAAAAACTATGAATGCACACTTGTTCCTACAGTCCATCTTTTAAGTATTATTTGTGTAGTGTATACACTATTAATCCAGTCGGGTTTTCATGGTGTAATTGTACATGACAATGAGTAGAGGTCCTTGCGCAGAACTTGTGTCCAGTGTTCGTGAAAGGAGTGCTTGGTTTAGCCTGTTCTGAGGGAGGCAATCTTATGGGGCATGTGTTGTGACTGACATGTTTTGGCACAGCCAGGAGTCCTTCTGAATTATTTCTCTTACAGAGAGGTAAGATGGGTGGAGAGAAAGTATGAAAGCCCCAAGAAACATTCATTTTGGTAATGCACCATTATTAGCAATGAATTGCAGGACAGTGAATCTGAGTGTGCTGGTTTTTAATTTTAATTTTGTAGTAGAGATACTGGGTTGTGGGTAGGTAGCAATTTAATGTAGGAGAGGTGGTAACAGGTGCCATGGTAATTGTTAATGAGAAAGCAGACTAAAGCAGTAGAGAAGATGTAATGTTTAAAGAGCATTTTAAGGTGTTAATTTTTTGAAGTACATACCTTTATTATGCTAATTTATAATGCACCCCAATTTAGAGGGGTGCAACAGTTTGATTTCTGTACATCTGAGAAGAAAAATCTGTTATTGCTAAAGTAGTCGCAATAGATTCTACTTCATAAAAGACAGAATTAATTGCTACAAAAATTTTCATGTTATTTGATAAATGTATTGTTGTTGCACCAAGAATGAGTAGACTTAATACCTTTTGTGGTTCTAGACTCTACAGGCAGCACGGTAAATACTAAAACCCATCTTAAAGAATCCTTGGCAGTACTTGAAAAGGATCCCTTTTCTCATAATACACCTCCCCTATGTCAGTATCTTTCCTGTTGGCCATGGACCTGATTTTTTTCCCTTTCTTGTGACAGTTCATTGGTAATTCTAATGACTACTGATTTATGTGGTTTATAGCATTACAACACACATTCGAAGAGTCTCGGGCTAATTTGCAGGTAATCTAAAGCTTCATAATTTAGTAAAATGTACCATTATTCTAGCCTCCAGAGATAGGGATCAGTACCCTGTGTGAAAAATGTTGTAGGGAAGCTGCTGTGGGAAAATTTACTTAGGGCAATAAAGAGATGATCTGTGCTGTGCACTGAATGGTGCTACTTGTGGTTTGCTAGTCCACACTTGAGACTGTGTGGACTACAAGGACAGTCAGTGCTGAGCCAAGGGCAGATTCAGGACCCGCAATGTTGTTTTTAATTAAAAAACTTCTCACATTTATGAAACCACAATTCAAATAAAATATACTATATGATCATTATAAATACTCATGAATTTTTAGTTAATTCTAGTGGAGTATGGGGTTTTTTGCCTAACAGACTCCTTCCTGCTAATCTATCTTGATTCATTAATCAAGGATCATTATTTATAATTAAACCTTTAACTGTGAAATTAATCCATTAACTACAAAAGTAAAACCCAAGTGTCTTTCAGCAAACAAGAAAGACTTAGTGGTTCATATTATGTTTTTATTCCAGAAAAAAATGCCTATTTGCTTGGAATAGAAAAAGGAGTTTTCTAGAAAAAACAAAATATAGAAATTTGGGTCATTTCAGGTGACCTTATGACATTCTTTGTGGAAGTAGTGAGTGCCTTTTGTAATGATTGGAAGGGGAAATATAATCTTTAGATTGACATAGTATTTAAATTTCTTTCCCTTTTTGTTTGAAGCTCTTGGGAGTGGTACCTTTAGATTATTGAGGACTGAGTTACAGGCTTAAAATTTTGTTTACTGCAACAATGAAAGCATTTGTATCACAAAATACACATCCTTCTTAACAAGTTTTTAATAATACTCAAATTTTCTTGGATTTAATTTCCTGCACAGTTTTTTGTCCTAAAAGTAATTAGCCCTTCAGTGTTAGGATTTATTCAGCAAAACCTTTGTAGTTTACATAATAGCAGAAGCTGCTTTCTTTAAAGAAGCAGTCAGTTTGAAGTTAACAATTGCTACAGTTCTGTTTATTTTGTCACCACACAGAACCCATAACGTGGACGTGTAGGTGCGATAATGGGGTAATCTAATTTCACAGTTTACCATAGGAGCAGTACGGAAGGTAACACAGTTGTGGTCTGCAGATCTTAGACATGGAGGATGCCTACTCTTTTAGTTAACTAAGATGTGAGTATTTAAGTATTGCTGCTGTAGACCGTGATTTAATTGTTTTAGTGAATCTAACATCTTGTATGAATAGTATTTTTCCCCTTATTTTTTAATTAATCATCAAAGCACCAAGTACAAGTTTGGGATTTATTTTTTCATCACAGCTTTAAGATTAAAGAGGAAACAAAACTAATATTTTCAAGAAGCTGAAATATCATTCAATTTGTGAACTGTCACGAGATTTTTTAAATTTCATGTCCTATCAGAAATCCTCCCTTTGGTAAAAGTTGAAAATCTGTTTTGATTCTAAAACTGTTATTGCCACAGCGGGGTGGAAGATCTGCATGAAAAAAAAAGTGGATCTGAAAATGACCTTTTCCAGGATGGAAAAATATTGGGCTGCAAGACCGGGAAGTTCAGTTAAAACTACCATGAAAACTGATAGCCATTCTTAAGGAGGGAGGATGTTGAATCAACAGGGAGTTTAGGCTTAACTCTCCCCCAGTTAAAACAAATGGATAAATAAAATACATATAAGGGAAATCATCTTCTTCAGAGGAAATTTCAGATTACTACTTACACAGTTATCACCATGGGAATCAGCTTTGCATCTCTATGTCTAGTCTTTAGTTACTGCCTGTTCTTCTTTCTGTCTTTATATGTCTTCCCTTGTTATGGTTAAAACTGCTTCCTTCTAATGTCTCTTAGGGAAATTTGAGCTTGTGAACTCTATAGTTTCTGTGATAAATTTTCATCAGTTAAATATCATCTACTAAGAACTCTGTATTAGATATAGTTAGAATCTTACCTTTGCAAATATGGTATGTGTGTGTTAGGAATAGACAAAACAGTGTTATAATTCATTCTGGCCAGACATTATTTAATTAAACTGCCTCTTAGGAAAAATGAGTTAACACAAGCATATGAGGTACATTTTGTTAGTGCTGACATACCCTATTGACTGAACATGAGAACTTTACACGTGCAGAGAGACCATTTGCTTTAGAGGACAGTGCTGACTACAGAAAAAAAGTTTGGACATTCTAACAGCTTGATTAAACTCTCATTTTAAGTTGGTGCTGTCTTCCTCAAAGAGCTAAGACGAAGCCTATTAGCTGGATAAAAACAAGATAAAACTTTGCTTACTCTACTGCAAGAATTAGATGCCTCTTACACATTAATGGGTTAAGAGTTCGTCCTTCGAACGTCAACTAATTTTATTTTTCACACCATGCTGCTACTGCTGCTGCAGATCCATGTGAATCCTCATTTTGCCAAGAAATCCATTGCACTTTTGGTAGTTAAATATCAATGACAGTGAGGCAAAATGATTCCCCTCCTATTGCATGTGCTATTGCGTAGTGTTTGGAGCAGTTATACCAAGGGTATATACATCTGTTTTCAGTAACATTCTTAATTCAGGAAGAAAATGCAACTGCAGCTTAGATTTTATGTCATCTTGGTTGGTGTTACTTTTACTGAGAAATTAAGGAAAAGAGCTCTACAATTGCTCCATGGACGATAGTATTTTAACGTAATGGTAACAGCCTAGTTGTGGTGTCCAGTTCTTTCTAGATTTCAGGTTTTTGCCTTGCAGCATTCAGTGCTCCATTCATACTGAAACCATGCTGCAAGATTATTTTGTAATAAAGCCTAATTTAACTACACATTTCAGGCATAATTTTTATTTTCTCCGGCTGATGTGAGGCTAATTCAATGGTTTGCTAGTGTAGGGCATTATGGGTTGAACTTCAGATGTGCAGAGGGATTCTCCTCTAAACTCCGAACTCCAATTGCAAATGGGAGTGAGAATTTGTAGGATGTTACTGTCAAGACTCAGCCACAGCATTTTACTAATGTAAGCTGAAAAATTTCGGGGTTTTTATCTTGAAATTAGAATGCGATGGGGCATCCAAACCCATTGTGGTATGAGTTAGTGGTGTTTATTGATCAAAAATATAGTGACAAACTATTGAAAGTAATAATTTTCAAAGGTGATCTGCATATTAAAAGGGAGTTTGTAGTTGACAGCAAAGTGTAGGATGAGAGTAAAGCCATATGTATTTGAGTAGGACATTTAGTCCTTAAGAACATTCAGTGGGCTTATAGAATAGATGTTTGTTGTTATCAGAAAAGTCTTAAGGACTTCAAAATGATACATCTGGGACAGAGAAATTGCTCAAGTGTGGCATAGTTGATATGCCAGCCTATTATTAGTCTCAAATACTGATAATTTTGTAAAATCATATAGAGTGCTATGCAAATACCTGATTTATCATTATCTAATAGGCTCTTCTGGAAAGAAAGAATTTCCTTATAAAGCAGGGAAGTGTAAATATTGATTGTTTGTGGGTTGGAGGTTTGTTTTGGTTTTTTTTCAAGACAGCTGAGTTTTCTTACTCTGCATGCACAAGTAATAATGCTGGAATGTAGCACTTGCTATTTTGATTAACTCCTTTTCAGTTCGTCAAAGGTAGTGCCAAATCCTGAGAATACATTTGTTTTTTGTTTGGAATCATTAATTGCTGTATGAATAGTGACATCAGGATCCTGAGTCCACTCAAAGGTGCAGATTGTGACAGACACATGGCTTTGGTATTGTTAGACTTCATATGGTGTAGTCAAGAAGATAAGCTTGGCATAGTCATGGACCGCTTTCCTCAACATTTCCCTGTTTCTTCCAGGGACACTTTGTTATTTGGGCATTTCCTACTGTGGAATCCACAGTGGATGGTAATGGTTATGTTGATGTGCTGGTAAAACAGATGGCTGCATTTTCTTGTATGTTTTCTGGTATTTAACTGTTAAAAATGCTTCTTTGTATCATTACCTTTGCAATGCAGTAATAGCTACTAGCCATCAACAGTTTGATGGCCTGCTGTTGAAGACAGCAGCTACTTCTGTAATTATTAGATAGGAATTTCTTTAGGATCCTGGGCAAAACTGACCTTTCTGTAACTTTAAAATTTGTAGATGATTTGGGCACTTGGGACAGGGCATACCTGAACTTCTGAAATTATTTGTAGCTTTTTGAAATGGTTGGCATTGTAGGATTGTTACTCTGTTATCATTTGCAATTTCTCGTATAGACTGCAAATACTACCCTCAGATAGATTGCCATCTACCCTCCACTTACTTAAATTAAGTCAAACAAATCACCTCTGTAAGAATAAGCAACTGCTTTATGGCAATTGCCTTTTCCCTGGGTAGCTTTGTCTTACTAGAATACAACTGCAACCCTCTGTGGCTAAAAGTAATTAAATGCACAGTTTTTTCTTTCTGGTTAATTATTTGCCGTGAGTGGAGGGAAAAGGTGCCATTGGAAGGCTGTACTTTTAGCATTTCAAGCTACAATGCTTGTGAAGTAGTTTTCCAAGAGAAACTACAGTCTTATCAAAGAATGTTTTCATCATATTTGTGAGAGTTGTAGGAAAGGCAGCTTTGCATAGGAGACTATGGGAGTGGAGAATGACAATTCCTCTATAAGCACTGAAAACTCTATTAGTTTTGAGGACTGTTCCAGGAGACGCTTAAGATAATTGATGATTCTGTTCCAATCCAAGTCTGCAAATCTGTTGAAACCCACCAGTTTTTCATATTTTTAATTTACTTCTGCTGTCTTGGATGCAATTAGTCACATCCAGCTGCTTTTTTTGAGTTGTCTTTCACTTTTTCAAAAGAATTAGGAAGAGGTTTAACTGATGTATATTGCAGAGAAGAAGTGATACATTTCCTTTAATGTAAGCAAAGTTGTCCATATCCTGTAACCAGAAAGCATGAGCTGATAGATATTTTACTCCTGTGTTTATACAAGTATGGAGATACAATTTACTTGTCTTGAAGTTACTTAAGACTTAGGGCAAACAGGAATGTAGTAAGTAGAAGCATAATTTTGAACAGTAGTTTTCCAGTTTATTAAACATTTTGGCTGGGGTTTTTTTCAGGCAGTTGATAAATGTACCATGTAGGTCTACCTGGCTATCTTGACAGCTGAACTTGTGGGTTAAAAAATTACAATAAAGCTTAGTCTCTGTATACTAACAGTAAAAACAAACAAACAAACCAACAAAAAAGCCCTCAGCAATAAACTAGGTTAAATAAACATGTTTCTGTCTGACAAAGACTGATGCTGGTCAGGGATCTGTTCCTCTACTTTTTTTTTTTTTTACTTTTTTCATGCCAGAGAAATAAAAGTACATCTGCAATTTCCTGTGGCCCTGTTCCATTACAGTAAGTATTTCTGCTTCATTGGGCTACCCACTGAGTAGATTTTGTAGCCCTCTTTGTTAGCCTAAAAAGGAGGCTTTGAAAGAGATTAAAAAGTTAAATGCATGTTTACTTTTTTCCCGTTGACTATCTTTTTTTTCCCCTGAAACAAAAGGATTTTATTAGCATGACAAATAAATTAGCATTTATAAAATACTAGAAATCTTATAATTTAAACAGATGAAACTGCAGGACTTATGGACAAAGTTGCATTCCTCCTTAAAGACAGTGTTGTGCTTTAATACTATACTTATATAGATAAGGTATGCACAGGTCACTTCATAGATTTGTTGTGGCTTTTTGCATATTAATTTTGAAAGTGCACATGCTCAGATTCTTTTCAACTGTTTGGAATCCCTTGGGCATCCAGTGATATTCTCTCTGTGTATGATCAGAGAGAGGGAAGAATCAGAACACTGTGTGCAGCTGTTCAAGTCCATTTCATGTGAACTGGCAAACATTGTGCTAAGTCTGTGCTTGCAGTAGTAAATAAATGCTACTTAGGAAACTGGTATTAAACCAAGAACTTCATGTTTAATACTCTTTCTCTTTTTCATTTTGGACCTATGGGGTTTGTCAAAAGTTACACAATGCCAATTACTTGCATGTGGTTATTCAAGGAGTCCACACATCTCAGGCAAAACTTTATTCGATATGAGTCAAACACTTCAGTTTGTGACTGAAAGCTGCAATCAGTAAACAATCCTCACTGATTTACACAGCAATCAAAAAAGGAAAAAACTATGAGTGCACCTTTACCAAAGTATGGTAGTGTGAACTCCTACTGACATGGGTGTGGATCTTCAAAGGCATTTAGTATCTCAGTACAGCTTTTGATCTGGATCTAAACAGACAAACTTTTAAACTTTATTTTATTTCTTGGAGTGTGGGTAAATTATAATTTTTAACAACAGGAGGTACACAGGACAAAGTGACAGGACTACATGGTTATTGCAGTACTCTGTATGTAAGCTGAATCTATGGTGTTGCTAAACTACATCATGTAAGGTTTCCACTTCAATCTGAGGATGTTCTAATGAAGGACTATTAAATTTTATTGCACATTTAAGTGTGTGCCTAGCTCAAATGCCTCTTCTTGTCCTTGGACTTGTCTCCACTATGAAAATTTCTGCTGGATAATACAGCAGAGTCCCCTAGTAGAAATATGCTGATGGAAGGAATTCTTGTTAGTACTGCTGTTCCACCTCTCTGAATAACGAAAGCTGACTGGAGCTGTTGGGAAAGCTGGATCTGCATGAGAGCTTTTTGCCCTCAGAGCTGGCTAGTTGCTTTTTTTATCCATGCTTCTGGCTGGAAGGATCTTGGCTGGCAAGATTTTAGCACAGACCTACCCTTAGACATCATGGCCTGAATGTGAGAATGAATGATGTCGCTTGCAGGTCTTGCTCTTTATCTGATGAGACGATGAACAAGTTTAATTCCTTACACCCAAGAATAGATGACTGCAGTCTGCAAAATGCCTCATTTTTATTTGTGTATTTATTTGTGTAATGTGTATTAATATTTGTGTGTTATAAATATTATGTATAAATACAGTCATGGAAATGTATTCCTAAAACATCTTGAGAGTTGTAGTGAAGGAGGAGGGTTTGTCAAGAGTTTGAAGCACTGAATTTACCAGCTGGAGGTGATTTTTGCTGGATACTATTTTGTGATTTAGGTGGTGGGGAAAATTGCTTCTAAATTGTTCCTTCTAATCTAGGTCCTAGGACTACTGAAACTTGAGAGGGGAAGAGATTGTGTATTGTCAGATTGCAGCTGGAGCCCTTCACCTTCTTTTAATGGAGCTGTGAAGCTGTTGTGTTCAAGGAAGTCTCTGTAGGCAGCAGGTGTTTGCTAGATCCTTGGCTTGACAATGTAGGCCTCCTCAGGTGTATGTGGTGTTAATGGAGGAATTCCTGTGTGTAATTTCCGTGCATAGCTCTGTGTAAGACATACTTGGCTTTTCTTGGTGCAGCTGCTCTTGGCACGCAGCTCTAAAGTTTTACCCTGGGAGTAATTAGCACAGGGACATGGTGGGAAGTGTGGAGAGTGTTCTCTGACTGGTGTCTCTGTCCAGGGGCCTGGCAGGTAATGCTGTGGCGTTACTGAAGCAGGTGTTCTTCAGGGGGAAGAGGATGCAACCCTAAAAAGTGGTGGTAGTGGTTTGGGGTTTTTTTAATTAAGAGAACAATGAAACTTTTTTTTCACCCCACAAGTCTTCTCAGAGAGTAGATTTGATGAAGGATGGATGGGGCCTCTGGCTAAATGGAATCAGCCCTGTTACTCTTAACGGAATGAGGTGGATTGCAGGTACGGAGCACCGAGCTTTTCTGGCAAGTTGTTACTAACATAGGTGCCCCAGGGACTTGTCAAGGAGAAACCATGTTAATGCCGTCAGTGGTCGCCTCGGTGAGGACTGTCCGGCTTATCCTGGTACGCGGTCAGCCCCGGTCAGAAAGCGTCACCGGGGCACGGACGTGCGGGTGGCCGAGGGCTGCGGAGAGATGGAGGGGAAGACGTTCGCGGCAGTGCGGGGACGGCTAAGCTGCGCTGCGTCCTTGCCCTCGGGCGCTTCTGGGGCCGTGCAGGGAGGCGCTGCCTGAGCCGCGGGGCGTCCGACGGCTCCCTCTGCCCGCGGGCGGCCCCGCGCTGCGGCGGGAGCCGGCGCGGCACTTCCTGTCTGAGGCGGGCAGCGGAAGGACCGTGCGCGCCGCCCCGCAGGAAGCGCTCCCGCCGCCGCGCGCCGTGGCGGTGAGCGCTCCGCCCGCCCGCGGGAGCGCGCCTCGCTGCCAGCCCCTGCGCGCGCCCGCCCGTCAATGTGAAGCCGCTCCGGCAGCGTAAACATGGCTGCGTCCGTGCATGAGGGGCCCACGAACCAGCTCGACCTCCTCATTCGGGCCGGTGAGCTGTGCTGCTCCGGGCCGACGCGGGGCGGGAGCGGGGACGGGCCGGGGCGGGGAAGACGCGGCGCACGGCGCGCTCCAGCGGCGGGCGGGAGGCAATGGAGGGGAATCAGGAAGTGATCACCTTGGTAGCGGCCGGCCCGCGGCACTTGCCTCCCGGCGCGGGTGGCACCACCGCGGCCGCCGCGCCGGGAGTTGCGGCGGGGCGCGCGGAGGAGTTCAGCGGGGTTTTGGAGGCTGGGGCGACAACCAGGAAGTGCGCGAGGCTGTTGTCCTCCCGCCTCCGCTGGCCCTCCCCTCGCTCCGAGCGCTGCCGCCACGCTGTCTGAGCAGGCAGGCCGAGCGTCGCCACGCACCGCACGCAGGGCCGCGGCCTGGCCTCCCCGGGTATCGNGGAAGCGGCGCGTTCCCCTGGGGCCCCGCGCGGGGGAGGGGCCGCCGTCGTTGGCGGGTGGGGGGCGGCGGGTGCCAATGGGCGCGCGGCAGGCACCGGAGGGAAGCCGACTGTAAACACGGAAGTGGCCGCGCCGCCGCCGCACGTGGCCACACCTGCCTGCGGGCGCCCCCGGCGGGCAGGGGAAGGGCGGGCAGTTGCACCGTCCCGGGCCGAGCCTCCTTTCCGGCCAGCCCCGTGACCACGGCGGGGTGAGGAGGCGCGAGGCCGCAGGAATTCCGTTCCCTGCCGCCGCGCTTTCTCTGCCCGCTCCTCCGCACCGTCAGACCTTGCAACTACCGGGCCCAGCCGCTGCCGGAACTCCGGCCGTTTACCCGAGCTGTAGAACTTTTTCGGTGTTGCTTTCAGAGACCTGCAGGGTTTGGCCTCTTTCCTTTTTTTTTAGAATCTGTTTGACAGCGGGATACTCCAGTGATCCCAGGACTTGTCCTAAAGTGTGGTAAAGCCCTGGAGAACCAGCAAGGTTACAACTGCCTCAAACCTCAAATGCGGTGTCAAGCATTCAGTTCTCCACCGAAATTGTACCAGATCTGATTTTATTTTTGCCTTTAGAACATGGAATTCAACTTTTAAAAGTAGTCCTTGGAACCATAAACAGTACAGTGGTAGGGCATTATAGTTAATGAATTGTGCAGTAGCTGCACATGAACTTACCGAGAGAGTCAAGCATAATACTGGCTTTGCATTGACATGGCAGTGGGTTTTTACAGGCCTAAAGTTAAATGCTCTGTCATTTCCCAGTGTATTAAGATACTCTTTTAAAAAGGGCCAGATTGCATAATCTTCATCATTGTTTATTTTATTCAGTGTGGAAAAATACCCAGGGTTTTTTGAAGGGGGGTGACCCAAACCTCAATACACAAAAATACCACCCTACAAAGCAATGAAGAACTGTTCTGCTGCATAACAGAAGGGGAGTAGGTCCTAAGCATTTGGACATTTGGGTCTACGATGGAGCAATAGCTTCACTTTGCCAGTAGAACACATCTCAAATTTTTGCAGGTCTCACTGCTGCAGATTTCAGTGAGTTGTTTTTACTTTTGATTGTCCATGAAGAGAAAACGTTTAAGTAGCTGATCATTGTGTCAACACCTTCTTAAGTCACTGTAGCTAGATTGCTTGAGAGCCAGTCCTTACATAAATAATGTATGACCTTTGCATTGCTCTTTCTGATGTCCTTTGTCATACTGACCTCATTAGCCCAACCAACTTCATTACTTTTTTTTCCATATTTGCATTGTAGTGAGTGATACCTACGCGTGTCTAGTATTCCTATCATCATACTATCAAGATACCGTATCTGTTTACTTAGTTTTGTATTTAGATGATACCACGTGGATTTAAGTGAGGAATTCTTTATCCTGAGGGATTATAATAATTATATGTTGCCTTTTCCCATGGCTGCTGGTTTCAGTGTTGACAAAACTATAATGTTTGATAACTGTGGGAAGCAAGATGGACCAAAATTGTTAGTGCTTAGTGTTATCTTGCCAGTTGTAAGAGCAACTCCTAAATTACTTTACGAAGATGTGTTTTGGCTTTGTAGCTAATATTTCTGTCAATATTGGGCTGATAACATATGGCTCACAGTGAAACAAGTGTTTTGAGATGGTTGCTCTCATCTTTGTCTCATTGATTTGCCTTTATGCCGTGGGTTAGGTATCATTCTTAAATTGTGTGCAGCTGAGAGTCTTGAAAAGAGCCAGGCTTAGGGAAATACTGAAAAGGAACTGTTTTTCAGTTTCTCAATAAATATCTGCCATAAAACAAGCAGTAAACTGAGAATGCATTATTTTCCAGTCAAGTTTTGCATACAGAAAGATTTCTGGGTATTACCTGTAGAGGCAGTTGAACTGCTTTTAATTAAGATGTGGCTTAAGCACTGTTACTTCCACTGCTGTTTTTAAATGCTGAAATAAAACAAGCATGTGGATGCCAGTAAACTTTAATGAGGTTTGTTAGCATATGTGTAGTCACTCTTGACTGAGTTCATGCTTGGAATTGTGAATTCTTCATTCAAATGTTGCTTTGGTTACCTGATAGTATTAAAGCATAAGCTACTGCAGGTACTATAGTTAAGTGTTGGCCTTGAAAATGCAGACATTGATAGCACTTCAGGTTGAAGGGGCGGAGGGGCTGTATCGCAGTGCAAAAGAGTACCATTTTGAAAAATTCGGTCCAATTTTTTTTGGCTCATAAATTGCTTTCATTAATTTTGTTAGTCTTACGTTAAAACAGGGAACATTGTTACCAAATGGATATGTTCCCACTGTTTTTTTCTGTAAAACTATACAGCCCTGTCAGACTTAATTACCAAGGTTGGTATTTTGTAACACCTGTTGAGAATCTTGAATAATCTACTGTACACACTATTTGGGAAGAAAGTGGAGCTAGAAGACGTTAGGCCGACAGTGAAGATAGACATCAACTAGCCTAGTCACCTATTTACACTTCAGATTTGAAATTGTTTTCTAAGAAAAAAATTTTTTTCTGGAAATAGTTCAAAAATTTTTAATGAAATATTTTAAAATAAAGTGCCATGGGCTCAGATTCTTTCATAAAAGCAGTAAGATGAGATCTGGTTCCTTTAAATGGAAGATAAGTGGTGGTATTAGCTCTGATGTGTTCTAGATCAGTAAATGGCAGTTCTCATGTTACTCAGTTACCAAAGTCTGGAAAATTTACTTCCATCCGCATAAACTACTTTGCTTCATTTGGGCAAGTGACAGTTCTTTGTGAAATGATTGTATGCTATTATATTGTTATACACAGAGCTACACCTTATGTTGTTTACTCAAACAGTTCAGTCTGTTTTAGCTTTGGGGTCTTGTATATAGTTGGCAGCATAAATATAATAGAAATAGAATTGGGTATTTTTAGAGAAATGGGTGATACCCTTCAGTCTTTGGTTAGAAATGTTTCTGCCCATTGTCATACTTGTGTATCAAAGTCTTGGAAAGCTGTGGTTTTTGTAATTGTGGAAGCCTACTCCTTTGGTTTGCTTTTCCCCTCATCTTTATTGTGAGAAGTGTTACCAAGTGTTGTGATACAAATCTAATTTAGTTGATGACACTTGATCTAGTCATCTGCAAGAAGAGCCACCTGTTTTTTTCTTGTCCCATCCCCTCTCTGAGAGAGCTTGTTCCCCCACTTCATCTTTCATGATGTCTTTTTTAGCTGTGTTTTTTGGTATCATGTCTTCTGTCTGAGCACTCTGACATGCTGTCTTCTGCTAGACATTTTCTAGCATGTCAGAAAGATATTTTACATAAATTTGTGTTGAGGTACAAATTTCTACTTTTTTCTTCCCACTGTGTTGGTGCAGTAACATTGCCTGTGAGCAAATGCAAACTCCTGATGTTCACTGGGTGGACAAATGCCTCTGAGGCTAAAACCATGTACTGGTTAAAGGAGAATTAGCTAGCTAGGAAAACTTGAAACTTGGTAATAGAACTGAATTTAGTAAGTGTTTTAATAGCTGTTCTTTTGGCAATGTTAGGTTAGTTTGTTAGCTGTCAAGATAGACAGACAGCATGTGTTGTTCCAGCCAAAGTCAGAAGTGTTACTATTTTTTGCTTGGTATTTTTTAGGTGACAATTTTAGTGGAGTCCCAAGTAGCTCACATTGGAAAAGCATTTATGAAGTGTGTATTTTCCAGCGTCAGAGGCTTTTGTGGAGTAGATAATGCTGGTTTTATTGGAAATGGAAGGGTCGCTTAGGGGAGAGGTGGAGTGGCTCCTTTGCTCTGCTGTTATGGTTTTGCAGTCTTAGTCCCTAATGCTGATTGTATTTCGTTTCCCTCCGCTCTGGTCCTTCAGCAGAATGCCCTAGTACTAGAAAAGTACATAGATGGCTTTCTGCTATCTTTCTTGCCTTGTTCCTGCCCTCTGCTAAGTACCTCTTAGTTGTGGTGCAGCATCTAAACTGTTCCCTGTAGGAAAATCTTGTATTCTTTTAACCTTTTAGGAGTAGTGAATTCAGTACCCTCTTAGAACTGAAATTTGTCAACCAAGTTTGAACTTCTTTACAAAAAGTCCTTTGTATACTGATTCTAATGGGACAGAAGCAGCTATCTGTATGGAGAAGCTTTGCTGACATGCTTTGGATCTTATTGCATGCATTAGAATAGTAACATATTAAATACTGATTCGGACTTTTTAATTTCAGTAGTATTGTAGAATTGATACATTTTTAACAACTATCTGAATATTGTTCCTGTATTCTGTTAATCAGTGAAAATTTTTATCAGTTAGATGAGGGAAACTTAGTCATCAAATTCTGGGCAACTGAAATTTCTATTTAGAAAGAGAAATGTTTAGGCAGAGTGTTTCCTGCAGGGCCACTCTGTTACAGTGCAGTTGTTCAGCCTCTGACTTTGGATATACTCAAACAGCTGCTTGGGAAGGAAGCGCTAGGGCCAAGCATGGGGAGCATCTAGGGTTTGCAGCTGGGGAAAGGGCTCATGGTGCAAAATTCGTGCTGGTTGCCACTGGTTATCCAAGGAACAGAGTGCACAATAAAGACCCTTTCCTGATTTTCTTGTGCTCTTAGGTAAGCTTTTATTGTTTGCAGCCTGGGGTGAAGCAGTGTTGGAATGTCAGCTTTAACAGGCATCTGCTGTTCCAAAAGATAAAGCCCTCTAAATAGCATCCCAGGCCCTAGCTAATAGGCCATGGTGGGGATCCCATCAAACAGACAGCAGGTGGGCAGCAGGCTGGTTGAGCAAGAACTTCCAGTCATCCATAATTTTGCATTTGTGCATCTTTCACATTTAATCCACTTTCAGCTTTTGGTTGACATGTTTAATCTGCTGGCTAGTAGATTTTTCAAGTTTTTAATCCCTGCATTTGAAAAAACTGCAGTATGCTGGAAGGCTTTTACCACCATGTGAGCCTGCAGGGAATCTCTGTGTATTCAGTGTTTCCTTAAGTCAGAAGCAACTCTGGCACTATTTTTCCCTGCTTTTCACTAAACAAGCCTTGAGTTATTTCTTAGATGTTTTCAGTAACACCATAGGTGCCTTGACGTTTTCGTGGAGAATTATTCCCAAATCCTCTTTAGTTCTGTGATACTGGAGATAGGTGACTCTGCTTAGGCTAAAGATAGATCTCCTGCTTGCTGGCGGCCTTGCTGGAGTGGTTCAGCCTAGAGCAGATGGCCATAAATGGAAAGAACAACTGGAGAGAGCCAGCTACCTTGGCCAGAGTGTGGATAATGGGCAACAGGTGTTTCTGCAGTCACCACTTTTCAAAATCTGTACAATGGTGAGGAATATGAAGTTAGCTGTGAATAGAATTGTAGTTTTACATAGTACATTGGGGGTTTTTTAGTGTTGCTGCTGTGTTCAAAGTGCTGTGATCTCCACTGCATCAAACTTAACTGTGCACTCTTGAAGTTGCATTATTTTTGATTAATTAGTTTTCCTAAACTTTCAGAACTTGAAAAAAGAGCTATTTTTACCTTCTTCCCTTAATTTTTGCATAAAAGCACACTCTTTGTACTGTTTGTTGTGCTTTGTGGTTTTTTTAACAACCAAGCTGCTAAAACAAGCTCACAATTATTTTTAATGTCTGAAATCAAAGCAGGATATATGTTTTGGAAACTAATATTGTATTTACATATATATATATATATACATAGACATATATATGTACATATTTATCCAATAGACTGAAAATTTTAAGAGGGGTGACCTTTAGGTCAGTGTCCTTTAGGAACAGTGTCAGTTCTGCTTGTCTTGTATCTTCCCTAAATATTTCTGTTGATGGGAAGGTATAAAAGGTGTGAAGACATCTGATAATCTTGTGTTTTTCATGTTAAAGTTTGAGAAGTGCAGTTGTACAGGGATACATGTGGACTTCTATAAGTAACCTGTTCTCATAAATTTTTTGTATCCTTCTACAGTGGAAGCATCAGTTCATGGCAGTAATGCGCACTGCCCAGATAAGACAATTGAAGCTGCAGAGGCCTTGCTTCATATGGAGTCTCCTACCTGCCTGAGAGATGCCAGGAGTCCTGGTATGTCAGCCACAGTCTCTGCTCTGGGAGCCATTTCTCCTCCTACTAATCAGTAAAACAAGCAAAGTGGGAAACCTGTTTCTGTGGAGAGCTGTATGCTGTTTAAAACATTTGCCTGCGTATTTAAAAACTACTGATTTGTTTGAGTTTTCCATGATTTCTCCACCCTGCAACAAGTATACTTACAGATTAAGTCATTTATCTGAGAGGAGTTGTTGGGAAGAGATAGCTGAGTAACTAAATATTTAAAATTCATTTCCCCCTAAACATCACAGAATACTTTTTCACTGTGCAAGTGACAGAGCTCTGGCACAGATTGACCAGAGAGGCCATGGAGACTCCATTCTTGGAGATACTAAAAAGTACAGGATCCTGGTCAACCAGTTCTAGGTGGCCCAGCTTTATGCAAAGAGTTGGACCGGGTCCCCTTTTAACCCCAGCCATTCTGGGTTCTGTGAATCTGACTTTTTAAATTGCCAAAATAGTTATTTTAAGGGAAAAGTATTTCTGTTCATCTTTTTATTTTAGAAAGAATACCTGAAAACAATGTGTTGCAAAGTGTTACCAGTCTAAAAAACCAAACCTTAGTGTTGATAATTACTTTAACTGATGTCCCTTCTGAAGTTACTTAATATATGTTGGATGAATAATGGTCAAACTGAAATGCAAAAGCTGCAAAATAGGAAATGGAGATCAGAGTAATGATCAAAGATGAAGCTCTGATTTGTTTAAAGTTGAGTTTAGTTCTGAAGAATATTGGTGTGATACTTGTTTTTGCCTAAAACTACTGACAAGTGTGCATGTTTTGGGGAGTTGGATTGATTTTCAAGGTGACAGGATTTTGGAGCAGAAACTTGCTACACCATTGCATATGCTTTGTTTAAAATAATTTTGTGTAAGATCCATTAAAATAATCAGATAGAAACTTCATCTGATATTCTCTTTTGCTTCTCTTGTAGTGGAAGTTTTTGTCCCTCCTTGTGTGTCCACCCCAGAATTTATCCATGCAGCCATGAGACCTGATGTGATCACAGAAACTGTGGTGGAAGTATCAACAGAGGAATCTGAACAAATGGATGTATCTCCTGTTCCGACTTCTCCTGATATCCATGAACCAATGAAAAAGAAAAAGGGTACATATGGCTTTTCATAGGAGCAATCTCAAAATTTACTTCCGTTGTTCGCTGCCGTGGATGGTGCAGTTGATACAGGGGAGGATGGATTGGATGGTCTGATCTCTTTGTTCATACAAACAGATTGATGAGAATCTGAAATGTGAGTTCTTAGAAAATAGGTCTGCAACAAGAAAAAGAGGGAGCAGGAGAATGGGCTTTGACAAGCCGTAAAGGAGGATGGTTTCTGTGTTCTGTATTTTAACACAAAGTGGAGGAAGGATAGAGGATTCAAAGAGGACTTTTGTGGTGGGTAACCACTGATGTCTGAAATACGGATATATTTGGAGAGACAGTAGACTTGGGGTTCATGCAGTGAAGCAACAGGGTAAATACTAGCTTAAAAAACATAAATCAGTTTACAAAATCATTATAAGATCTTCTTTGTGAAATTTTTGTCTTTCCTGTCTAATTGGTATGTCTTGGAGGAGAAACGGTTCAGAACAGCATTTGGTTTCTAAGCATTTTGCTACCAAATGAGAGGTTGACACCTGGTAAGGTTGTTCTGGTCTAGCAGTTTTTTTAAAGGCATCAATACAGTTCATATAACTTTAGGAATACTGATTTATTAGAGTTTCCAGACATGCTGAGATGGAATATTTACTTGTAATTTAGAGGGAAACAAATGTGATATAAATCCAAGATCTGTGAGTCTTAGATTTAATAAAAATGCACATTAACTTGTCTGAAATTGAGTTAAATCTGCCTATGAAGTAAACAACCAAAGGATAATTAAACTGGATATGCAGTAGTAATCTAAGTACCTTAAGTTTATCCATACCTGTAGCAAGGAAACAGCAGGGGAAAAATACACAAACTGCTTTTTTCAGCGAAGGCAAACTATAAAATTTTGCTCTGCATATGATTAATACTTCTTTTTCCCCGTGTTTTATGTGCAGCTGGCCGTAAACCCAAGACCCAGCAATCAGCTTTATCTGATGGGTCTCCAGATCTAGGTATAAAGAAGAAACCTAGAGAAGGCAAAGGTATATTTTTCCATTTATTGAGTCTTTAAAAATAAGCAGGGTATGTGCATGGTATTTATCACAGGAAATTTACCGATCTTTAAAAATGCAATGGATGAGATTGTACTGACTTCATTAGAGTTTTATTTGATGTCTTCAAATTTGTTTATACAAGATCTAGCACAAGCATGTATGCTCTAGGAGTCTGCTCTAGAAACCTCCACAGTTAATAGGCTTTCTCATTTTTTATTTGCTTTGCTTTGTGGTTATTGACTCATGATGTCTTTTGTGTTGTGTATCAGCTTAGTGCTGCACACATAATTCTTTAAGCTACTGCTGTAAGACTTGCTCTGAAGTAGAGGCAGCAAATGAGCATTTAGAAAGGTGATGGTTGGAAATGTGATTTCTTAGTTGATTGACAAACTTCAGTGGGAATATGTTCCTTGACTAATAGGTTTGGTTTAGTTTAAAGGGAAAAATAAATGATTATGTGTTTCTGTATTGGTTGAGTGGAGGATTATGTGCAAGACAGTTCTACTTTCCTAATGTTTCTCCTGATAAATAGAGGTTCCTTTCTTGGACTCCAAGCTTCTGCTATTCATTCAGCAAGAAGACAGATTGGGACATTTGCTCACAGGTTGCCTTTGAGGTGGTGTGCAGTGTATCAGCTCTTTCCCTGGCTGCAGGTGAAAAATCTGGACCTCTTCTCCACTTAGTGCACTGAAAGTTGTTTGGAGATGTTGCTATAAGTGTGAGTAACAAAGTTTAGTGACTTGGAGTGGCAACATGCTAGCTGGAAGAGTGTACAGTGGTCAGCTCTGCTGTTATTTTAAGATTTGTTTGAAAGCAAGGTCTCTGCTGTTTACATAATTCCTTATCTGGCTACAGCTCCTGAGTTGTCATGTCAGTAGGGCAAGGAAGAATGGGACTGACTTCATGGAGATGTTTGCTTATGGAAACCAGTGCAAACTCTAATTAAACTTCCCTGCGGTGCCCACAGTTGCTTTAGATTTGGTGAAGCAGTGGGCTTCAGTGGAGATGACAGATTTTGCATCTTCTATATTTAAAAATACATCTTGTTTAATTCTTTCTCTTTTCTTTAGTGTTCTTGAATCCTTACCTTTCTTTCTATTTCAGATTTTAGTATTACACCTTTCCATTACCTGAATAGTACTTTCCAGTTGCCCCAGGTCCTAGTTTCCTGCACAAATAATTTGAAAAAGGAGGCCTGTATTTCTCTCTGTTACCATTTTTGTGCTGATGATTCCAGCTCTATAGCTTCTTGTTTTATGAAGTGGGAGATGGTAGTGCTTTGTGGTTTTCGGGGGATTTTTTTGCTTTCTTTTATTTTATTTCTATGGCCCTTCCTAATGACCTACATAAGTCTCTTGTTCTCATGAAGTATCTCATTCCATATTTTATACTACAACTGGAATAAATTAATTTTTGTTCTTGATGTCCTGCAAAATATTTTGTTAACTGGATTTAATTTTTGTTACTCATGTTAAAAACCACTTGGAAAGGTAGGCTATTTCATATGCAGCATGTTTTTGGAAAACAAGAATTATTCTGCAGTTCAGTACTATCAGAATTAAGTCATGGAGGAGGACAGATGATTGTGCACATTTGGAAAGGGGAACCCTTGTTGGCATTCCTTCCTTTGTGCATTCTGGGTACTTTCTGGTGCAAAGTGAGGCAGCTGTAAATCTGATTTGATTGCGTCCTACAGTTTATTTATTCTCTTGAAGTTCCTGTTTGCTTTCTGATCCTGAAGCCCACTTATATTGTTGCTGCAGACCTACAGCATTTGGTGGTCAACCCAGAAATTCGCTTTCTAAGGAGCTAAGGAATAAAACCCCAGGGATTAATTCCCTAAAATCTAGGATGATATGAAGATTCCTGAGTTCTCTTGTTGACTTTTTCCTCATATAGGTCTTATTCAAATATCTCTGAAATCTAGTTGGATTTTGGTAGCTCTTGAGTCAGTACTTACTGTTGTTTAGAGCACATTGTAAAGTACCGTTTTTCTCTATGAGGTGCTTTTCCCGAAGATGGAACCTGTGATCTTTTTGACCCTTTGAGGTTTTCAAAGATAGCTGACTTCTCAAAATCTGCAACAGTGGTCTTTAATCTGCCTTAATTTATTTTAATTATCTTTGCATGGCATAACAAGTGGTATGCTAGGGCATTAAATCTCAGGAATTAATAACCTTTTTCATACACACACACAAAAATATAATTTGGTCCATGTCCTTGGAGGTAAATAATTGTTATTAATGTTCTGAGGTTATTGTTCTTGCGGATCTGTCATAGTTCTCCCTTCTCAGAAACTTGAGTCTTCTCCACCTGTAAACATTGGAATGTGATCTACTTTTTTTCTTTGCCTTCTCTTCCCCTTTTCCTAGATGCATATGGTCTGGTGTAGTGGTTTTGTTCACATCTATTATCCTCTGTGAGATAAAGGGTTAGGAGAAAAGCAAAGCAGGGTCAAAACTTTAAAGAATACAAAGAAAGCTTTATTAACAGAACTAAAAGAAGAATAATGAGTCAGAATAAACCTTCAGAACACTTCTCCTCCCCCCACCTCTTCTTTCTTTTCCCACTGACAAGAGACAAAACTTGAGATTTTCAGTCAGTTTACCACCTCTATAATAGTCTTTCTTCAGTTCACTTACAGAGAAGAGTCTCTTTCACCAATGCCATGGAGACTTCTCTACAAGAAACAGTTCTCTCGTGGCTTCAGTGTCACAGCAAATCAGCCACCCGGGAATGGAAATCTGTTTGCAGTGTGGAAGTCCCTTCCCTCGACTTAAAGCTTTCCCCACAACTGTTTTCGAGGGTTCAATCTTTGGCTAGTGGGGTACCATTTTAAGGATGAGCTGTTCAGAAGCAAAAGTTCTCTTCATCTGTCTCTGGGATCATCTTCATCTCTGGGAACAGAGGTCTTCTTCTCATTAGATCACAGCTACTTCAACATTTGCTTATTTCAGCACAGGTGCCTTTGTTCATGGTTGCAGTTTGAACGCTCCATTCCCCCATGCTTTTTATGAATTAAAGGGGATATTCTGATGTATCAGAGTCCCTCACCATAGCCTTACAAAATAATTTCAGCTCCTAGGTTTGAAGCATCTCCCCTTTCTCCTCTCTCTGGGCCTTCAGCTCTTCCTTCTTCACTGACTTTGGTGTTTCTATGTTGTTTTCTTCACGTGCCTTCACCTTTTTCTTTCCTCTGACTCGGGAGAGGATTGATGTCTGTAGATTTCATCTGTTCTGAGGAATCTTACAGCACTAAAAGAGATAATCTCACCCGGGCCTTGCCTCAGGAATTCGCCTCTCGCTGTTGGTCACGTGATCTCTGCCGGGTAGCAGCCTCAGGTGAATTTCCCCGAAGTCCTGGCCTCAGCTGGGGGCAGTTTTCCGGCTGCGCGGCAGCTCGCAGCTCCAGGGTGGCTTTCTCCCAGCTAGCCCGGCACTACACCGCCGTGCCAAGGGCCAGCCTGGCCGGGCTGCGACAGAGCAGGGCCCAGCCCTCCTCCACCAGGCCGTGCGGGCCTCGCAGTTACCTCTCTGAAAGCCGTAACCAAGAGATTTTCCCGGGGTTTGTTCGTTCTTAAACGTGGTTTTCACAGAGGCGTGTTTAGCTTTCTCACGTGGCTTAACAGGGTTGTCAATGTTCAAACTAGCTGGCTGATTGGTTTTGTCGTGTCTGGAGAAAGCTGTCAGCAGCCCCTCGCAAAAGAATCACTTCCGTGGCTGGTGGGTTTCTCCTTGACTAAAAACCAAGCTATGCTAAATCACAACACCCAGTCAGAGTGCAGAAAGACCCTGTGTTATGTTCTATGGTATCCTGATAGTCACTGTCACAAACCCCTTTTCGGGGCTTCTCCAGTGAAGATGGCACACCTGTTGAATACCTGACAAGTGCATTAAATTCTTTAGCCTGACTTCATTTTATATCCCCCTAATTACAGAAAGGTACATGGGATTTCTGCCCTGTTCAAGAAGTTGGACTGGCTTTGCACCTAGAATGATGTTGGTCACTCCCCAACATGTATTTGGGAAGGGTCAGAACATGGGGCTCACCAGTTAGTGTGAGAGCCCCAGATGCTGGACAAACTTAACCACAGTTGAGATGGTTTCTTGCTGCAGGTTGTATGCCTTTTAAAAACTACTTATTTGTATCCTCCTGTCCTTCAGTGTCATAACATACACTGGCATTTTCATGCCCTGTTTAATCAAATACAAGAAGAAAATTCTGAGCGCTCGTCCTGCTGAATAGATAGGTACTGACTTGGAACACCCTCCCATACTTCTTTTCAAGAACTGAGAATGAGTGTTGAACAGGCTGCTGTGCTGTATAGCAGATCATTTGGATTAGCTCCTTTCAGAACGTAAATATTTACAGAAACTTCAATAAACTTAACATAATGAATGAATATGTGCTCGTTACATCCTCTGTGTAACATTGCTTGTAACGCAGGTCATGCAGAGTCACCTAAATATGGAGAACTTTCTGTTATCTTTAAAAGGGGTTTTCTAACACATAAATGCTTTCTGATTATAGGAAATACAACGTACTTATGGGAGTTCCTTTTGGACCTTCTTCAGGACAAAAATACATGTCCTCGATATATTAAATGGACTCAGAGAGAGAAGGGAATCTTTAAACTTGTGGATTCAAAAGCTGTCTCCAAACTCTGGGGAAAACACAAAAACAAACCTGACATGAACTATGAGACTATGGGAAGAGCTCTGAGGTAAAAATTCTTAGATCCTGAAGTTATCTAATACAGTTTAAAATCTGATTCTTAATTTTGCCCATAGAAATATAACTATTCTGAAATCTTAAAAACTTTACCCTCTTGCAGATTTAGTCTTCAGTCTTGCAGTCCCTATAACTTTTTATGTTACCAGTAAATTTGCAATTTTAATTCCTGAAGTGTGTACTTGAAAGGTCAGATGTTTTTTTCAGGTAGATCCTTCAGATCTTTGCCAGTGTGTTTTCACAGCTTCTTTTCATACCTCCTTACATCGTAGATTTTACTGTGATTGCTTCAGATGTTCTTGTTAGCACAGATTGAGATTTTCTTTAAAATCTGTCACTATGTTGCTTACTACTTAATTGTACTTTCCTTGCAGATACTACTATCAAAGAGGAATCCTGGCAAAAGTTGAGGGACAGAGGCTTGTATATCAGTTTAAGGAGATGCCAAAAAATATAGTTGTCATAGATGATGACAAAAGTGAATCTTGCAATGAAGATTTGTCAATGCCTACAGATGAAAAGTCCCTGGAAAGAGTGTCTTTATCTGCAGAAAACCTTTTAAAAGCAGCAACCTCTGCACGTGGAGGAAAAAGCTCCTCTCAGTTAAGCTGCACCAGAACAGAAAAAGCAGTCACCAGAGTTGTGAATATTGCCTCACCAGCTCATGAGACATCCTCATCTCGTCCTTCTACTACCACTGCTACTGTCCCAGCAACAACAGCTCCCAGGTTTGTGTTAATGGGGCTGTTAAATTTCCAAAGTCCTATTGCTAGGTGTGCAAAAGGTTTGGGGTTGGGTTCTTTGCTTGCTGATTTGGCTTTTTCATTTTTTTGTTATGGTTTGGTTTGGTTTAGGTTTTTTTAAGAACCAACTAAAAATCTGTCTCTCTTAGAATTTTCTGTCCTTGTTGTTATCTGTAAGGTTGCCCTGTGTTTTGGCCTAAACACACATGTTTATTTTGTAGGACTGTTCGTGTGGCAATGCAAGTGCCTGTTGTCATGACCTCTCTGGGACAGAAAATCTCAACAGTGGCAGTGCAGTCAGTAAATGCAGCGTCACCATTAATAACCAACACAAGTCCAACCACAGCAACAACTCCAAAGGTAGTAATCCAGACAATCCCTACTGTGATGCCAACCTCTGCTGAAAATGGAGACAAAATTGCAGTGCAGCCCACCAAAATCATCACGATCCCTGCCACACAACTCACGCAGTGTCAGTTGCAAACAAAAACGGGTCTGTCTGGGTCAGGAAGTATCAACATTGTGGGAGCCCCGTTGGCTGTTAGAGCACTAACCCCAGTGTCCCTAGCTCATGGGACACCAGTAATGAGACTATCAGTGCCTGCTCAGCAGGCCTCTGGCCAGACTCCTCCCAGGGTGATTAGTGCAGTTCTCAAAGGTCCAGAAGTTAAATCAGACACAGCAGCTTCAAAACAGGAATGTGAAGTGAAAACACTGCAGCTGGTAAAAGAAGAGAAGCCAGCAGATGGAAGCAAGACTGTGACCCATGTAGTAGTAGTTAGCACACCCTCAGCTATGGCCCTTCCTGTAACAATGAAAACAGAAGGAATCATCACATGCGAGAAATGAAGAATAGTTTTCTTCCAGCATGGACTTCTGACTGTTACGGTTTTGAATATACTGACATAATTGGGGGACGGATGTAGATGCCATCATCAGGTCATAAAGGAGAGTTTTGGAATGTTAATAAGCATGCATATGTTGAAGACTTACTGGAAAAAAAATTATTTTCCTGTGTTTCAGTGGGAATTAAGCCACACTGATCTGCTGTTAAAAACTGCCTCTTCCAGTTTGGAAACAGGTGAACCTATGGAGAAGGAAAGAGAGGGGGACTGAAAAGGGACCAAAAAATTTCACTTTGCTACTGGTTACCAATTTACACTAAGACCTGAAACACTAAGAGGGAGCTGTGTGAGAGGTTTGCCTTAGTTTTTAGTTTTCAGGGGGAGAGGAAAGTCTCATTGTTAAACAAATGGCAAATTTGATGTATTTTATGTGCATACCAGCGATTACTACTGTGTGCCCACAGTACTCAACTGGTGCTATGTGAAAAACTATGCTACTAGGTATTGTAGGAAGTGAAATAAAGGAGATTAAAGAACTTCTAAAAGAAGACAGAGGCCTAGAGGGATTTTTGTATCATACAGCTTAAGCAGATCCAAATTGAAAGCCTTAGACTGATTTTCAGTTATCTTTCTTGAAATAAGCTAATGGCTTGTTTGTGTAAAGCTTTTTTATTAAAACAAATTTTTTAAAAACCTTGTACCTAGCACAGTATTGTTATAGAATGACATGTAACATATTTTGTATGGTAGTTAAAAGTCTGTCTAAATTTCCTAATCGTGGACAAAGTAGCAGCAGGTTTTCTGCCTTCTGCTGTACCATGCCTGTGTCTCTCACTTAGTGTTGACATCTGTGCATACATTTCAGTTTCAGCTCTACTCTCACTTCAAAGGTCACGCCCAGCATGAGCTCTTGTCAGGTAGTTCTAAACCTGTACATTTTTTTTAGTTGAAGTTAAGAGGGAAGTACCAGTGTTCAGAATGAACTATAATAGTTTGTATATTCAACATTTGAAGTATATTCTATTTTGTTGTACTCTTGTTTCAAAGTGTATTCAAGTAGGTTTTACTGAAATACAGAAAGAAAATTTAATGGTGTTTGGTCTGCTTTTTATTTTTTCCTTCTTCCTTTCTGCTAATCTGTTAACCTTTTTTTATTTGAAGTCTTCTAGGCTTTCATCCTAATATAGATGATACAGTGTGAAATTTTGGGACTTCTCACTGCTTCAAAGGGCTGACCAGCTCTCTCACTCAGTTGTTTAAATACCTGTGAAGCTTGCTGTAGCTGGTGAGGTAACTTCTTATACTTCATCATCCCGGTGAGCATACATATGAATTCTGTCAACTACCTAACTGCTCCTCCAGCTACACCAGATATTAGCTCCATTTTTCCAGTCCATGTGCATGGCTTGAAATGTAGCTTACCCTGTTTTCGTGGGGACCACACTGGCACATCAGGCTGTGGGTAGTCAGGTGCCCAGTGGACCTCTAGTTCGTAGTGATATGCCCTGGAAAGTCTTCAGGGCAGGAACTTGGGTAATCTTGAAATTATTGAAGTCTAAATGATCATGTAAGTACTTCATACCTGGAGGAGCAATTTTAACAGATGTCTGGAACTGAGGTCTTCTGTAATGCTAAAAGACACCAGAATTAAACACTTACATGCTGAGAACAAAGTTACTTTTAGAGCCCTAGCAGCAAGGCCCATTCTTCCCTTCAACTGGTAAGAAATGTGGAAATAGCTCCATACAGCCAGGCCAGCATGTGGGGGACTATGAAAGGCTTCTGGAAAAAATGCTCTTTTTCATACTCTTAAGCTGGGAAGTGGAGTTTAAGAACAAGATTAGGCTGAAGCAGATAAAAAGTTGTTTGTAAGGCAGTGATCCCTTCCACTTGCAGCAACCCGAAGAATCAAAGGTTCCTACACATGAACTGTGTTTCTGGCGTGGGGTAGAGGACAAAGACCCCTTCACATGAGGAAATGGAGAAAGAAGAGGACTTTTTTTTTCTGAGAAAGGTGGGAAAGGGAAGTAGGGGAAGCTAGACAATCACTCGATTAATTTGGTAGTCTGGGAGGCACTAATGTTCTGGGTAAAGGGAAATGGAGCAGTGTAAAGAGAGGCAGGTGAAACAAATCTGAGCCAAAAGACAAGAAGAGAGAAACGAGTGTTTTTAAACCTACATTTGTAAGTCCAGTCTGTAAGAAATGCTTTTCTAAATGGCTGTTATTTGATTGTATCTGAAAGAGATGCTGTATCTCAAAGTGTGAAATACCTGTGTTGAGTATTTGTAATTGAAGACCTTTCCAACACCTAATTTAGATACACTGGAAGTCAAATGGGGACAAACTATCTTCCTGGAATTAGATAAGGATCTCCACCTGATGACCTTCTTCTCTTAATGCCAAGACTTCATTTATGTAATGGCAAAAACTAGAGGAATGAAGGTGCATACATCTCCACTACTAGTGGAGTAGTCAGCTTGTAGCCAGCTCTGAGACACTGCCAGTGCTGCATTTTGCTGCGGAACTGGTGATGGTCCTTTGGCTCTCTCCCCTGGCCACCAGTGAGTGGTACATGTTACTGGCTGCTACAGGATATTTACCAGGAGTTCATGAAGTGCTTTGAGAATCTCTGTCTGTGTGAGGATGTGCTGTAACTGAAATGGAAAGGGGACTTAACCCGATTCTGTAAATTAGTATGTTTCTGCTGGTGGTATTGGAGGATGTGACCTCAGGATGAGGGAGCTTTGGTAAGGTTTGTAACATCTGAAATAGATGAAAGGAACACTAGAATATGTATGAAAGCGGGACTCCCTTTTACATCTGAAGCTGGTGGCTCATGTAGAAGAGTCCAGGCTTAATTCATCCTTGGCAAGCAGTAACTCTTAGATGTGTGGGCGGAATGAGACTTGTGTGAAGTGAGCGTGCTTTATACAGAAGGCATTGAGACGTACACAGTCATGATATCACTAATTTTGCAGGTAAATACAAATATTTTTATTTTTCAAATCCACTGTTTTCAAAGTTACTGAATGAAGAGGGTGATGCCGTGTAATCCACAGGGGGAAAAAAATCTTTGAGTTGCAACTCAGAGTAAATGTCCGAGTACCAAAAATAAGAAAAGTTGAAAGGGGAATCCTATTCCAGAGACCACTGTTTTTGTTAAATCTCTCTTGCACATCTTTCCTAGCGAAGGGTTCTGGGCCTTGACACAACTCAAGTTGTCTGGGTAAAGCGTGCTGAAAGGAAGGCTGAGCTCTTGTCATCCTCTACTAATTGATTTAATCAACTTTAGGGCTTTGAAGAATTACACCTGAGGTGATCAGGGATGAGTGAGCCAGGGGCAGTCAGGAGTTGAGGAGGAAATGGAGAGGTGCCTGAACCCTCAGTTCATAGTCAGCACGACATGTGCAGCAGGGATCTCGGCTGCATGTGAAGATAGCTTGTTCTGGCAGTAACAAAGTGCAACTCTGCCTTGTAGAGGCAGTTCAAATAGCAGGTGTTAAGCTTATTAAGAAGATCTAAGTGACACTATGTACTTGGAATCTAATTGTTCTCCAGAAGAGATAGTGTTTTAATAAGCTTGCAACAGCTTCTGCTTTTCAGCAAACTAAACAAGTGGGTCAGTTCTTCCTGCAGCTTTCTTGAGAATGAGGGAAAAGTGTCACTGCTAAAGCTAAGGCAGCCTATATTCAAGATGAAAGCAAGGGATCTGTGGAGACTTTTTTTAGCCTTGATGCGCTTATAAGGCACACAGCCATAAGAAGAGCTTCAAAGACATTTTTATTGTAAGAGTCATACTGCTACATAGGAAAAAAAAATCCTTTCTGGTTCTTCTGAAATACATTTAGTGTACTGATATTTATAGCTGGCAAAAGTATTTCAGTGCTGCAGGCTTGCCTCTTGCTGCATAAAACAAAGCAAGAGCAATAATCCGTTTAAATTTTCCAAAAGAGTCTGTCTGCAAAATAAATTATGGCATGCACTGGAATAAAAGGGTGAAGCTGCCTGAGAACTTACCAGTTAGTTTCTGTGGGCTGTCTACCTTTTATTAAAATACAACAGAAAGGTTTAACCATTGGGCTGCGGCAGGGGTTTTCTCAGTACAACAGTATTAAGAATTGCCTCGAGATGGGAAGAGTCCCCAGCCTTTTCAGTTATTCCACCCCACCCTTGCCTTCAAAATTACCCTTTAAGGAGATGAAGCAGTGAACATTACTGCAACATGCCCGGGATGAAAGAAGAATCCCAGCCCTTTCCACTTCAGAAGAGGTTCTGCAGTGATGGCAGTATTATACAAATCATGCTCTTCCTCAACAGTTTGGTTTCTTTTGTAGGAGAGTTAGTGTTGCAGGCAAGGGTATGAATTCAAATGTCTTAAGAATCATACAGATACCAAATACTTTGCTGTAAGAGTGACAGTGGGAATTCTGCAGCTGTGACAGTTCAGTTTCTGCTGGTAGAGCCTTCCGTAATCAGGCCTGTGGCTCGATGCTCTGGCAGTGGGAAAGGTGCCACACCTTGATTGGCCTGAGGAAAATGGAGCTGCTTATACAAAAGTGAAATGAAATCATGGGCTTTTTGATGGGAGTGGTGGGGTTTCTTCATTATGGTTTATTTTGTTTTTAAATACCGACCTGATCTTTGCTCTCAGTTTAGGACTTTCTACCACAAGTGTAGTTTCTTCTAGAAACTGCCAAGAGGAGTCTGGATGGAAACTCCAGCTTCTGGTGTGACTTTTTGTGGTACATAAGCAAGGATTTAACTTAGTAAAGATACCATCTTATAGGGCTACATTGTGGTTTTGATTTTAGAAGTGTTTAGCTGCAGATGACTACAGACATCAATTAATGGGCATGATGCCTTACAAGGCCAACCTG
>VXBT01007269.1:79466-91570 GCA_013400235.1 Oriolus oriolus | reverse complement strand
TTTTAAACGAAAGGCATCCTCACAGTTAAATCCGTGTTTCACCGCCCAAGTAAATGTTCTGTCAAAGAGTTGTCAGGAAGCGCCAAATCAGTGAGCGAGATGACTATCTTCCAGGCATCTAAAACCTCACTCTCTTTGGAGCCTTTCTGTCCCATCTTTGCAGTCTTTGCCTATCACCCCGGAGCCCGGACCAAGGGGTCCCGTCCCCGTAGCCCCGGGGGAAGGGGGAGGTTCGCGTACCTTCACGTCTGTGTGCAAAGGTCCCAGTCCACTCGGAGGTGTCTGGATCAAACCCCGATCCAAGTTTGCTGTGCACTTGTAGAATCACGTCCTCGGGGTCACCATATGTCGCAGTGTCCCATTAACAACGACATGGAGTCCAGGGTGAATAAGGCAAAGCAAATGAACTATTTATTAACATACAGAATGATTTTATGAATTTAGCTTGCTTTGATGTCTACAGAAAGCTGCAGGATGTCACTGGACTTCAAGTTTAGCCACCTACCAAACACACTGGTGAATTCCTCAAAACATTCATCCTAAAATATCTCCTAAGAAATCCAAAACAAAGTACACAGCTGCACGATACTAATTAGTTTACAAAAACTCCTAGAATTGTTTCTAATAGTTTTGCATGGGAAAAAAAGAAAAGAGGAGAAATCTCACAGAAGTGCTGGGAAAGTTAGAAGGTTTCCCTGCTAACAGCTTTTTTAGCAGTCACATTTGTGTCTCCCATCTTCTCTTCCGTTCTATTCCTTCTTTTGCAACAGAGTGAAGCAGTTGTTCATCACCTCCAGTGAAAACTGTCCTTGGGCAGAGTTCTGATTCTGAGCTCCATCCCTTCCCACACTGCCAGGACTAGCGCTGCTCCTGCCAGTCAGACCACAGCTCCACTGTCTCTCCTCTGATTGCCAGCTGAGAATATTGATGTGATTAACAAGGATTTGATTTGGAAATCAATGTGAAGAAGATTGTTTGCTTGCTTTTTCCAATTTGGTCCCTGACATACTGGCTTCAATACAGGGCGAAATGCAGCTGAAGCAGGAAGGGGATTTTGAGGAGGGGTGAGAGTGGGATGTGTTTGTTATTTTATAAGACATCCATTTGGATTCTAGCTGGAGAAAAGTTGAGCATTCAATCAAATATTTTATGTGTGGCTATAACAATCCGAACAAAGGAACAGCTGACAGCTCATGATCGTTTAAAGATAGAGCAATTTCTGTTTAGCAATCTCGTGACTGCATTTTCTCTATCTACGTGCAAAGTTTCTTAATAGTTATGTGGGTTTTGTTGCAGTTTGGCTGCAAATAAAATACTATGAATTAGTATTCATAGTATTAGAGGAAAGCAAACACAAACACTGTCTCTAAGAGAAATATTAAGAAACCATTCTCCTGGGTCGCAGAGCAAACAGGCTGCATATGCACAGCTATTAAATATTACCAAGTATAAGATGTTGAGCTTATATTATAACCCTAGGAGGAGTGATAATTCATCACAGATAATTTCAATTAGAAAGGAGCAAAGAATTTTCGAAACTTTAGTCACATTAAATTGTCTTCTTCACTTTAGCTCCAGGGAGCTGCTTCTGCTAATAACTCCTGGGAGCAGTACGAGAACTCCTGGATAAAAGTTTTTTGGTGTGTGCTGGGAAGCAAACCAGTAAGCAATTGATAAATGATTTCTCCTGACATTAATACATTTTTTGAAATGTTTTAAGATTTCAGTGATGATATTCAAGACCCTATATAAAGTACTCATGCTAACACATTACTTTCCCTAAGTAGCCACTTGCTCCACAGAAACTGCTATAAAATAAAACACAAAGAGCAGTAAGTGTCACAAGAGAGGGAAAAGCTTGTCATCTCACTATTGCCCTTGGATAACCAAACCTCCTTAGAATCAGTAGCTTTGTCCGTTATGAGGTAATTATTTCATTATTCAGTGCGGGGAAAATGAGGTTGTTCCCATCCCCCGCCATCCACCAGGGTTCTCGTACTCGCAATGAAATGCTTGGTCTCTGCATTTAGTTATTTTGGAGCTGTAAGACTCTCCCTGGTTTGAACAAGTGCTCATGCTCAGTTTGCTGTAAGTGAGAGAAGTCCATGGAATACAGAAGGACAACTCTGCCTTTGTGCGGATCCTTCCCATAGCCACAGCTGGCACAGGCTGACAGGGCTGCAGGGCAGGGACCAGGAGCTCTGCTCACAGCAGACAGAATTGGTTGCTGATTCCCATCATCACAGCTTCTAAGCTTGCACCTCTCTTTGGGTACAAATGGAGGTGGTGGAGGCTGGGTGAGTTCTGCTGGGCAGAGAGCTGAGAACTGGCTTAACATAAAGCAGTCCTGCCCATGTCTACCTGGAGACAGTGACAATCTCAGATACCCTTTGGTGAGACTGCCCACAGACACCCCCTTGCCACCCTTAGGACCATCTTCTGCAGAGAAGTTGTTCTCCTTAAAGACTAAAATTTCTACCTTCTCAGAAAATTGTGGTTTTTCTGATCCAGTTTCTGGCCTCATAGGAACAAGGTACCTCCTTCTGAGAAAGGAAATCTCATCTGCAGGATTTTCACCACAGTTTCAGTATGTCTGTGTAGGCTTGGAGTCCTTTGACAGAAAAGTTTCATCAGCTGAAGGTACCTCAGTGCCTTTAAGCAGTGGGACCTCTGCAGCTCTGCTTTCTGTGCCAGAACGTTTCCCCTTCAAACACTTTAGGAAAGTTGAAGTAGCTACGGTCAAAGGAGGTGTCAAAATATCAGCTTATAGAACATGATCTGCTGCTTAGAGCAGATTAACACATTCCGCATATAAAAAAAGCACCAAATGGAAACATTTTCTATATTTGGACACTGGGAAATACCAATATAATCCAAAGAAAAGCAGGAGAACAATCCTGCAGTGAAAAATGTCATCGGCAGTGAGGCTCAGCCCAGACTGCAGCAGTTGCGATAGTTAAATGATCAGAACAGTTTAGGCTGAGATAACGTTACACTTCAGAGGCTTTTCACTAACCTTTCCTCCACAGCTGAATTTCTCAAGCAGTAGAAAATTTAAGTAGTGATTCAATTCACTGCAATCTCCCCCTGAGTCATTACTGGATCAACTCATACACAAAGGTTGAGCATCTTAAACAAATGGCTCTACCATGCCTGAGATGGGTTGCAAACCCCAGTTGGTCACAACTAGACATTCAGACAAAAGGAATTTAAATTCTCACAGGTGAGATCCATTTGCATCCACTGATGCATTTTTATTTCAGCAATTCAGTGTTATTTTTCAGTGTAATTTTTCTTTGTGAAAGTATTCAGTGAGACACTACCTTTTTTCATATATTTGTAATATTTACTCATCTACTCTGAGAAAAAAAGACCTTGATGATTTGAACAGCAGCCATAGCTTTCCACATCAAAAAACAAATGCCTTTACCATGAAAATTATTAACTAATTTGAACAGTTCTTCAGTAATGGCAGAAGAGGAGACTACCGTCTCTCCCATGTGCCAAGAAGAAGCATTTTTGGTGCTTCTGTGCATTGTGGAAAGGGAGCTCTACCCACAGGAAGGCAGTGCCAGGTCAGTTGTTTCTATTTCTGTAATATGCTCTCCCAGCACAGCACCTGAAGAGCTGCCTCTTTCTCTTTTATTTTGTTGTTGTGGATGGAGAGTGGCAGACACACAGTACCAGCCCTCACAGCACTCCATGGTGGCAGAGTCTTTCACTCTCTCCAGCCTGAGCCAGAGAAGAACTTTCCTTAGCTGCAGTGCTGACCCAAAGCAAAAATCTAAAAGTGATCTGCACTTTTAGAGATGCTCAGTACTTGGTCTGGGTTCAGCCCTGGAGACAACTGGCTCAGTATTAAGCCCAGCAGTCTTCTAGACTTCTACCCTTAATTCCAACACCATTACAGACTAGTACTGCCACTGCCTGTACAGGAGTAGCTGAACCAAATCCAAACTTTGTGTGTGTGTGAGATGAATACTACATAGACTTGGCTTGCCTAATATTAATGTGTTTGCCCTGTTGTTCTTACCAACATCAGCAGTACTGACAAAAAGCAAGCAAAGCATTTTGATAAATCTGGAGCTGTGTTTGGCTTCCCAAGCAGCTCTGCAGGCAGCTTCACAAAAGGGACCGACATGCTCCTGAAAAGCAAGCATCTTCGGGGTAGGGGGAAGGAGATGAATCAAATGTTTTCTAGGTTCAGCACAGCAATATTCCTGAAGCAAAGGCAACCTCTTGAGTTGTTTTGATTAAATATGCCTGGGATCACTGAATCTTTCTTCCTGCTGAGTTCTAGAAAGGAATGTGAAAAATGCCCAGAGCCAGTTGGTGAAAATAATGGTTTTGAGAACACCCCCTTTTTGATTTTTCTGCTTGTTCCACTACACTTGTAAATTCTTTGCTAAAACTAGTATTTTAAAGTAAAATCAAAAAATATAGAATGGTTTGGGTTGGAAGGGACCTTAAAAATCGTCCAGTTCTAACCCCCTGCCCTGAGCAAGGACACCTTCCACTAGACCAGGTTGCTCGAGGCCCCATGCAACCTGGCTTTGAACACTTCCAGGATGGGGCACCCACAGCTTCTCTGGGACACCGGTGCCAGGGCCTCACCACCCTCACGGGGAGGAATTTCTTCCTAACATCTAATCTAAACCTATTCTCTTTCTGATCAAAGCCATTCTCCTTTTTCTATCATTCTATTGCTCTTGTCCAAAGTCCTTCTCCAACACTGTTGGAGCCCTTTCTAGGCACTGAAAAGTGTTCTAAGGTCTCCCTGAAGCCTTCTCCATGTTAAACACCCCCAGCTCTCCCAAGCTGTCTCCATAGCAGAGGTTCTCCAGGCCTTGGATGGTCTTTGTGGCTTCCTCTGAACCCAGTAAGTCCATGTTCTTCTTATGCTGGGGACCTCAGAGCTGGATATAGCATGCCAGGTATGGTTTCTCAAAAGTAAAGCAGAGGGACAGGATCCCTCCTCATCTGCTGGCCACAGTGTTTGTCATGCAGCACAGGACACATTTGGACTTCTGGGCTCTGAGTGAACATTGCTGGGTCACATTAAGCTCATCAAACTACACTCCCAAGTCCTTCATCTCAGCTCTCAATCCATCTTCCACCCAGTTTGTGCTTGTGCTTGGTATTGCCCTGACCTACATGCAGGACCTTCTACTTGGCCCTGTTTGAAGTCCGTGATGTTCTCATGGGCCCACCTCTCCAGCCCGTGAAGGTCCCTCTGGATGGCATCCCTTCCCTCCACTGTGTGAACAGGTCCGTACAGATCGGAATCTTGCTGAGGGTGCCCTCAATCCCCCTGTCCGTGTGACTGCTTTCCCTTCTTCTGCTGAGTGCAGGAGGCTGATTTTTTGGGAAACCAGCAGCGCATCCCCACGGATCCCATTCCCAGCCGCAGAGGGATCGCGGTCCCCGCGCGGGCTTTGCCGGGACGCTCCTGCCCTCTCGTGGGCAAAGGGAGCCTCGCACCGCTCCTGCTATTCCGGGGAATCGGGGAAAATCCCCGAAAACCCCGAATCCCTGGGATGGCTCACAGCCTGGCTGGCTCTGCCTGCTCCCCGGCACGCTGGGAAGCTGCGGAGCCTCTGCAGCAGCACAGCCAGATGGCAACACACAGAGCTGGTGAGGCTCCTATAAATATCTGTTTTGCTCAAGTAAATAGGCCCGTTTTCAGACTCTCAGCAAAATTTGAAGAGTATGCATCAGAGAACTTGGCTTTATCTCAAGATTTCTTGGACCTCAAGCTGAGTTTATATGAGCTGGTTTTATTTAGCAGAATTTCAGAGAATTCGTGCACTTTTTTCCTTTTCCCTGTGGATGTGAGCTTCAAGAGTAAGGGAAAAATCACTGAAGGAAAGTAAAAACACACAGTAGAAAGGCCAGAGCTTGTCATACACCTAACTAGGAAGGAGTAGTGAAACTTTAAACAGTGATTTCAAAGTTATCGCCACACCAGATTTACCTCTCCTTGAGAGTCCCTATGAACTGATGGAGAGTAGTGGGACTTCAAACACTTATTCTATTAAATTAGATATGTTGGAAATGTCACACTACATCTGAATAAAGGCAGCCAGATGGGCAGCAGACAGATTTTTAAAGGCTCCTAGAAATTTCTGCATTTGTTTCAGCGTAAGATATCCTGCAAGAGCCGGTCCTGGCAGCTCCACCACACAATCAGTCCAACAGGTAGAGCAATGTCAGCAGCCACAAACTGCTCTGGCAGCAATAGCATGACTGAAGGAGTGCTGAGGACACAACAATTAAGTGTAACAATTAAGTGGTTCCTTCAAACTTTGTTTTTGAAAACAGCTTTCATAAAATGTAGCTTGTTAATCCCTTTCAGTTGTGAGCTGTTGTTTGTTAGAATGTTTTTATGATTTGAGTAGTGGGGGGAATTTTTTTTCAGTGGGAAACTGTAGAACAAACCAAACATTGTTGTTCCAAACGGCATGTTTTCGTCCATTATAATTTTGTAGCTAAATGCACTGACTTGCTGAAAAGAGTTAGATCTACCTATATCTTCTTGTCTTAAAAAATGACTGAGAAAATTCCAAGTAAAATGAAACCTAAGCCAAGGTCCATTGCCAGCTGCATGTTAATTTATATAGGGCACAAATCCTCATGAAGCAGATTAACCCAAATCATTCCTCGTCTTTGGCCTGCTAATGGTGTTCAATTTGTTGCACTACTGAAAGAGGCCAATTTAACTTTAAAACCAACAAGCAAACCAGAAAAGCATAACTAGGAGTGCTAGAGCTTCTAACACAGCTTCTTGGCTGCCTCTATGCAAACTGTAGATAATATTTCTTCTTAAGTTGTAAGCTTTGGCTCATGGTCTGACTGCCTCTGCACAATGTCCCAAAGTAGATGGTGCTAATGCTATTTTAGTCCACAGTTTGGCACTGATCTGGCCATACAGCACAGGAGCGGCAACACAGTGAAGCCTTGTATGCCTGCATGCTGCACGTGGCACTTCCTAAAAAAGGCAGAAGAGCTTAAATCTCGGGACAGACCAAGTTGTTCCATGCAGAAAATCCAGTGGAAGAGAGGCAGACACGACTGGATGATGTCTCTGCAGCCCTGTACCTCCAGCCTCTTTCATGCTGTGCTGGCTTATAAAAGATCTCACTGGCACTCCATGACCTCAGCTTTCAGCATTCCTAAACTTTCACCTTCATGGCAGAAGAATACAGGGCTGCCCCTGCCACATATCCTTTCATGTGTGGTTGCACTATGATAGGGGAATTTTACAACACAAAGCTGCTCAAGCTTAGATCCAGCCCTGAACCCAAGACCTGCATCTCCTTGATTCCATCAATGCCTTTAAGCACATTGCATGGGCTAGACTAGAGGGCTCCTTAAGATCCCACACAGTCTTATTTTCTTTGATCCTTCTAATTTCTTACTGCATCAGAAACTTCCCACTCCAATACAGAATTCCAGCCCTTTTGGCTTCTTTTTCCAAGCTCCATTAGAGCTTCACAACTCTAAATAAAGTGTAGTTGGTTTAGTGCAGTCAATGGACTGCAAAGTTCCATAATTTAATTTAATCTTCTTTTGCAGTAGGTGCAATTCCCCTTCTAGAGCCCTGTCTAACAGGGAGATATTCTTCCTGATATGTACTGGTAATGTCTCATCTGATTACAGCAATTAACAAGGCAGATGGATCCAACACTGGAAGTCCATTGTACCCAGAGGAGAGTGAAGACAATGTCAGTCTTCCAAAACACAGAATGGGAGGGTGAGAGGGTGTTGAATGTTTCACATCCTTTGCCTTGTTTCCTCTCAGATGTATTGAGAGATATGTGATCAAGTTTTTTTACAGATTAGAATAAAGAAACACAAAAGTCCTCTTTGAATACCTTGAAAACTCCTCCTCATCATAACTACTGTGAGGCATTTTCAAAAATGAACATTTCACCACATGCGTCAGGAGTAATCAGACAAAAGATGCCATGCTCAGTTATGCAAACTTGTGGCACCTGAGGAAAGTGCCTGCCCACATCTTAGACATCTTCCACTGCAAAACAGTCGCTTCAGACCTGCCCAGAAAAACAGAAAAAACCAAACAAAAACACAAGAGCAATGGGGCAGCCAGTCACCTACAGCAGACAAAAATCCCATCACTAGGAGCAAACTTCACTGCTGCAGCAGTGGGAGCTGCCTAGCAAAAATCCCTTGCTGTTACAGCTGTAATTACATAAATCTCTTCGATGCGTTTGTGTCAAAGCCATCGATCAAGAAACAGTATTAATTAGACCTAATCCACACTTCAGAGGCACCAGAAGGTATCAGCATGGCTCCAGGGGTTTAGGGCAGTAGACTGTATGTTTCAGTGAGGCTTCCTTAATTTTATCCTCATGATTTTGAAGGTGTGAAGGCAGAGAGGAAAGGAAGAGGGAAGAAAGTAAAAGAAAAATAGCAGATTTGCAAATTTAACCCTTCCAAGGTGAGTCGCCTGGGAGGTTAAAAACTACTGGGGCTGTGCTTATGCAAACTGAGTACCCCGTGAATGTTTGTGCCTTTGAGAAAGAACATGCAAATATGGAGGTACGAAATAACCCAACTACAAGCACATCTATTTGTTTCTCTCGGAGCAGACAAACACCAAGCAATTAATGTGCAAAGGGCTAAATGAAACCCCTGAGTTATTTACTGCAGGAAGGCGAAGTCTGAGATCTCTGGCACTGCTTGTGCCAGCACAAGTGGTTCCTCCATTAAAAAATTAGGGTCTGCTAGATAGGGAGGCAGGCACAGATAGGAAGGAGGGGCTGGCACTTGGAAAGTGCTCCAGGTCTTAGGCTCTGAAGAGGTAAAGCAACCACAGGAATCATAAACAAAAACAACACAAAACAAAATAAAAACAACAAAAACCAAAACAAAACAAAAAGCTAAGCAGCATCTTTCACAACAAAAACGCAAAAATTAATGAGATTTTGATAATACCCCTTTAAAAATTGAATATTTCAATTTTAAAATGTACAAAGACTAAAATCTTCATAAATATCTTACTAAGAAACTTCTGATGCTGTTTTATATTTTCCATTGAAATACATGGCATGAAGGTTGCCATAGCTACAAGCAATTTTTTTAATAACTGTTTTTCATCAGAGCAGCTGCAGTGTCCTACAGAAATGAGGGTGAAGTGGGGAAGCCTGGAAGGACTCCAACCAACTTCAAGCTCCTAATCAGGTGAGTCCAGGATTTTCATAAACACAGCTTAGAAACTTCTAATATGGGTTCTAGTTTTTAGAGAAACCACCCTTTGTTACTTGGCAGCACCCCAGGAAATGCTGTCAGCACTGCTGGAGATCTCAGTCAAGAGAAGAGCTTTGTTTTCATGCTGGAAAACATAAAAATTTCTGCTGCTAAGACCCAGCCTGGTACAAGTCCCCAGGCACCGAGGGATGTGCCACGGCCTGGGTTTGCTCTGAAGGGCTTTCTGAATGTACTATTTGACTGGCAGCAGTACGCCTGAAAATCCTCCAAGAGCCACAGATTTCTGTACCCAGGAAAAGCTCTTCCTTGCCTGAGTTTGTGCAGGAAAACATAGAAAGGAGGAAAAATGAAAAAGAAGTGAATCTGTAAAACGCTGGCAAGAGGCTTTTTGAGGAGGGGCTGTAATTTAGGCGGTCCTGCCTCCAGTGGTGTTCAGTGGTTGCTGGGCACCAGGAAGCTGTTTCTTCTTCTGTAGGATCTCTCCCTTTCTGGAACAGGCAGAGCAGCGTTCTGTGCAACAGTGTGAGCAGAAAATGGACTCTGCTGCACTGTGGGCACCTGTTTGGAGGAAGCCTAATCTAAGGACAATACGGAGAGACTCCTTTCAAACTGTAGTTATTAACTGTGCCAAAATTCCTACAAAACTTCAAATAGATTCATTTCGTGTCTCTGTGTCTTAGTTCATAAAACAGAAATAAATAAAGAATAAAATTTCTCACAGGAATACCAAGAGATTTAACTCCATCAAAACAGTAATTGAATTTCTATCTATAGAAGGTGGAAATGCTTGGCTGGGTTTGGGTGTTTTTCTAAACAACAAATTAATGATCACTCTGAAAAACCATCTAAGTGATTATTTTTTTTATACACATTGCTTCATTTATCTATGACCTGCTTCTAAGAGGTACCTCTACAGCACAATGGTAGTGATGCTTGAAGGCTCATTTTGCCCTGCCATCACCTGCACAACAGAGGAATTTACAGGCAAGCAAGATATATTGTTCCATGTAGACAAATCTTCTGGGCAAGGTAATTTTATTGCAAATGTGATTCAAAATTCCCTTCCCATCTTGAAATGAAATAGCTTCCTTTCCCAGTGACTGTATTCTTGTTTGCTCCAAAATTGTTCTGGGGTAAATGACAAAGAAAAACAAAGGTGAATAAAGTCAGAAAAAAGCTTTTTAAAAAAGTTAGAAAAATGAAAGTAAGAAAAGCTATCATGGCAGATTCTTCTAACAAATTAAATTTTTTGACTAATTTCAAGTATTCAAGGAAGTGTTCAAAGCCAGGTTGGTTGGGGCTTGGAGTAGCCTGGTCTAGTGGAAGGCTGCCCTGCCCATTGTAGGTGGTTGGAATTGGATGATTTTTCAGATTCCTTCCCAACCAAACCATTCTATGATACTATGATTCTATGATTCATAGGTGCTGAGGCATTTTAAGTACTATCTTTGGCGCAGAACATAAATTTTTTAAAAAGTGGAAAAGTCCTTAATTTTAAAAATCAGCTATTTCATGGCAGGCAGAAACATGTCAGTCACTCAGTGAGATCCTGGCACAGCCTGTTCAGCTGGCTTTGCCCAACACCCCTCTCCATGCTGACAATAAGTGATCAGAAAGTGGAAAAAAAGAATGGCTACCAGAAAGACAACCTAGAAATATATTTTGTAATGTAAGTTATAGAAGTTTCTCTTTGCCAGTGTGAAAAGAGGCTAGCACAGCAGAGTGAAGAAGGGATGCCAGTGAACAGAGAATTCTGTACTGGAGTGCATGTACATATCCTGTCAAAAGAACAGACTTTCCTGGATGTCTCTAGGCATTAACTTTTCTGATGTAGAGGTTTTTTCAAGGAAAGAAACAGAAGATAGAAAAAGCACAACATGCTGTATGGTTGGGCTGCCAGAAAAACAGATTGTGAGTCATTGCCAGCTAATGACCTTAGTCAGTATACCTGACTCCACAGCTTTTCAGCCGTGCTGTCTCTTCACCAAGGCAGATGAGAGGCTTGTCAAAGCTGTACAGGCACACTCACACTCACAGTGAAGTGCTATTTCTCTCGACTGTGCAGACATCAGGATTACTGGACCTGACATAAACTCATCGTTTACCTGGAAGCTAAAAGGGATGCTAGCCAAAAAGATGAGCCACAGTTGGTAGGAGCTACCTTGTCCTGGATTACCAAAGAGCAGGCGGTGCTGAGCCATCTTCAGAGGAGTGTGCAATGCACAGCCACAGTTTGGAGATACCTGAAATGATCTGCTGAGAACACCTCCCTGCAGCCTACACTGAGACTCTCCTTGGCACTCACCGAGCAAGGCACACACAGGGTAAGGAACTAATGCCGAGGCTTAAGGGGAGGATGATGGGTAGGAGGCAGCAAAAGGGAGCAGTGGTCAATGCCACAAGACACCTTTTCCCCTTACCTGCAAAGTGAAACACACCACCAACTACGGACCAGGTAGTGCTGCAGCTCCTCTCTCTGTGCTGCTTTGCTGTTTGTTCCCATTCTGCTTTTGAAGCAGTTCATCAGGCCCTCCAGCACAGGAGGTTTGCTTTTTTCACCAGATTCAAGCATCATTTGAAGCAAGGCGAAGAGAGTCCTGGGCGATGTGACGCCTGAAGAGGCCACCTAAAAACAGAGACTAGACAGGAATAAGGGAATAAAGGTAGGTATTTATTTGAAGGGCCTTCAGAGGTACACCCTGGGGAGTCCAGAGGCTACTGCCAAAATGGACCCCAGCGTGGATGCTGAAATGCTGCTAGCAGGAGAATTTCTCAGCTTCTTGCATTAATTCTGTGAGAATTTTTCCTTCACCACACAAGTTATGTAAACAGTAAGATAAATTTTGTAAATGACTTTCACATCTGGTGTTTTT
>VXBT01007269.1:5002-79289 GCA_013400235.1 Oriolus oriolus | reverse complement strand
CACTTTTATAAGTTTGGTCCATTTGCATATCAGGATTAATTCTCCAATTACAACCTCAGTTAATGATGCAATTTCCCCAGGTTTACCTCCCTTCTAAAGATGTTGGTTTACACATTTTTGGGCCTAGGACAGTCTGGGTGTCCTTGGAGAGCAGGCTTTGAGAGGCTTTGTTGTGTCTAACTGGCGTAAGAGAAAAGAAGTTAGCAGACTACAAGATGTTTCAGAGTTACACATTAAGGACTGCAGGATTTGAAAAATATGAAAGTTAAAACCTAAGGCATCAGATGAGCTAAAAAAGGAAATAAAATCTAAAATAAAGAGGGAGAGAAATAATACACTATATAAAGGGGAGAAAAGCAAAAAAAATTCAAGAGATTTGCTCTGAGAGAGGTAGGGAGAGATCAAGGACCAAAAAGTGGGGACAGAATGTCAGTCAAGCAAGGAGGAGGCAGCAAACCACACAAGCAGTGTGGTGACACTGGGGCACGCTCATGCCAGTATGTAGGTGTTTGTCTTCATTTGTTTGTTGTGAATAGTAAGCAGAAAACCACAAGTCAAAAGCAAAAAGTACGCAAAAGAATTCAGGGCTTCTCCATTTTAAGTGTTTGGTCTTTCAGTTTGTTCATCTACGAAATGTAGGTAGCCCTGCTGATCTGCCAGAGGTGTGCCAGGAGGATTGAGCCCATTGATTTATTCAGAACAAAATAAAAAGACTGAGATCTGTGAATAAGCACTAGAAGGTGCCGTAGATCAGTTTAAGAGACGTAGAGAGAATATATCTTTTTAGGGAAAGCTTTACTTTTGCAAAAAAGTAGTTGCAAATCTCTACCAGCACTAACAAATTTAGATGAACCCACCTGAACACTTCTGTACTGAAAAGTACAATGAAAAATCAGAATTTCACTTTGGAATGAAACATTTGGACCAACAGATAAATCCTCCAGAAGAGACGCAGTCATCAAAGTTGTGATGCTTCAGCTTCTGGTGGTTGCACACAGAGCTGGTGGATTCAGTAAAGATTTACATCCATTAATACAACCTGATGTGTTGTACGTCTGACAGAGCCCCAGAAAAGGAGTCACTGAGTCATTTTACCTTCAGCACTGTGACCCTGAATTGCTTCTTTGTGCAGCCTGTGGGGTGTGACCTGCAGGCTGGGCCATCCTGAGACTGTCCCAGTTAGAGTGAAGCAGAATAAACAGGCATATTGTGAGGCAGTAAAATGAAACAGACAGAAGGTACATCGGTATGAAACGGCAAGCTAAAAATACTTTCTATTGTGCTAGAAAGGCACAGCACTGTCAGTAAGACAGCCTGGGACTTGAAAACATATCTGGTTTAAAGATCTCAGGAATATCCCGAAAGAAGATGCCTTGTCATGAATGGCAAGCTAGCTTCAAGGGCAACTACAGTAGCCTGGGCCTAAGGAAGAACACACTGAATTGTTGGTCACTGCGGGGTTGAAAGGCAGGCTTGCATCTGCTTTCACAATAGCTCTGTATCTATTCATTTTAATCTGTTCTCTCACCCAGCAGCAACTGTAGAGCCCAGAAACATCCAGGCAGCTGTGAGAGGAAAAAGGCTTGAGAATAATGAACTCTGGGGACATCTTTTTCCTTCACCATTTTCCACATGAACGCTATGATCAGAACATATCAGGACACAAATACCGTCTAATTTTTCATTACACACAGGCTAGGAGACAGTTTTCCTACACGGAAGGCCATCATTCATAGAGAGCTGGAGCCCAGAGCAACACAGAGGTTTCCTGGCTTTCACCTGGATGCAGCTCATCCATGCACTTGGGGAGGTTCAGCGCCATGCAGACATGGCCACCAGCTTTTTGTTAGTGACATCCCACTTGCAGTTCACCAAAGGTGTGGTGACCTGGTGTGTAAGTTTGTAGGGAGTGAGGAACCACACTCTGGGGGTACACACACAGCTCTGGCCCACCCAGGGTACCCCCTGGCCCCTCCTGTGAGTACGATCACAAGCACGAGCCATCATCAGAGTGACAACAGGCCTGTATGTGCTCCCTGCCTCCTTATGAGAGTGACTCATTAACCCTTCTGTGTTTCAACTACTTAAGATTAGTTTGAGACAACATCAACAGTGCTTTATTAGTTCATTAATTACTGTATGCTTTTGAGAAAAAAACCCCATTACTCATACCACATTTTTGTTCCATCCCATAGATGGGACTGCAAAGGCTCCTGTACTCCTTGATTTCATCCATGGCCTTCTTACCACCATGCACACATCACCCTCTCTGCTACATCACTGCCCAGAGGCTGGGCTTCACAGTGAAGGAAGAGGATGAAGTTTTGCACCATCAGGCATCTAATATCCACCACGCCTCCTGCATTAGACATACTGTAAAATGTTCCATCGGTCTCTTGTCTTGTGTAGACTTTGCCAACTCTGACCTCAAATTTCATTTTCTCTTTCTGACAGAGATAATAGAGGAAAATGAAAAGCAAAATTTCAATATTGTCCTTTGCTCTGTGTGTTTCTCCATCTTGTTTAATGGATATTCCCGCAGCAGGAGCTGGTGGAACTGGTGAGCTCGTCCAAGAAATGTAATTTCTAGACTGGTGAGCGCAATACATCTCGGACAGCCACAATTGAAACTCTTCAACCCCTAGGATAAAAATTTATATGAAAAGTACATCAGTATGAAGGTACATCTGTGTCCACAGGCAACAGTGATTAATATATCATTATTTTTAGTGTAAATACATATTCAAAATGAAAGGCACATGGCAGTTTTAAGCTACTTAGCTGAACATGCTCTTCTGGCACCTGTGGGATTTTAGCATTTCTATGCTTTTAAGAGCTTTGTAACACAGGGATAAATCAGTGTATGATACACTTTACTGAGTTGGAAAAATGTAATTTAGAAGGTGTTATTGTTGCAGGAAAGAGGTGGAAAGCTCATTGGTAATCTTAACTCTTTACATGCTTACAGACTACAACTACTTTCCTGATTCTTGAATGAAAACTTTTAACATAGGTCCTCCAAAAAAAAACATCCTGTGACTTGAATGAATTGCCCTATAGAGGGATGTTTGTGCTACCGAGCCTTCAAACAGCACACACATTGCCATCACTGATTACTGGAAACTCCCTAATCCAAACACTTTGGGAGCGCATCACCAACCTCAGGAAAGAAAATCTGTGTTTATATAAGTGGGCTGGTAGCTTGTGCAAATGAATATTCTTTATGGTCGCAACTTCTGTTGAAAATGGGTATTTGGCATAAGACAAAGCAAAAGAAGCAGTAAGTGCACAGTAGTGGTACCAAGAGAGCAGCAGATTATCATTCGGGAAATTTAGTGTTCAGCCCAGGGAGGTCCAGGTTTTCCATGGTCTAAAGGAGCTCACTAAAGCTATCCATAGGAGAACTGCGTCACTCAGCTGTGTTTGGGGACCGTCATCCAATTAACAATATCTCAGGGATTTATATGTAACCTTGACAACAATGAGAGGAAAGAACCAAGCTAATCAAACAATGAGCAGCAATACAGAGCCTAGGAGTTCAGAAGAGATTCAATCACTACACAGCTATTTAACATGAGAGAGCCAGGCCTTTGCAATGAACCCTCTCCATTGAAATGGTTCTCATCAGTTAGTCTTCCTCTCCTGCTTGCTTGCTATCACCATCCAGAAGAGGCAGCGGATCATCAAGTGCCTCTTTGATCTCCTGTGTATGTGAAGACAGAAATATCCAAGCTGAAGAACTGAGCCCCATGGGTCTGACAGCAGATTCAATTACAACCCATGGAATTCAGTTCTCAAAGCTGAGAATGAATGACATTAATTTTCAGGCCATCCCAACTTGCGGCAGCATCTCGTACTCCTGCTGGCTCTCTCCAGTGCCTGGCCTTCTTCCAGGGGCTGTAAAACAAAAGAGTTAAAACTCACTGCAGCCGAATCAGCTGTACCCAGACTGTAGGTCAGAAGCAGAATAATGGCTCCACGACATATATTTTGAAAAATAGGGTATTTTATATATTCCTTTGACACCAGAAGTGGCCACACACATACGCACAATGTGACCTAACATGTTGTAGAATTCCTAGTAACAAGAAAAAAAATTTACAGCCAAGGACTACAACAGTATAACATTTTGCACTTTTCTGGAAGCCTTTGAGAATTTTAAAGAGGTGAGTTATAAATTTCCCTTTTTTTTTTTTTTTTTAAAGTACAACGACACGGACACAGAGGTAAAATCCTCCAGAGTCACACAGCAATCTTGTTAACAAAATAATACAACCAGAAGCTCAAAAGAAGGAAATCTGGCACTGGTGCAGCCCTGTAGTGTCGTCAGAATCTGGGTGGCAAAAAGACAAGTAGAAGCCTTCAGCATCACAGCTTCATGGTTTTGCACCGACACAACTTTGTCAGGTGTGACAACCTCATCCCAGGGTGACAATCTCACCCAAAGGCAGGCGTTCTGGATGACAGAAAAACACTGCTCAAACATACTGGAGATCAAAGCTGACATCTCTGACAAGAAAACCCCAGGTCAGTTCTTGACAAACCTAAGAGAAGTCACAACTTTCATTAAACTACATACCCCAAACGGGGAATTTTTGAGGACAAACAGAATGGATAAGATTTTGGATGATCTATAAATTAGGTGTTAGATGCATATAGGACTATGTATAAACAGTGTTGGGTAAGTTATAAAAAAATTTCAGATTTATTTGGAACGTTTTAGATACTTATTTGTGTTCCAGTGAGATAAGGTCTCAGAAAAAAATTCCTTTGGTTTCAATGAAAAGGATATTTGGTCTGAAATAAAATATTTGGATGTCAAGGGGATTTCAGATTAAATCTTTTAACTTTAAAAAATAAATTTAGCAAATTTGCTTAACAGAATGGTTCAAACAGAATTATTTTGCTAATCAATCTAGCATTGATTTTATTAAGTTACAAGTATTTTTTTGCAGTGAACAATCCTTGCTAACACCCCATGCCATTTTTCCAGTACATCAGCCCCACATGCAGCCCCAGCGGTGTTGTCAGAACAGGCAGCAGTGTGCCCATGTCTTTACAGCTCTAATTGTCTTCTCAGGCAGCTGAATCAGTCAACCAAACAACAGAAATTAAAAATATGCTTCTTTAACTCGGTGTCTTGCTGGGAGGGAAACCTCTGAACAAACATATTTGCAAAATAACTGTCTTGTGGTACCCAGAGTCCAGCTCAGTCATCTGTCATTTGACTCTGTAAGACAGGAAAGAAAAATCAAATTAACAAAAGTAACATCTTGTTAAGGCCCTCAAATAAGACACAACTTCATCTGCAACTTTGAAATAAGGTACTGTAGCAAGAAATTTTGCTTGTCTGATGTTTCTAATTTGTCACTGGAATACTGCTTGCTAAGATCACTGCTAACTTAATTAAGCAAGACCTCCACTAGCAGTGTGGCCCTTGTGTGGCAATCCCTCTTCCAATCCCAAGCAGGAAAAAAACCTAACAATCATCAATTAAACATCATATGTTAAAAGCAGAGAAAAGGTCAGGAAGAAGAAAAGTGTCTATCCCTTAGGACAGTCTCCCCATCCTATGAAAAGTGCATGACATTTCTATAGAGGAGGAGCTGACACTACCTGGGCACCAGTGTGGTCATCACCCCAGCTAGGGACAGACATCTTTGTCACTCATCATTGCACAATCAGGCACGTAATAAGGGAAAGTATGAAATGCCCCTCCATGAAACAGAGTAAAAGGGCTGCAGTAGCTCTAAGCTACACCAGGCCAGAAGGGCAGCTGAGGATTTTGGGTGCTTCCCAACCCTGTGCTCACAGGAAGCTGAACTCCCCTGTCCCCCTGCCTGGGTGAGGTCCTGCCGAGCTGCCTCTTCCAGGGAGATGGGCTTGGAGAGCAGACAGCCCCAAGGCAGGGAGGCAGGTGAAAATGCTCAAATATTGTGCCACTCCCTCTCAGAACTGTGGGATGGATCTGTGTGCCCCTGTGGAGGACAGCACAGCCCAGCTCTCTACCAGCACACATGATGTTTTAGTGAAATGCCTAAGGAAAAGTATGGAAGAGCACAACCTCATAATTCTGCAGCCATTTTCCAGGTAAGCTGGCTTTACTGGTTTTTTTAACTAAGTAGGACAAAAGGTCACATTCTCTCTTTCAATTTTCCTGCAGAGTTTAATATCACTGCAGTGCATTAGTTGTCTCTCATCTTAAAAAAAACATGATGCCAGTTTCAGCCATGTTCTGCTTTGACCCTTTATCAACTTCTCATATTCTCTATCCTTTCAGTGTCCTTCTGGGAATAATTCCCTCCCCCTGAGAACTCATTTACTCAAGGATTAAATTCAGGCCTTTGCAAACAAGAAGACAGCACATGAAATTATATTGTTCTGCCTTTGCAAGAGCAGTGACGAGGCGAGTCTTTTCAATGGGCCATAAATCTATTTTAAAAAACGTGATTTTGTTCTATTCCAGCAAAGTCCCTTAGTACCTCATAGCTTGGAGATCTTCTTACACCGGATTTAAAAATTCCTACAGCATAGATACTTAATAGACAATCATCTTATAAAGTTTTACTGCTACACCAAAAGGCAAACATTTTTAGAGTTATTAAATAATGTTAACTACCTGAAGAATGTACTTCCATAAGTTTTCTTTTTAATTAAAGAAAACAGGAAAAAGAAAATACAGGAAAAGAACATAAAGATCCTAAAGCCATCAAGTTACTGCAATGTGTAAGTTCTCTGCAATTTCCTTACTATTCCCTACTTTTATTCTCTATGCTGGCATTACGACCTTTCTTTTTAATAAAATATCTATGTTTGTCTAAACATATAACCAAAGAGTGAGATTTTAATGCTTTCTAACCAGTCAATTATCTATTGTAGCTTCACATGAAATCCAGATACTACCCAAATGAGCTCATCATGGGTGGTAATTAATTTACACCGAGAGGGAACTTGAAATAAAATGTGAATGTGGTTACATTTCATTAGGAGCATAAGATATCTTTTCACCCTTATTTAGTTAAATACTAGTGGAAGAATACATGTCTCAGAGCTACACTGACAGCTGGGTAGTTGAAACAAGAGGGCGAAACGGAAGATGAAGTTAATCTAGAGATTTTGAAATTTTTGTTTTAAATGAGGAAAATTCACAGCCAAAAAGGATCACAGTGGCACCAGAGGCAGGCAAACACTGGAGAGGAGCAGGAGCTCTCAGGTTCAGCCATGCTGGCTGTGCTGCAGGGCAGAGCTGAGATTTCAGTGCAGGCCATGGGCCGTGTGCTCTGCAGAGCAGGGGTGTCCTACAGCAGAATTCTGCTCGCTGGGCAGACCTTGTGCATCCAGTGAAGCAGCTCCAGATCAGCCTCACACTGAGAAAACCTCTGCCCAGTGTAATGAACCCAGAGCTCAACCTTTAAAACCCAAACCTTTAGTCTTCTCCATTTTAAAATTACCCATTTTTTTTATTTCACCCTGGCCCAACTTTTCCCACTCAGCCCAGGACAAGCAGCCTCATTTGCTCTCCACAGTAATTCCAGTTCCTGTAGGAGCTGCCTGGTGTGCTGGGCTGTGTGGAGCCTGCCTTGCCCTCACGTAGGGGTACCTCACACCAAAAACAATCACACCCTTTCTACACTGACGAGATCTCCTTCCATCACTCCCATCCTCAGCAGAGCAGCTCTGCCACAGAATGGGGATCCACAAGAAAGTCTTTACTCTGGCGCTTAGGTACAAGGCAAACACTGCCCATATCTTAACTTTAAATATTGTTACTCTCTCTCAGTACAGCTTATGTGCAAGTTTACAGGCAGAGTGCTCACACATAGATCTTTCCATGCTCTATAAAGGTCGTGTTCACCCATGAAAAAACCCAAGGCCAAAGTTTCAGAGCAGGCTTAAAGAAAAGTCACACTTAATCTGTGCTCTTGAGCTCTGCCAGTATCAAACAGCTCACATCAGACACAGATACACTGGTGTATGCCCTGCTCCCAGGTCCTCCCCTTATCTGTCAAGATGACAGGCAATGGCAGATGAGGAACTGTAGATATTCCTTCCTTGGAACCTTTCAGAATGACAAATGCAACAGGTCCGTAACGCCTTCATCCCTGTATCTACACAGACACTTTCATTGATCCCACACCACAGAGAAAAGATTTTTTTTTTAAGTTAAAAACAAATCTGGATTGGTTAATTCTTATATGAAAAAAAATCCTGTCTCATGATGAATCAGATTAGCCCACGCACATATTTTGGGCTTGCCAAAAACAAGTGCATTTCTTCCCAAAATGCTTTCTGGAACTTCCAGTTATTTTCTGGCTGCATTTTTAATTTTAAGAGATAGTTACATGTCTGTCACAAATGTCTATACCACAAATAACAAATATTCAATTTCCTCTGCTGTAGAATTATTCCACTCTGCTTATCTTGAGGTTCAATTTTCATCTCCATTTTAAGCACATTTTCCAACACAGTACTTCGTGCAACAAAACATTTTCCTTCATGAAAGATAAAAAATAATTGCATATCCCATTTCATTTTTCGACCTAAAAGTTACTGATTTTTTTCTACATTTTTTCACTTAATTGGAGAAAGAATACATGACAAAATACACACTAGGCATAAATCACTAAGAAAAACAACATTTACACCATCAGCCATCCATATATGTTACAGCTAGATAAAACACTATTATCAAAAGTGCATAATGAAAACTTATTTCATAATTTTAAAAAGTTCTGGCCAGCAGCAATAATAATAAAGACTTCTAATACTAAGTATTATTTTTAGTAATCACTATACCACTTACTTACAAGGTAGTTACAACACAGTATAGTTTCATTTATACTCAGCCATAATAAGTCAGAGCCCTGGAGACAATTTCAGCAAGCTTTATGTATTGAACAATACAAATTTATGTGGGCTCCATTTTCTGGCTTTTTAGAATATATTTTCACATGACAGGATGAAACTTAGTGTAGAAGAATGTAGCAGTCTAAAGCACATATTCTGCACATTGACACAACTGCAGTAACAGCTGTATTAACAGTGCCCAGATGTTGTAAGATACTGGAAAGCAAATTTTCAGTGTGCAAACAAGGGCAATGAGGACTGAGATGTTAAAAGTCATTGCAACTGTGTGGAATTAATTCAACCTCTAGCTAGTCCTTCTAATTTCAGCAATAAAAGTGTATTGTAAACAAAGAAGAAGTTTCACACCAGCTGACTGAGGACGAAGGAAATTCCTAACTCTTCAAATACAGAGCTGTCCCAAACCCAGAGACACTTCCTTCCTTGGTCAGGATATCTGATCACTGTGCCCAGGGCAGATGCTGGCGGTGACATATATGCTGTCTCCAGCAGGGTGGTAACTGTTCAGCTGAACTAATTCCTGATAAATGTAGTGGAATGGAGCAAGCTCAAAATGACTGGTCAATCTGTATGTTTCAGAAATAATCTAAACACCCAAAATAGGAAAATAGAAAAAACAATAAACAGGAGGGAGTAAATGGCCATTTCTTATTCCTTCCCAAATCACACATTCTAATAATTAAAAAGTACTGCACAGCTATTTACAGTATTTGTCACTACATAGTTACTAGACTATATTACTAATAAAAAATGGTTACACTCTGTATAAGCAGTTAAAAAACAAACATCAATTAATCAACTTTTTGTAATCCTCCCATTACATACATCATTTAACTCACATCCTCTCCCTGTTTAAATAGTTTTTAAGTGGGTTAAGATACAGATTTAAAAGAAAAAATGAATATACATAAATCATAATTCAAAGAAAATATTAATGCACATAATGATACCCCCACCCCTTATTTCTGAATTCCATTGGATATGGAATAAAGTCTCAACAGCATTAGAAGGACTAGAGGAAAAATTCCTGTGTGGTGAAGAGAAGCACTCAAAAATGTGCAGATTCCCTGACACAACAGTATTTCAAAGTCACTCTAAATTTCTCATCGCTTTAGCATAAATATAACTCAAAACTACTTCAAAGACTTGATATTCATTATGTTGCATTTACAGAATGTAACTCCATCGAAGCTGACAGAACCATCCTGGTTCAAAAGTGGAGGAATTGAGGAAGAATTTGACATTTTGATTCAATCTTTAATGTGCAAATTACCTTTCACATATACAAACAAAGCGTACTGGCACTCAGGCAGAAGATAAACATGTAATAAATCAGCTTACCTTTTTTTCGCCTCTTACTCACAGTGGAATTCCCAAAATTAATTTTATTTTGTCTTTTTCTTCAGCTTTTTCATTTTCCTTCCTCCCTTCAATCACCAGAGATTTGTACTTCTCGTTTTCTATTTTACATCACTCCGCTTTCTTCTCTACAATGGAAAGGCAGACAGCAGGGACAGAGACACTGCCAGCCCAAGGTAAACTCCTCAGACTCCCACAATCTGGAGGATCTCATTCTCTCTCAAAAACACTTAAACTTTGTAAAGGGAAGGGAATCAAAATTCATTTGCATATAGGTTCGTTCCATATCTTCAGCTCACAGGTTTATAGCTCTGGAAAGTCCCTTTCTGATTCCCTGGCTGATAAAGAGCCAGGCAGGTAACAAAGCACAGGGAGAGGTGAGAACTGTTTTGCTGACCTTGCAAGTGGGGCTGCGCTGAAGCGCTCCATTCACCTTGCTTGGAGGGCCCAGCTGGGAGATTTGGGTGCTGTTTATCCTTCAGATTTCAAGGCTCAGACCTTGCATGCAGAGCTAAAGACTCAAGGCAGAGAAACCCCCACTCTTGTGCAGGAAGAAGCTCTGGTCAGGCGCTCGATACTTCAGCTTCCTGTCTGTACACTCTGCGGTCTCATCTGGGGAAATCCTGAAAACATTATCAGATGCCTGATAAGCTCTTTAACTTTCAAGTACTTAGTGATTCAGTTTCGGTTAAAACCTCATTTGAAAACATTTTTAAAGTCTAAATAAAAAGTGAGACCCTAAAGGAGAAGAGATTAGGCTTGCAGCCTAACATCTCTGGCATCCAAAACAGTGTGTCTGATGTTTGATACTAGCATAAACAAATCTACTTCTCCATACCTGCACCAAGTTGGTCAGAGTGTGTGTTCAGCTTACTAAAAAGGAGTGGAATTAGATGTTTGGTTAATTAACGCTTTTATTTATCCACAAACAACACAGCAGAAGCAGCAGCACAGATTGCTTACTCCATTCCAACGTTCACAGGTGACATGAGGCAGATTGTTTCTGAGAGAGGGGTTGCTTAAAATTCTGGTGCCCACTCCTCCCATGGGCTTTTCTGGCAAAGCTGGCAAGTGACAAGACTTGTTTTGTTCCATGTAGACTCCTATTTACCAGGCATTAGACAGGTTTTTCCAAACCCCGTTCACAGACTCAGAACAGGCTGATACCATTTAACCCTGTGGATTTAGCCTTGGAAGAGTAAACTTCCACCACCTCCAACATCTTCCAGTTCAGATGGGTACTTGGTGAGGATTCACCCACAGGAAATCACACGCTCTCCACTGGCTGTCTTCATCCCTGTCAGGCCAGAGGACTTTTCTAGGATACATTCCAGGAGGTTCTCCTTCACACACAGCTCCTGAAGATGAAGAAATGCGCTCCATCTATGAGTCTGGAAGCAACGAGGAACATTTTCCCACGTATTGCATGTCTGCAAGCAGACAGAGCTTAATCTACTTTCCACTCCCAGCACAAAAAACCCATATCAAACCCTTTTCATGACTGCTCTGACGTTTTCTGCTGCACTCACCCCAAGCATTACCACAAAAGCATGCACATGTATGGATCAGCTACCTTGGAGAAGAAGAAAACTTGCAAGGTATTTATTGTTAATAACCATGTTCCTCTGAGTTGGTACAGAAGTTCAGGCTGTCCATACTCAGGGTAGAAATATGTACCATCTACTGTTTCATCCCAAGATCTGGTTTACAGAACTTCAACTAGGCTAATACACAAGTTACAATTCACTTGAGCAGAGAGGTTTCAGACACAAACCACTCACAGTTTTAATACCCACATCAAAATACGTAACAGCAAAGGCAGATCCATGGACATTGAGTTCAGACCCAGCTGGGAAACAATCCCAGAGTTTTAAAAGCAAGTGAAACTGGGATTTTGCTTTTCAGCAGCGTGAGAGATCTGATAGGCTAAAAAAATACCATTGTCTGAGCTCTCAGATGCTTCCCTAGGTCATGTCTGGGCACAGAGCAGCCAAGGCTCTAGTAGGACTTATCAGTGAGAATGCTTAAATGAATTTGAATGAGTCGTTGAACAGGAAGAGAGGAACAGTGATATTTCAGGCTGGGATTCAGCTGTGTTTGCAGTGCTCACTTGCACAACTTTCAAAATGTGTCCTCACTCTAGTCTTGGATTTTAAAACTTCTTTGTAAAAGACACTGAACTAAATTAATTTATTCTCTGCTGAGCAGTACATCCTTGCTGGTTCTTTAAGTAAAGGTAATTCAAGTTTCCCATGTCCCAAAAGGTAGGTATCATTATGTGCATGTGTCACAGCTGGATAACCTCAAGCAAAGAGAAGCTGAACAGAACCCAAGTCCCTTGGTGAGAGCAGCAAATTCCTCAGCCCTCAGCATCATCTTCCAAGTAAAAGCAAGAAAGTGTACAGTAAAGCCAAAACATTTACAGAGGCCTTTAGAGAGCAAGGATGACAGGACAGGTTCTTTACTTTACTTGTGAAGCAAATGCAGGGACCAAAGGGGTCGAGGAAATGTTGTGCACTGCTCCTGACAGCTGACATCAGTCAGGACATTTATTATCATCTTAGCATCTCATCTGGAAAGCTTTGACTAATTGAATTTCTTTTTTGACATGAAGTCTGGATCTCAGCCTAATTGAGTGGCTGGAATCTCTTGAGGCAATATTATGTTAGGCCAAGCAAGATAATACTACAGCCCTGACTGCAGCACTCTCAGAAACACATGCGTGGTCATGCAGTGCATTTTAAGGGCACTAAATCACAGCCCAGGTGCCAGACCACCTGGAAGTTCCAGCTTCTCTGCTCTATTTACTGCTGTTCACTGTATTCCTTACCAAAAAGGCTGACTTCTTTCACTGAGGGAGAAGGTCCTCCCAGAAAGGAGGATCTCTCCCAAAGTAGTTAAAATCTTTATAGGCATATAAAACATGCAGGCATCAGAGATAAATCATGTCTTGAATATAAAATATCTTTCACAAAAATACAGCCTTCAGAAAACAGAGTAGACATATAGTCATTTCATGCATGATTTCATAAATCTTTCATCCCTGCTTAGATTATTTCTTTGTGACAGGCAGTGAGGTATGAGTTATGAATTCCAACAGGAACTGGAGCTTAGTCCCATTGAAAACTATGCCAAAATCCTCATTATTTTGAGGAAATTGGAATTTCTCCTTCAATACTCTTAAAAGCAAACTTTCACTTGGTTTCCGATGAATTCTGTGGGTCTTCTTCTATGATACAGAGCCTTATATGCATACATATATTATTCTTTGCTTTTATGCATCTCACTGTCTGGTTTCTTTAAGCTGAATTAACTTACAAATTTTATGAGCTCTCCCCCTGATTTCTGTCTTATTGCTTTAATATCCAATACATTGAAAAGAGATTGGGTGGACAGATAAACTGAGGAAATACTTTATAAATCATGTACCTTTCATAGATCACTTTGCACATTTACAAAGGCTATGGTCACATCACACGCCAGGTAGGATTTGATAAGCCATTTCACAGCCCATTGTGACAGGCATATAAATTAGGACACCGTGCTCCTACCACTTACACAAGCATTGAAGAGCTGTCATGCACGCCTGGGTAGCAGAGAGGAGAGAGGATGGTAGAAATAGCTCTTCTGTGAACTCCTGATGACCTGTGCAGCCTCCAGAAGCCAGAGCTCTGCTCGTGGACAGGGCTCACAAAAGAGGGAGGAACATGCTAAGACAGGAGAGCTGCAGCTACCCTCCATGACATGTTTTTCTAAAGTGGGAAATGTTCCCAGCAGGAAATGCCTGCAGAGATTCATACAGAGGCATTAACCTTCCCCCCACAGCCTGTTTCTGTACGTGAGTGCATGTACATGCACGTATTTCTTATCCTAAAGGAAGATTTTTGCTCCGCAGTTGCACAGAGGGTGGGGCTGTTGCCAGAACAGCCCACAGCCCCTGCAGCTTTGCTCTGTGTCCCTCATGACAGCCAGATTGCTTGTCCCAGTGCCTTGAAACCCTGCCAGAGTTGTTCTACTCAGGTTTGTCCTTCTCTTAATTATTTTCCTGTGACTGGCTTTAACATCTAGGAAAACAAGAGTCAAAGAGCCAATGCAACAGAGTCAGACCCCACACAAACCACAGTGAACTCAGAGATCTGCCCCTACACCTGCATCCTGGCCCCCATCTCCTCTCATGCCTCCCTCCCTGGCACAAGCCTTGCCTGCACCCTGCCCCTGAGACAAACAGTGCTCCCTGAGATGAATGCAGCATTTCAACAGGTAAAAATATTCCACTGCTTCCCTGTCAGCCAGCTCAAGTGAAAAGAAAGTGCGAAAGTGCTGCGAAGTAGCACCAGGCAGCATGGTACAATTTCTGGCACAAGCTTCACTTTGCAGTCAGAAGTTAGAAAGCAGGAAGGTTTCAAATGAGTTACTAAGGCAGGAAGTGAGTCAGCCCTGAGCAAGAGGGACAGCAAACAGCAACCCCTTCCACTGCAGACACCTAGCCACAGAAACTGAGCCAGGCACCTAGAACCAGAGCGAGTGAGCTTGAGAGCAGAAAGCATCAGCAGGGCAGGAACAGAGAGGAAATGAGACCCCTCTTCCCCAACCACAGCCCAAAGGAAGGAAGATTTTATCCATCCAGAGGACTGTCTGCTAACCAGTCTTCCTTCTCCTTGCAGCCCTAAACACCAAGCCACCAGCCTGTCCTCTCCCATCCCTGCCGAGGCACACCAAGGCCTCCTGTGCAGTTCCACTCAGGAGCAGCTGAAAAGAGTCCTGCAGAACAGCTCAACTGTGAGTGGGACTGCAAGTCCCCTCGAGCATCAGGAAATTTGAACCCTGGCCTCTCACGCACTCATTTAAGTACTTGCTGTTGGAAATAGAAACACCAACACTTCCTCCTCAGCTGCCATCCCACTCTGCCCACATCCTACATGAGACAAAATAGCTCTGGAAACAGTCACATCAGCCTCCACAGAACAAGGAGGCCAAGGAACATCCTAGCTTAGGCATAGAGGAGACTCTAGCTGCTTGCCTAGAAACAGATGTTTATGAGATAATTCATCTGGAGCAAACAGAAGAGCCATAAGCCACCAGTGCCACCACAGCTCAGCAGCATTACAGCAGGAGCTCCGAGGATTTGCATTTTGGGGATACATACAAAAGAGGCCCCAGTCCTTTTCTAGGTGTACCTCCAGGCACAAAAATTACATCTAAAAATAGAACCTAGGTCCTGAAGTCACACAAGCGGAGTTGAAAATTAAACTCTAGATACTGGACAGTATTCCCCATCACACAAAAATGTTGCACTCCTGGTTGAAGTGCCAGGAACAACATTTGGCCCTTAAGCCTGGACAGTCACACAAACACCGAGACCGTACATGGATAACAAATCCCCACCAACTTTTGCAGGTTCCTAAACAGGGTAGAATACTTAAAGGATTAGCTGTTCCACAGGTGATGCATCCAGTTCCTAATGCGTTGTCCTCTGTTTCAAACATTCTGTTGAAGATATTAGCAAGACAAATGATGTTTTGCTCTCTGTATTAATCAGAAAACTAGGATGCTAATTCCAACTGAAAAAAAAAATTGGAGAAGGACAGACAGAACTGGCTGGGTTCTAGCACTAGAAAAGGCCCTTGCCTGTCTACTTTTCCTGATAATAATCTTCTGTAAAGCATCAAATCAGTGCAGCAGAAGACTTAAGAATCACAGCATGGTCACACACACCATGTGGGGGAACCAAGGCACAACTGAAGAAGAACATGAGCTTCCTTGAAGCAACTACATTTCAATGCAAAACATTTCCGGATCCTTTCTAGTTTCAAAAGAAACTCAGACTAAGGCATGGGAAGCTACGCACAGAAGAAAGCACTGCAGAAGAGGCTTTTTAATCCTTGAAAAAAAATTGTCAAGAACTTCTTATCTGAACAAAAAAAAAAGGCTAGAGCAAGACTGAGTAGAAGGTAAAAAGCAAAATCTGGAACCTGGTTGCAACTTGCAAGTTTTGAATATCTTCCAGTGGAATAATCATTCTTAGAAAAGTGCTGTGCTGTTGGAATTAATGTTTCCACAGGAATGTTCCCATTCTCATTTTCATTTTGGCTTTTTTCTCTCACACATGCTTTGAGAGGTCAACACACTCCTGGAACCAGGGGGCATTGCATTTACAAAATGAAGTTTTGTAAACTAGTTTACACAGCAAGGCTTTGTAAGTCAGCTTTGGAATTAGAAGTCTTGGTTTCATAATAATGGGACTCTTCAACTGACAATTTTAAATACCTTAAAAAATTTATACGCTCCTTCACAAAATCCAGGAAAGGAAACATAATAGGCTCTACTCCAAGCAAAGGATCACACAGCTGCTAAAAACAGCTCTCAAAGGTTGTGTATTATTTAAGAAGGAATGTGATGGTCAAGGACTAGACAACACCTAAACAGCCTTAGGAAGAAAACAGTATGGACAAAACTTCCAAGCTGAGAAGAAGTTCAGAGAAAAGAGCTCTTTGCTACTGGATATATTTAGGTGAACAGAATTTGATACATTCCCTGAAAACAAGCAGAATCCAGCCAGAAGAAACACAACTTATTTCTCCCGCCTGGAGTTTCTACAAGCAGCAGGTCCAGAAACCCAGTTGTGGTTAATTGTATTTTTAAAAGGAGGTTGCTATCATGCTGAATGAAGTGCAAAATCCTCGGAACTAATAAATCCAGCAGCGCCTTATATTTGATTAAAGAACAAAATGATAAGTTAGTTAAACATGATGTTAATTTATTGATTCTTGAAGCTGAAATGATTTTGGTCACATGGCTTACAGAGAACCGAAGTCAAATAACAGCTGATTCAAGCTTGGTTTTTCTGGTTTTTGTCCTCATTCCAAAACTGAGTCATAGAGACTTTGAAGAACCTGCACTGGAACAACAGCCAAAGAAAACAATCCTATTTAAGAAACAGATCTGCTGAAAGCAGATGTTCCCAGATGGGAACATCCCAGGACAGAGAGTGTCTGTGCCTGCTGTGACCTGACCTGTGCCACAGCCTGTCCCTGTCAAACCTGATGGTTCAGCAGCACATGGAGCCACCTCTGTGTCCTTGCCCAGCAGAAGTGTTCAGTGCTGCTCCTCAGGCCCCTGCAGGCACCTCTTTCACACATGGACTGCTCACACCTCCCACGCCACTTCGGAAGGGAGACTGGCCATGATATCTATTCACCCCACAGGACGGGAGAACTGCGTGTTTGCCCTGCAGAGCTGAGGGCTCCTAGGACCCTGCAGTTGGGATTTCCCTGCAACAGTCCCAGGAACATCCCTTGCTGCAGTGCCAGGCACGCATTTGGGCTGTGCTTCTGTGGACAGCCTGGAGTCTACCAGAGAGGAAAGAAGGGGAAGACTTGCACTTCATGCCCTCAGCTCTGCCCGATCTCCCTCACGCTCCACTGAGGGATGGCTCATCTCCTCTCCACCTTCTGAGGTGCACATGCACACTGCAGCTGGGAGAAACACTTTGCGCAAAGTGAGTATTTCCAGGAATTTTTCCTCAAGCCCACTAACATCCAGCATCCCAGATGGCTATTTACATAAGAATAATACAGCATCTTGCTTAGATGTCAGAAGAAATTTGAGCAGCAGTGGAGAGAAAAGTAACAAACATGAAAAGGCCTCCTCTGTGGCTGTGCAGCCATTGCCATGGCACCGCTCACAGGGAATCGTCTGCTTGAGTTTTGAAGAAAGGGTCAGGCCTTGCCTTGCGGGAAGGCAAGGCTCGACATTCCGGATTGTGAAAAACAAAGTTCACTCTTCTGTTAAAATTTAGAAGTTTAATAAAGGACAATAGGAGACAAAGATAAAGCAAAAGATTACAGCACTGGGTACCCTTGGCTTTCAGCCAAGAGCACACCTGCTATTGTGGAGACACCCTTTACATACCTTTACAAATGCATATTCATAAACAATTATACATATTCAAACTTTCCCCAAACTAGTTTACATGTTCCAGGAACTGTTTAGCATGGCTCCTCCTTGGATCCGCCTTTTTAGAGTATGCTCATCTTTGGCTGTGGTTTTTGTCTGTTTTTTTATTATCACCTCCATCTTGAGCTTTGGCCCATGTCTCCTGCAGATGGTGGTTGCTGATAGCTGGCATGTCCGTAGCAGGGGTCTTCATCACACATTCGTTGGATGTTATCCAACCAAGCAGACAGTTCACTTACCACAAGCATAACTATATCAGTTATTTTACTACTATGTCTTAGTTAGTAACAGAAATAAAGGCATTAGTTATTATTACAAAAAGAACCTATAGCTTATGCTACTTTAACATTATACATATAGCATCCACTTTAATATTTGCGGAAAGCCAATATTATAATGTGTATTTCTCACAAGATCAGGGAGGGCTCTCTGTCTCACTGGGATCCGTGTCACACATGGACTGCCGTGGTCCCAGAAAGACGCGGCCTGATTCTGCAGCGCCCAAGGGTACCAACCCCGCCCAGCGCTGCCGCTGTGCCCTGGCCCCAGCGGGCACCGCGGGGCGCTCCTGTGTCCCCGTCCTGCCCTGCAGCCGGAGCTCCCTTTCGCAGCTCTGTTCACAGTCACAGCTGCTGCGGCCACACAACCCCACCTGGATATGGGTAACAATTGTATTATAGCCTTGCTGAGAAGCTTATCCAGGCTCTGCTTTACCTGTTTGTCAGGTAACCTCCTTCCCAAAGCTCTGTTTTACTACCTACATCTTGGGCTCACTGAAAAAGGACAAGGACAACAGTATATAGATTAAACTAGCTTTTATTGAAATACAGAACTACATGAAATTTGAACTCAAAAGAAACTTCAGAACACACATTAAACATCATAATTTGGAGGTGGCATGTCAATGATCTCATTCAGGGTAGCAAGGAAGTCAGCAGTTGATTGTAGCAAGTCTGCAAGTTAGAAAAAAATCAAATCAGTTTCCCAAACTCAGAATGCACACTAACATAAGCTAGCTCCCAGTAGCTCAGCATAAACCTCTTGAATAAGCAAGGTAAATATTGCTTCATAGCGTAAGCCAATACAACCTAACTGATCTGTCTGCAAAGTACGACAAAAGATTGCTCAGTGTACTGCTTTTCACTGGGTAGAGTTAATTTTCTTCACAGTCGCTGGTATGGGCTGTGTTTTGGGATTTGTGCTGGAAGCAATGTTTTTAATTCAGGGATAGTTTAGTTGTGTGAGCACTGCTCAGCAATAGAGTCAAGGCCTTTCCTGCTCCTCATCCCACCAGTGAGGAGAAGGCTGGGAGTGCTCAAGGATCTGGAAGGGGGCACAGCCACAACAGCTGACCCCAAGGGGCTCAGATATCCCAGACCATATGGTGTCATGCTCAGCAGATAAAGCTGGGGGAAGAAGGAAGGAGGGACATTTGGAGTGCAAATTGCATTTATTGCACTTGTCTTCCCAAGCATGCATGCGATGGAGCCCTGCTGTTGGGGGGATGCCTGGTGATGAAGACTGAATGAATTCTTTGCTTTATTTTTCTTAAATGCATGGCTTTTGCTTTAGCTATCAAAACTGCTTTTATCTCAAAGCAGGAGTTTTTTCACTTTTTCTCTTCTGACTTCTTCCCCATGCCACAGCTGGGGAGCAAGTAAGCAGTTGTGTGGTGCTTGGCTGCAGCTGGGTTACGCCACAAGTCAGCAACACCACTCTAAGACCACTGCCTGAACTAGCAGGGCTGGCCAGGTACATTGAGCTTGATTACACAGCAGAAGCTGTTTGATACTGGTGCACTGCTCTGGTAGTTTTGACAGCAACAGCAATTCACTGCTATAGCCAGCTGGCTTTTTGCCCAAACCACTGATGAGCACTGCGTATACTGAAAATCATGCAAAGTTTCCACTTACTGGATTCCCATGAAATCTCTTCAATCTTCACAGGTGAAGGAACCATGTTCACACATTTGTCATATGTCCTTTCAAATACCATGAGGGGAACACCACATAGGTTGATATTGCTTAGTTTGTGTTCTTCAGGAAGATCAAAACTCTCAAAATCTGTTTGAGAAAGACTGTAAGGGTACAGTAGCTTGGGAAGCTGCAAACTCTTCTGGACTAAATGAAATGGGAGCCAATCTAAAACAACACAACAGTCTCCTCTTATAGAGGTATTGATTTACAGTTACACCTTTTAGTTGTCCATGAAATCCCATACACCAACCCTGATGAAATCACTAGACTGCCTAATAGAACTGATAATGTAAAGCAGTAACTTCAGCAAGAAAAGCACATATGTTTCATCAACACTGAAGTCTTTGGCACAGTAGTTTTCAAATACTTATATCCACATGAAGAGGAAAGCTTTAAGGACACACTTTGAAGGACTGAGGTAGAATACCTACAATGGGCTGGCCTAAGAACAGCTTTAGAAGTTTCATCTTCAGCTATTATATCCTACAGCAGTAGGAATCTCTTCAGTTACAAATTATCTTGGCACACACTCTTCTATATTCCTTTGAATACTTGCCTACTAGTCACTATTTAATGAACTAAGAAGCTAATACATGGTTATTTGGAACTTGTTTCCTGTTACCACATTAAGAGAGTCAGAATAACACATCTGAGGCACAGCCATTACTGTTAGAAATACCATATCATTCTTCTTTAAGTATTTCAGAAGCAGCAAGCACCCTTATGTTTCAGAAAGGACTCAGGAGAAATGCAATGCTGGCTTGTGTGCCACACAAGTAGCTTGGACAAATTCTTACAACAATGCCAACACTCACGAAAGGCTTATTGTTAATTTCAATAATTACATCAATAGTTCTTACCTTGAGGATCCAAAGGAAACATATTTTCTATTTCTGGCCAATCTTCTTCAGCCACTGTATGGCAGCTTTCCAATCCACTCTTTTTGATAGTCACAAAAAGAAGAAGTCACATTATTTGAGCTACTGTAGAATGTTTGTAGTGGCTTTCCTGTGGTATTCAGGTCTACAGACAAGCATACCTGTCATACTTCTCTCAGTCAGGCCTAAATTCTAATACCTTCAACACAAATAAGATGGAGATGGGCAAATGTTTCAGCTGAGTTTATGCAGCACCATATTACATATGGCAGCAAGAGATGACTGCAGTAGAACAGGTATCTCTTAAGACGTGAACAAGACATTAATCCAGACTATTTACTCTAGAACCATCTATGTAGGTGCCCTGCTTTTAGCTAGGATAGAGTTATTTTTCTTCCTAGCAATTCTTATGAACCCATGTTTTGGATTCATGATAAAAACAGCATTGATACACACAGCTCTTTCAACTATTACCGAGAAGTGTTTATACAGTCCAGGCCTTGTCTGCTTCTCACAACCCCACCAGTGAGGAGGCTGGGGATGCACAGCTAGGACAGCTGACCCCAACTGCTCAGAGGGATATCCCATACTGCATGACATGCTCAGCAAGGAAAATTGGTGGGAAAGCAGGGCTACCACTGCTCTGGGACTGGCAAGGCATTAATCAGCTAGTGGCAAGGAATTGGTTTTGTTTTTCATTGAGATTTTTAATTATTAAATTGCCTTACTCTCAGCCTATGATTTTTCTCACATTCACCCTTCCAATTCTCTGCCCCAATCCCATCAAGGAGGGAGTGAGGAAGCAGCTGTGTGGTGCTTAATTATGTCAGAGTTAAGCCACAACAGCAGGTAAATGATGGATTTCCCCTCCTCCCCAGCATAAGTGTATTGTACTCACTTTGTTCACAGTGCAAGGCTGATTTTTCTGTTTTATCTTATCCATCTTGCTCATGACCCCTTCAGTTTTATTCACATTTCCAAGAGCCTTTCTGACAGAGTGAGATGTGACCGGAGAAGTACCAATTGCTTTTTTAGGAAGTGGAGTATTAACTTGTGTTCTTTCAGCTAAGACTTTTGCTGGAATGGGGGGAAAGAAAAAAAGCAAACTTCAGGAACCCTAAAGCTTGCCTGATAAGTGCACGTGCTGGAAAACTAGCTGTCACAGAAATCACTTATTTATAACTCATAAGCTACACTTATGACAAAAGCATAGAGTTATCTTCAGTTTTATACTAACTGATGAGCTTGAAATAATTGGTTGGGTAAGTGGATTTATAAATAGAAAACTATTATCATTAAAAGCAGTGAATAACAAAACGTGATTTATGCCCTTCACTTAATCCCTTACTGGCTTAGGGCAGCAAATACGCACAAGATCCTGAAGGAAGCTTCAGCTGACTCCTGGGAGCACCAAGTTCACCATTCTCCTGATCCACAAAGATCAGAGTTGCCATCTTCAGATTGATGAGACTACCCAGTAGAGTCCATACAGGAAAAAGGGAAAACAATTTCTGTCACTTGTCTCACCACAACACACTTTTTAAGCAAGTCCCATTAAAAACAACAAAGCTATCACACACTGGTCTCTAGACAATGGGAACAAAGCCCTATTTCCCACCATTACATAGTAGTTCAGCTAAAGACCCCCAGGTTGAAAGGCACTATTAGTGCTCCTGCCTTGAGCTCATCACTACCATTACACAGGTGAGGAAGCAATTCCTCATTAAAGAGGTCTTCAGGAAAACAGCATCACAGTCAGTGAGGCTGGAAAAGATCTCTTAATCGAGTCCAACCTAAACACCACCATGCCAACCACACCATGGCACTGAGTGCCACATCCAGTCTTCCCTTAAACACCCCCAGGGACAGTGACTCCACCACCTCCCAGGGCAGCCCGTTCTAATGATTAACCACTCCTTCTGTCAGAAATTCTTCCTAATGTCCAATTTAAATCTCCCCTGGCACAGCTCGATGCCATTTTTTCTTGTCCTGTTGCTGGTTGCCTGGGAGAAAACACCAGTCTCCATCTGGCTGCAACCTCCTTTCAGGTGGTTACAGAGAGCGACAAGGCCTCTCCTGAGCCTCCTCTTCCCCAGGCTGAGCGCCCCCCGCCCCAGCCACTCCTCATCAGACTTGTGCTCCAAACCCTTCCCCAGCTTTGCTGCCTTTCTCTGGGCGGAAAATCCTTCCTTTGTAGAGCTTGAAGCACAAAGCCAAAGCAAGATTTGCAGCCCCTGACCGGCCCTCCCCCCGAGCCCTCAGCTCACCGCAGAAAGCGACAGCAAAAGAAAGGACGGACCCACGGAGCCCGAGCCGCTCTCAAGGCCCTGGAGCAGCCAAAGCACCAACGGCGCCGGCGTTTAAATGGGCCCATTGGCCGCCCATTGGCCGCTTCGGCTGGGGCGCGNCTGCGGCTGGCGCGCGGCAGCCGATTGGCTGGGAGCGCCGCGCGCGAGCTCCGGGGCGGGACGGGCACGGGGGAGCGGCTTCGCCCCGGAAGTGAGCGAGACCGCGGGGCATTGTGGGGTGGCGCTGCCGGCCGGCAGGTAAACAGGGGCTGGGGAACGGGGCAGGATCCGGGACCGGGACCGGGACTCGAGATCCGAGAGGGCGGCTGCTGTAGACTCCGAGCAAGTGCTGGTGTCCCCCGCTCGGGCCAGGACCCAGTTCTGGCCCTGCTTCCCTGCGGTCTGTCTCTCGCGTCTCTTCCGGGGTACGTGCAGTCCCAGGTCTTACGTTAACAATAAGGTAATTTTGTTTTTTCAGCAGTAGGGCTTATTTTTCAGGACAGAGGTATGTCAGGAATGCATAATACGGAGTTAACTCATTTCAGTGAGTGACACAAAATCACGTTGAAGAGCTGTGATGTCAGGGTGTATTGATCTGTAAGGCTTTTCTTTTGTCTTCTGATTTTTTTTCTGCTAGGGGAAAACGCCAAAATGGCCTCAGGTGCGGTAGCAAATGCCCCTCCTGCAGGAGGGGCAAATAATGTGAGCCTGGAGGAACCAAAGAAGATGACGAGGGAAGATTGGAGGAAAAAGAAAGAATTAGAAGAACAGAAAAAACTAGGAAATGCACCTGCTGAAGTGGATGAAGAAGGAAAGTAAGTTTTACTAAAGCTGTGGTTATTCTAAAGCTGCTGAGTAAAAATGTCTTTTCCTGTTGTGGTTACAGAAGAACTGTCAGGGTAACGCACGATTTCAGTATGAGTTGCTGTAGAAGTAAATAGTTGAACTTTGTCTTTTAACATTCAGGTCATCAGATATTTTCTAGAAAAACGTAGGTTCAATGTTTACCTTCTGTCAGCTATTGTCAGTTCTGCTAAAAAGTCCAATCCATGAAGCTAATTACAAGTGGTATTTTAAAACTGGGCAAAACATAGTACGGGGCTCTTTTACTGTGTACCTCATCTGTTGCTTCTTTCTCTTGCTTTTACAGGGCTTGTTGCTTCTGAGAAATGTTTCTTTTTTTTCTTGCTCAGTAACATTACACAGAATAAGCCATTTGATTTGGAGTCAAGAGTTTAGGTGAATTAGATGGCAACAAAATCTCAAAGTCTGTGTTTTTCAAACTGAGAATTTATTTTGCAGTGCATTGTACCAACTTCATTATTTATTATCACCCCTAAAGCACTTGAACTTTAATGTGAAGGGTGTTTGTTAGGCTAAGTTGTTGTGAGTTTTTTCCCCGCGCCACGTATTTATTGTACAACATCTGTTACAGAGATATCAACCCTCATATTCCTCAGTACATCTCCTCAGTACCATGGTACATAGATCCTTCTAAAAGACCCACACTAAAGCATCAGAGACCTCAGCCAGAGAAGCAGAAACAGTATAACTCCTCTGGAGATTGGTACAAACGAGGAGTTCAGGAGGTATGCAGAATGTTTTTTCTCACGAAATAAAGATTTGGGTTGAGTACATGAGGAGATTTCTGGTTATGTGATTTTGATGGGGGCAGGAATTTTTATTCAGCAAATCACAGTACCTGGCGATAATCAAAACACATGTTTGGGCTTTGGGGAGGGCACGCACACTTGAGTGGTGTTGAAAATATGAACTTGTCACTGGGAACACTTCTGTGAATCTGCTGAAGTGTCCCCAACGCTGCCTGTTGTGTTTCCTCTCAGCACGCTGTGGCCACGAGGTACCGCAAAGGAGCCTGTGAGAACTGCGGGGCACTGACACACAAAAAGAAAGACTGCATGGAGGTAAACTTCACTTTTGTTCGTGTCTTAATGGCTTTGAAAGCCATGGGATTCTTAATCTTAGTGAAAAATAAGTGGCTATAGGTGAAATACTGGGTTTGGAAAAGCTATTTTGAAAAATATTTCCGAGTAGTGAGAGATGGCCTAGAAATTTCTAAAGAAATTGTTATGTAGGAAAAGTGATACAATTCAGTGTGTCATCCCTCAGTTATGTTTGTAATAAGATACGAAATAATAGGTGAAAACGTTGTTGTCTTGTTAATTGCATGAACTCAAGTGCTGCTCTGTCTGCTTCATGTCAGCTAGAAGCCACCCCCAGAAGCTGTTTTAATTTCTTTCTTAATTGTAGAAAATATAAATAAGGATGTATGCAGTTTAGGATCTGTTTTGCTACATAAAAGTGCAGAACTACTTGCATTTATTTACAATCCATAGGCTTGCAGTGCTGAATTTAACTTGCTTTAGAGGAGCTTGACTGATAGTATTTTTAAAGGGATATGTGAGTGAGTAACCTAATGGACTGATCTAACCATCTCTTTTTTTCTTTCAGAGACCCAGGAAAGTTGGAGCAAAATACACAGGCATGAATATTGCTCCAGATGAACATGTGCAACCTCAGCTGATGTTTGATTACGATGGGAAGCGAGACCGGTGGAATGGTTATAACCCGGAGGAGCACATGAAAATTGTTGAGGAATATTCCAAGGTTGATTTGGTACGTAGGTGCTGTGATTTACTGGGGAGAGGGTTGGTGTTTGGTGTGGCTGGGCTGGGAGGAGGGATACTTGTAATGTGCTCTGTTGATATTAGACCTGGTGCTAAAAACAAATATTTAAACAAATGCATTTTCATGCTGCACAGGCCAAACGTACACTGAAAGCCCAGAAGCTTCAGGAGGAGTTGGCATCAGGGAAGCTGGAGCAAGTGGTATGTAAAGTTACCCAATCTATTTTTGCTTAGGCTGAATAAATGCTTTCTGACTCTTTTACTCTCTATACAGGGTCTGCTATTGGGTTTTATGCCCTTCAATAATTTAAAGGTTTTCCTAGCACCAGCATGTTCTGTGTCACGCTCAAGAACTTGAAGCATTTTCTTTCAAATGTGAATTGCTTTGTGTTCCACTTACGGGCAGAAATTCTGTGTGATTATTATTATTGCTAAAATTAATGACATGGAATTTTGGGCCAGAAGAGCTTGTTTTCCATGTAATAATTTTTTTTTATATACTGAAATGCGTTTCTTGTATTTAAAGATTGTTATGGTCTGACTAGTGCTGAGGTAGTGACTGTGCATTGATTTAGTAATGCTTAATATAAATTGGAATAGGAAGGTGTTTTCTTTATCTTAAATCAATTCTTTTCTTCTTAAGTCACTGCTCTGACTGTTTGCAGTGTCTCTGGGGATTTGAAGGCTGAGATATGTATTTCCCTCTGGTGTATAACTCAGAGTTTGCATCTTCCATTGAGTTCTGCAAGCTCTTCTTAGATTGTAGATTATATTGATAATCTTTGATTTAAAAGTCTAGTTTTGAAAGGCATTTCTGATTATGTTCTAAGTTTACAAAATGAGGAAAAACCAGAGACTGCTACTGGTCTGAAGGAGGTTTTTTTAAAGCCTCCTTGCAGAGGCTGTTTTCCAGAGGCTGTGCTGTTCCCTCGCAGGTTGTCGCTAGATGGCACAGTGAGCTCGATCTGCCACCCAGCCCAAACTACTTCAATCTCCCGATAGAAGAGATTCTTCCTCTTTTCATGCCTGTTTTATGAAGCAAACACTGTTGGCTTCTGTATACTTACTGCTTATAGAATGGAACTGTAAGAAGAAAAGTGTGTTTGAAACTTAAGAACTGTCTCTGAGGGAGAGGATAGAGGCTGATTTGCATAGTCGGTGCTGGCCAGTTGCTGGTCTGTGTTCCAGGGCTCACAGCTGTTCCCATCTTTACTGCTGCAAGTATTTTTCAGTTAAAGACTAAGCAGGTTAAAAAAATAAAATCTGTCTGTTTTTGTCGAACTTAAATTCTGCCTTCTGATTCATGCTTAGTATTCCTGTAAATCCTGACTAAATTCTTGAATACATATCTTCTTAATTCTTTTTTAAGCTTTCAGAGTTGAAACTTGGTTATATTTACATGATATGAAATGTTATAGTCTAAATCCTCAGTGTTCAAAGGCATAACAAGCTCTAAATAACGGCAGCAGTTTTAGAATTTGCTGTTCTTGCAAAGGATTGGAAATTTAGTTGGGGATACAGTGAAAAGTTCTCCAACATGTGTCTGTCACAGAGACAGCTAAGAGCTTTTTCCTAGAACATTATGTAGCAGTGTTTCTGCATTTGGAGCTACTGGTAAATTGTATTTTTTATCCAGCATGAAGCTCTGCTTTTATTGCCCTTTGTATCCCTGCCATTTTGCCTTTTTCCACTGTCTTGTCTTCTCTGCTGATGTGCTCTTTGTTTGCTGCAGAACTCCCCAAGACACCAGTGGGGAGAAGAGGAATCAAATTCACAGACAGTAAGATGATTACCCACTGCATCACACCACGGGCAAAGAAAGGACCTGTAGTTAGTAGAACAGCAAAACGAGGTGGCACAAGGGTTTGAATGTTGTGTCCATGCCACTGTCTGCCTCTTCTTTTGGGCAGAGGTTGCTTGATTTCATAAAGAGGCTTTTTGTTTTAATTCCTATGTGTTGTCAAACCTTAGAGGTGCAAGCACATAACTAGATTTTAACATGTGGTATATTTTGACCAAAATAACTGGTTTCTTAATATCATCATAGTTATGTTTTGATAACTATTTCCATAGAAGGAAGTGAAAATTCTTTAACAAGAGTAGTTCTGAAGTGTTGAATGTTAGATTAGCCTGAGAGCACACTTAAGCCCAGGTAAACTATGCCACCTTGTAACTACAGGGATTGCAGAATTTTAATGAAACCACTAAAATCAGATTCTGGTACATGTCTCCAGAGTGAAGGAACTCTTTGAGTTAGAAATTTTCCATTTCTCCTCAGGAAAGAGATCATAACAGTGAAGATGAAGATGAAGACAAATATGCAGATGACATAGATATGCCTGGGCAGAACTTTGACTCTAAAAGACGCATCACAGTCCGAAATTTACGTATTCGGGAAGATATAGCAAAAGTGAGTAAGGAAGTCTCTACAGATTCTGTTCTTCTGTATTCTTGAGAGTTAATTTCAACAAATTATACATTCAGTTGTTAATGACTTTGTTTATTGGTCTAGGGGTTTGGAGGTTAAGGTCTGTTCTCAGTTCTGTTCCTGCCCATGTTATGACTTCATCAAGGTCATCCTTTTGCATAGATAGAACTTTTTAAAATATCTAAACCGGGGGATGCAGGAGTAACCTCAGTTCTTTTAAAATCATAAATATTAAGTATCTTTTATGTTGGTTTTTTTCCCTAGTACTTGAGGAATCTAGATCCAAACTCTGCTTATTATGATCCCAAAACAAGAGCAATGAGGGAGAACCCTTATGCCAACACAGGCAAGAATCCAGATGAGTAAGTTAAAATGGGGTTATGCTTGTATATCTGACAAAACCCTTAAAAATTAGATTAATAGTTTTATATTTTCTTTTACCTGTATGTCCTTTAGCTAATTAATCTCTGGTCAGTTATGTATACAGATAGTAGTAAACATGGAAGAAAACTGTTTTATTTAGGAGCACATTTTAGTTTAGTATATAAAAGTGGTGTTTTTGTGATGCTGACTGACCTTTAATCTTCAGGGACATGTGGACCATGGTTTAGTGTAATTACCTGCGCAAGGGCTAGGACACTGCTGCATCTGGAGGTGATGCCTATAAGTAGTAATTATATTTATGTAAAGTATTTCAATAACCAAATCTTAAACTTTATCCCTTGTTTCTTTGTTCTAGAGACTAGCATGGTGTGTTTGTGGTACCTAATAAAATATTTGAATTAGGAGTAGGATCTCCTCCTATATTAATGGATTCTGCATAGGAAAAGTGTGAAAGCTTTGGCATTCTCTAGGTAGCTTAATTAAAGGTGCCATAAGCTGGCTTTTGGCTGCACATTAGGCTGTCTCCCTTGAACCCCGAGTCAGGCACTTGACCTGTGTTGTGCTGGGAACATGTTCTATCTACAGAGCAGATAGGCTGTGAGTAAAACATGTATTCAGAGAACAGTAATTGGATTAGCTTGCTGCCTAAAATAGAATGGCAGTGCCTAAATGATAGCAAATAATGCTCTTTCCACCTCTCCCTGCCCCCAGTTAGAGTAATGCCAGTCAATTCTTTTTTTTAAATGCAGATGCTTTTGCTTCTCTCTCAGGTCATAATTTGACCTTTGTTGAATCTAAGTTCCTGCCACAGCTTTGCAGACTTTAAATTTTTCAGAGTGGCTTTGGGAAGATGAAAGAGTGGGGAATTGGATCACTAGCGTTATTTGATCCTCAGCATGTGTTTCTTGTACTGACTGTTCATTTCTTCAAGGGCTGTGTACAAGTGTCTCAGCTTTACTGAGAGCAGTAAAGCTGTCCCAGGCTTTATTTAACTTGGCCAAATACGCTGGGTGTGGATTGAAGAGTCACTAATCCAGAAGTGAGAATCACTGTGCTGGAATATCACAGACTGTTTATGCATATTTACTGTGTAACTAGATCCAAGTTTAACATGCAGTGCTTGGCATCTCAGACAGAACTCCAGGTCTGTGTCATGTGTCCTTGTTAGCACAGACATCATGGTTTTTGAGTGGCTGCCTAATGCTTTCATGGCTTTGCAGGGAGTGTAGGTTTTCATTTCATGTATTGAGTTGAATGCACCTTTTTCTCCTTCTGTTCTTAACTCTTAGTACACGAGAGAATTTTTACTTGCCTGTGGCAATTCTATGTTTGTATTTAAGAGGCAATCACATTACAAATGCTAAGAATTGTGTTCTTCTCTGCAGAGTTGGCTATGCAGGTGACAACTTCGTTCCCTACACAGGCGATACCATTTCAATGGCACAGACTCAGTGTAAGTGGGTTTTGAGTTCGGGGTTTTTTGAAGGAAATTGACTTAAAATACTTAACAATGCTGCTTTCTTGCAAAAGAGAAATAAAACTTTATAGATTGAGGCCTTCTTTCAAATTGCTTCAGAATTAAAGAATGTAATTTGAATGTGTATGTCAGTTTTAGAATAAGTATTGAGTGAAACCTTTTGTGTACACAGTGTTTGCCTGGGAGGCTTATGACAAAGGCTCTGAAGTTCATCTTCAAGCAGACCCTACAAAATTAGAGCTCCTTTATAAGTCCTTCAAAGTGAAAAAAGAAGATTTCAAGGCACAGCAGAAAGAAAGCATCCTAGAGAAGGTAATAGGCATTTGGGTTTATTGAATAGGAATTCTGTTGAGTTTGAAGTCTGGGTCTTAGGGAACCAATAAGATTACTAATCCTGTGTGATAGGGCATCAGTTGTTCTCAGCAGCTTAGACTTAAAAATATTTTTATATTTATACACACTATCTCATCAATTGATGAATTTTATTATTTAGTATAGGGACCTTTGAAGGTCTGCTGGTATTTCTTTATATTACTGGGAGCTTTTCCCTTAACTGTCAGAATTTCTCCACTGAAGAAACCTGAATTACTTCCTGTCTCAAGTTTTGGGTGCAGTCTTCTAGATAAATAATTATTTTATATTTTGCAACTTGTTTCTTGGACAACTGAAAAAAGAACGAAATAATCCATTTAGATTCTAACCATGTCAACATTCAAATTTGGAGGGGGACAGGAAGTATTGTTCTGGTTGTACCAGAGCTCTTTGGCTTGATCTGAAAAGTTTTCCTACTTTAAGTTAGAAGTATCATTGTTGTCATTCTCCAGGCATAAAACAAAACAAAAATGAACAAACAAAAAACCACACACACAAAAAAACTCCCACAAAACTGAACACCAAAAAACACAACAGTGGCCATAGGAGATAATGTATTTCTGTCTTAACTCTTCACTCAAGATTAAACTGTCTCCATCCACGTTTGTGCCTTCTTCACAAGGTACCAAAGGTGATGTTTTTGAAATGTTTGCTTAACTACATAAAAGGTGTGTTTTTTTCAAAAGTATTACGTCATTTCTATTTGTGTTTTAGTATGGAGGACAAGAACATTTAGATGCTCCCCCAGCTGAACTGCTGTTAGCTCAAACAGAAGATTATGTAGAGTATTCTAGGCATGGAACAGTCATCAAAGGACAGGAGAAAGCTATTGCTTGTTCTAAGTATGAAGAGGATGTGAAGATCAACAACCATACAGTAAGTCCTAGGTTATGTTAAAATTTTTTAAAAATTAAATACCATTCCATTGGAGGTATATTAGGATGCAGTACAATATAATTAATGCAGCAAATATATTTCTTCTGTCTCAATGTGACACCCTCCCTTTTCTGCTAAGGAGAGACTTCAAATTGTCATAGTTGTGATGTGAATTTGAAGAGTTGCCATGGCAATCTTAAACTAAAGGGGAAGATACTCTTATTTGCCTTCCACTTTGAATATGAATTGATCATATCCTATTGTGGTTCTCTTTTTTGACAGTGTACCTGTAAGGCTCATGTAAAATAGCGAAAGTATTTCTCTTAGCTTCCTTTTGGACTGTTTGAGTAATTTACTTACCAGTATATCAGCTCAGGATTAAATTTCAGCCTGCCTCTTACAGGAGTAACTGTGTGGTGCGTTCTCTTGCAGTGCATTTGGGGTTCGTACTGGAAAGAAGGCAAGTGGGGCTACAAGTGCTGCCACTCCTTTGTCAAATACTCCTACTGTACAGGAGAAGCTGGGAAAGAAATTGCTGTAAGTATTCTCTTGTTTATTCATGTGGAAAGAGCTAATAAACATTCATATTCCTTACTTAAGGTTTAGACTCTTTTGCTTTTTGGGAGGGGTTTGGTTTTTTAGGGATTGGTGGGATTTTTTTTTTTTGTCCTTCTCCTTTCAAATGTGCTCAGTAACAGGTTATCCTTGGTCTTGTCTGTTGTATAGAATACAGAAGGAAGTTTAGTGGAAGAGCAGCCTGGAGAGGAAGAACACGTGACAAAACCCAAAACACTGATGGAGGTAGGCTGTTTTCCTTTCTCGGGAAGACAGATATTTCTCCTCAACATTTTAAGAGATGAAAAGATCTGTATAACTACAAAATTGTGTAGTCATAGTAAGTCTGAAAATTACTAGACTTCATTCTTAGAGCATTAACATCTCCATTGAAAACTGAGCTCTCAAATAGCATTAAGAGAAGTTTGGATTTAGTGGTTTGGGCATTATTAATGTTGGCAAGTTGAATCTTAACAGTAACTTGTTTCCCACCTTACAGATCCACCAAGAGAAACAGAAAGAGAAGAAAAAGAAGAAGCACAAGAAGAGCTCAAATTCTGACAGTGAGGGTGAAGAGAAAAAGAAGCAAGAAAAACTAAAAAAGGTGTACTATAATCTTCAGTGGCTTTGTGGCAAAAAGAACACGACATATTTTACAGCATCAGTTTTATATCTTGGTGATACACCATGGGATCCTTGGATGCTAATTTTGAGCTAAATCAAATTTAAAATGCTGTTAGATGTTCTAAAGTACATCACCTACTCCTCAGGCAAACATTCAACATTAGTTTTGAAAGACTTAATTTAGATGACTTAGATCATTTCATGTCTAGGCACCTGTTACACTTGTAGGTCTATAAAAGACATTGCAGAACACAGTGATTTGTGTATTGAAGAAAGATGGAGAGATCAAAGGCACTGTCAAATCTTAACTTAGTACTTTGTATCCCAGGCTTGGCCCAGTCTCATGGTTGATGTAGTAAATCCATGCCCCAGGCCATCCACTGCTGAGCAGCAGTGTGCTCCCCTGGGCACAGCAGCCTGCCTCGGGCTGCTCAGAGAAGAAACCTGTTAAAACCATGGTTAATTAAAGCAGGGTACAAATGCAACTTCTTTTCCAGTAGCAGCAGTAGTAGTTTGAGGAATGAGATAACACAAAGCATTTAAAAATTAAAACCCCAAATACATCCCAAAAAATGACCAACAATTCCTTTGTACTTGCTAGATCATGTTTATATTTTAGGAAATCCTATGAGTATCTTACTTGATTTTGACATTTGAAAAGAGATTAAAGTGTCTTGTTTACTAAATAGCATTTTACCATCATTTTATGTTAAATACTAAAAAATGAGCATTAAATGTGCTGTGGGTGGGCCAGACAGATATGCATTACTTATCCCACCCTTGGGCTTGCTCCTTGTCTAAGGAATCTAAGACAAGAATCCTAAGACAAACATTCATTGTTGGGGTTTTTTTGTTTAACTTTCATTGTAGAATTTTTTATTCCCTTTGCTCTCATTTCAGGCACTAAATGCAGAAGAGGCTCGACTTCTCCATGTCAAAGAAATCATGCAGTTAGATGAGAGGAAGAGACCATACAACAGCCAGTATGAAGCCAGGGAGCCAACAGAAGAGGAGATGGAGGCCTACAGAATGAAACGGCAGAGACCTGATGACCCCATGGCCTCTTTTCTTGGGCAGTAGTCACAGAGAACATCATTCCAGTACACGAGGCTTTTTTTCATGCTTGTTTATGACTCGACGCTTGATTCCCTTGCATGTGTCTAAAATGGCAGAAAAGGCAGAAACCTTTTTTTGCACCAAAGAGGTTTGTGAAAGCTTTTTAGCAGACATGAGCAGTCCAGTACTTACAGGAGTTTTGTAAATGTGTGTGTACGTATACAAATACAGGCACATAAATAGACACACATATATATATAACATATGTATAGATAAAATACATACACCTACTCTGTAAATTCTTGAAGGAGAAGAGATCTGACTGAAATCCTGGGTTTATTTGGCCAACTAATATGTGCACAAAGTTGTGATACAGTAAAACTGGCTAGTCAGAAGAAACTGTCAGCTGGTGTCAATACAGAACAAAAATTGTTGACAAAAAATTGACACAACTACTAGAGCTTCTTATTTGTAAAGCCTGTCTCATGACTTTAAAAGAATACATAGTTTCTTGATCACTTTGTAGTAACTTCTTTGGAAATGTAAAAATTGATTGCTTTGTTCTGGTTAAATTAATATAAAGATCTTAAGTGCTGTCTAGTCTTTTAAATGAAAGGGTTAGGAGAAGCTGACTCTAGAGCTTTTAAATTCCAATTGTTTCTTCAGATGTATTTCCATATAAATTTCAATTGCAAAGATCTGAGTTCTTCGGTTTCCTTTTGATAACAGTATCCTGTTACATGGTGTGACACCAAGTGTCAGGCTTTAATCCCTTGTGAGAACGTGAAGCAACACCTGCTTTGGTTTGGCAGTATTAGTCCTTAAACTGGGAGTTTTCCCCTTTTAACTATTAAAAGTTGAAGAACTGGGTAAAAAACTGCACAGCATGACTTTAGAGTTGGAAGGCTTGGGAATTACTTCTACTGGAGCTTAAACTGTCTTTCCAAGGAAAAACTGCTCATTTCCACAAATAATTACGTACAGAAAACATATGTTTAAGTGTCCTGTGTGTGATTTCACAGATGCTTTGAGGACTGAATGTTTTGATTTGGCACACGTAGCTAATGATGGCAATTCTGCACTGGTCTGCAGTGTAGTTCTATATTAATATTATATGTGATATTCTCATTGGTGATCAAAATTCTGAGTCTTTACTGTGTGACAGATCCTCTGGCAAACAGTAAAAGCAAACTGAATTAGCTGATTTGAACTGTGAGGTGCTCTTCTCAGGGCTGTAACGCGGTTGTGCCAGCATGCCTCCCACTGCAACTGCTGTTGGCTTGGTCAGTGCCAAGTTTGAGGGAAGAGGAGCTGTCAGAAGGGTTCCTTGAGCTATTTAGATGCCTTTCTCAAAGCTGCAGTTTAGTCTAAAAAAAGTTAAGTATGAAAGATTTAATTCTTTATAAAAGAGGTAATTCAGAAATAACACAGGAAATAACACAAAGGAAATGTCAAGACTAACTTTGTAAGCTGTGGATGGACAGCATGGAAACTTTAATACATTGAGTCTCTACTGCATTTATGCAGAGTGATTGTGCAGGGATTTAAATTCAGTCCTAGATTCAGAATACTTGGATTTCACCAATGGGTCAAACCCAAGCACTTGGGGCAGTAGTTGATCCTTGCCAGATCTTCAGTCTGAACTGTAAAGGAAAAGAGCTCCTGTTTCATAAAGGATTGTCAGGTTATTTCTTTTAACCTTGAGAGGACAGTGTGTTATTCTAAGACTTGTTCTCAAACAGCTGCAGCATTTATCTGATGATTTTTAAAAATCCCATGCATACATTTCCAGCTAGAATATCCCAGTCAGATGGATAAACATTTGTCAGAAAAAATAGCAGGAAATGTGAAGCAAATGTGATACACTCAGAACCTTTCAGGAATAAACAGACCTGTCTGGTTTCCATCACAAATATGAAATGACATTTCTCCTCTCTGGGAGTTTATTCTTGGTGCAGCATTCCATGCATGGAACTATGTAAGAATATTTCTTGGATCATGAACTTTTCTGCACTTGCCCCAATTGCTATACAGGCTTTTCCAAGAACAGGAATGGAGTATGGTCAGAATTAAAAAACACCATTTTGCTCTTCACCTGCCCAGGAGTAATTATGCATTGGGCTGTCCACTGAACTTCATAAAATATCAATCCTGCTTTGAAGCAAATGTTTCATGCTAATAATTTTTATGATAATCGGTATAAATCAGCAAGGTTTTTTTTTTGTGTGAAAAAAAGTTACTAATATAAAATGATAAATACTTATTTTTAGATTGTCAACAAACTTTCCATGGGTTGTGAAACGAATGGCTTAGATAGTAAAATACTTTTTGAGGTGAATTTTGTGACAATCTGAGAGCCTGTAAGATGTAAAGGTTTGACCCGAGGGTTTGTCAGACTTCTATGACTGATCACCATGAATCTAATTGCTGGGGTCTGCTCTTCTGGCTTTGTAGTGGTCACATTATTTATTGCTACAGTTAAATTTTCTGGTATCTAAAATATATATCACAAGCCGTTTTTACAGGCCCATTTGTAGAAGACTCAAGACTTACTTACTTTTCACCATATGTTGCAGAAATCCAAACGTTTGTAATTTTAAGTTACTGACACTGTCAAAATTGTCCTGACAAATGACCAGTGTCTCAGTTCTCCAAGCTGCACCATTGAGCTCTCCAGCCCAGAATAGCTTGGCTTGTGCCAGGAATGCTTGTTCATCCATGCTGGGCTGATCCCCACAATGGCACCTAGCCCCCCATTGCTGAGAGATCTTTACACTCAAGGGTCCTTCCAGCTTAAGATCAGACACACAATTCATACTTCTGTCTAATCCAGGCCTAGTGTGGTTGTTCTTGTGGCAGATGTGCAGTTTGCTTCTGTCTCTGCCTCCCTCGTCCTGTTCCTTCACCTGTCCCTGCTGCTGGAGACCATTTGTAGATGCTCCAAGACAATTTAGTTGTACGATCAGAGGGGTAAGAGTTCTGTCCTCATAGTGTTTGCTGCTTTAGCTGCCTCCAGCACTGCAGGGAGGCCTCAGCAGGAGTTAACCACCTATAAAAAGTGTCCCACTTCCAGGAGTGTTTTGCAGTCCTTGCAAAGTTACTGGCTGTTGGTTACACTGCCGCCCATGTATACATTTTGGTCATTCTTTGATGGTTTTGAATACCTTGGGGGGTAAAAGGGGTTAATTTGGGGGGGAATCGGCACAAAACCAAAATCCTGTACTTCCAAGTTTTTTGTAGATAAGCTGAAAAAGTGGTTTCTGACACGATTTGAAGCAATTCTTGCTTAACTGATTCATTTGTCAAAGTGAAGACGTGTGTGATGGACAGTGCCAAAAAGCAGTTCCAGGCAGATCTTGGCTGGCAAGGTTCACGTCTCTCATGCTTCTACTGCTGCAAAATTTTGAGTTTCTCGTTCCAATCTCATGAGAATTCCCTACAAACCCTTGACTGAACTAAGCTGATTAACTGGAGATTCTGACTTTCTCCGTAAGCAGCATCTGTTCCTCTGGAAGCTCACTTAATGCTTCTGCCACGTGGTGCTTCCCAGCGAGGGCTGAAGAGCCATACGGATCCCACAGATGCGGAACCAGAGCCAAGCTTAGAAGTACATCGATGTGAGCGACTTTGGGATGTCTCAGTTCCTCCTTGCCCTTTGTTTGGCACCACCTGCTCTCATTTCCCCCATGGCAGATCCCAAGCACCAGCACAGAGGAGACTTCTCAATCCCATGCATGTCCACGGTAAGCAGCATGGTCTGTGGAATTGCTTTGATGGTATTTCAGAGGTGTCTCAGGGAGGGTTTGGGAGGCTCAGTAGAACCTCTTCTAACACACCAATGGAATTTTAGCTTACCCCTGGTACTCTCAGGTCTCTTGGGCTTAAGAATCTGCCACCATAACCTGAAGTGACCCTGCCAATGCCCACAAAGCTCACCTGGGGCACAGTTATCTAACAGTTATCTAACATGGGAAATCTGCTCTGGTCAATAGAGCAGGGAATTGGAAATAAACAACTTGCTCCCTTTTGCCCTTAACTTACTGCATGAACAGTAATACTGCAATATGAACAATAATACTGCTATAAACAGCTGTATAGCCCCAAATCTGTCCATTGAGGAGATTTCCTCAGCTCTGTGTCTGAGAAGTGTTGAGTTCAAAGCACCTTTATATACATAAATACATAAATTGCAAGTTATTTTGCTTAAATTATATAAAACAATGGTAAAACAAAAGGATTTTGCACATATTAAACAAAAAAGAAACTTTTGCCAGGTTTGTAACTCAATTGTCATCATTAGATGAGACTAATAGAATTTCACATGGTGTATCTAGGAAAATTGCTTCTTTTAACATATACAAAATCGAATTTGAAAAGCAGAGCTCAGTTGTAGCATCTTGTATATCCCCTCATAGGACTTTCAGAACTGACACCTTGTGTGCTTCCTGTTTTCTGTTAATAACTTGCAACTTTACCACATGAAAAGCATCTTGAAATTTGTTCCTGAGTTTTTTCCATAGTGAAAACTCTTGTGAAAGCTGTTCAAAAGTTTCCATTGTGCATGGCTTGCAGGATAAGGTTCTTATTAGCAGGAATGTTTCATAGAAAAGAAAATATGCGCTTCCTAAAAGTATTGAATCTAAAATGGCTTTGATATCATTCTCTCATCCCAATGCCTTCTAAAGTTCAGGGAAACTCCAGGATTTCAATGATTAACTGGCATTTCCAGACTCCTGGCCAAACTAACACTTAACACATCTGAATGTTCTGTTATTAATGAGCCTGGTTTGCTTGGAGCTCTCTGAGACCCTTTTTAGTGTTTGATTATTAGAATAATATTGCTTTTGCTTGTGAAAATATGTGCTCAAGTTGCATTGGGAGACAGCCTGTTTTTTTTTTCAAAAGTTACATTGATAGAATCACAGGATGGTTTGGGTCGGAAGGGATGTTAAAGATATCTGGGTTCACCCAGCCTGCCCTGAGCAGGGACACCTTCCACCAGACCAGGTTGCTCCAACTTTGTCCAGCCTTGGCCTTGAACACTTCCAGGAATGAGGAGTCCATAACCAGAGTCCACACTGCAGAGACATTGTTCAGATCCTGCTGGGTCTATACATTTAAAAGCTCCACTGCAGAAAACAAAAGCACATGAGAAAGAAGTATCTGTTTTCAGTCATTATTCTGAATTAGTCTGTCCTCAAAACCCAGACCTTCATGTTCTGTATCTCTGTTGTCTCCCAATAATTTTGGCCTCAAGCTCCCCTCACCACTGCTGGGCTACAGCTTCACTGCTGTACCCTGGTTTATCTGGGACCATGGCAGAGCCGCCTTGCTCTGTACCTGGAACTTAAATGTGTAATGCTCCTTTTTTCTTTGACATCTAATGACCACATGATTTATTTACCTTCCTGTAACAAAGTCCCCATTGTGCTGGACTGTTGTGAGGGAAAGCAGAGTCAGCTGCTGCCTTGCTTTGTAACTGGAGTGACAGCCTGCCAGGTGCCCCCCTTAGAATTTATTTTTCTAAGTGCAGAGGAGAGCAGCACATATGTGATGACGAAAGCAGGCAGCAGCTGGCATTGCTGCTCTTCAGCCAGACCCTTGCCCCAAGGGAACCATTATGTCCCTCTCTTTTTACTTTGGCATTTTACAGTGTTCAAAGAAGCAAACAGATCACCCTTCCTATAGGAGCTGTTTATTGGCACTCTATGCTACTCTTTTAATACCTGGCTGCAAGTGTGGTTCTTGAACACATTGATTTAATGTAGTGACAAGTTGTGTTTAAATTCTGGTTTTATAAATATCTGGGAAAATGAAAGCATACAGCTTCTGATGAATGACACATTCCCTGAGCAAAATGCCCTCATTCTTTTTTGAAGGCTCTCTCGTTTAAAGAAAAGGTTTTGCCATTGATTTGTGTGGAATCATTATCAGACTCAATACAGATTTCCTATAAATCTCTGTTTGATGGCAGAGTGATGGATACACATCCGTGTTCCAGGTACACGCCTCTGCAATGAGCTCAAGGGATCCCAGGTTGGAGTGACAGGCCCTGATGTTTTTTATGTTTCATGCTCACACTCCTTTACACATCGAAGGAAGCTCAGCAGCATTCTCCTATCCCTTCTCCTTTCTCCTGACATTGACTCAACATTCACCCAATTCCTCTGTTAACTCTTTCAGTTCAATAAACCACTAGGAAACTAAATAAAAACCCTGATCAACTTCTGCTAGATCAGCAAACTGAACCATCTCAGCAGAGTTCAAGTACTAGAGATGTAGCAAGGCTGGTGTGGTGGACAGGGGAGAGACAAGGTGAAGGCAACCTCTCCCCTTCCAGCAGCAGCTCAGACTCATTTCCATTTAAATGGCTTGAGCAGATTCTGCTCTGAGGCCCAGGGATAACTGGTGATCCATGAGCCATATGCAATGAAATTCAGCTGCTTTGAGAAACAATATTAAACAGTGAAATTAATTAAAACCACTTATCCAGGCTGGTACTGCCCCTTGAATCAGAAAGTGAAAACGTCCCAGTGCTGTGTGACAGGATATTCTCTGAAGATTTTCCTGTGGGTTCAAAGGGCCCAGACACTGCTGGTGTAGCACTTAAATGTGCTCACAACATGGTTTCAGATGGAAAAAACAAAATTTGGTTGTCTAAATATTTGTTTACTTTTCTAATGAGGCTTCCAGATATGATTTGATTTTTCCCAACTAAAGATCTACCCTTATCTATTCATTTTACCAGGGACAAATCATGTAACATTACTCAGTCAAAACTCCTAGTGAAAATTTACATGACTAAAAGCAGCCATATCAATTTAAGGTAGTTTTTGGCAAGTGTGCTTCCCTCAGCACATAGCTGCTTCCTTCTGCTCCACGCTGCAGCCAAAAACCCTGTTCCTTGGAACTGCTTATAGTGCTGAGAATTGGGAAACCAGCCTTGGAAGAAGCATGAGGAAAGGAAACTCCTCTATGTTGCTTTGGCTGCAGAACATTTTGTATTAAACCAGAGACTAAAGAAACACGGGGACCTGTCTTTGATCCATGGAACATCAGGATGACTTAAAACAATAGTAGTGATTTTGTTAACCTTTCTTCTATAAACTATTACCAATTAACTAGATAATAGGCGATGTAAAAAAAAAACTTGGTTATGTTTGTTACAAGGTCATGCAGAAGGATTAACTCCTGTAGGAATTATTGGTTTCTAGTTAAAAAATAATTTGTGTCTGTAATGACACTGCCTTAGTCCTCTGCCCTGGTGTGGTCACTAGGTAGGGCAGCCACATCTGTGAAGTCTGGGGTTGATGAGATCTCTCAGGGATATTATTTTGTCCATTAGGCTGCTGTTACTTGGATGGTTTTGGCGGCTAAACCCCAGGACTTTTATTTTTCCTTGATATCACTGCTGCCACTGACCTAGTTTTGCAGTGAGTAATTGCACAGCTGTCTGTATCCCAGCTGATGCTGGGAATGATGATGATGGGAATGAAAATAACCATGAGAGGTAACAGCCCTCTGGCTGAAGGGAGGGTTTATGGGCAGCATTTGCTATTTGTGTTGTTTCCCCTTTGGACTGCACTTTCCAACACCTGGTAAAAACGACTGGGAAGGCAGAACTGCTGGGAACAGCCCCGCAGGGCTCAGGGGGCTTGGCCAGCCCTGCCCACAGCTCCTCACTGGGGTTTACTTTACCCTGCCTAATGGGGTTCAATCAGTAATGGTTTGGTGTTTTTGGGGCTCGTTGAGAGAAGAGTCAGTCACAGCCAAGAGAAATTATTTTAATTTTGAGTTTCCCTGCTGTCCCTACTGCCTGTACATATTTCTGTGGTGTTGGCACTGTCCACTGGCAATAAAGGGGCAGTGGCAGAATGTGGGGTGCCAGTGAACAGGGAGCAGACATCTCGCCTGGTTGTGTTGATCATTGATGTTTGCAGGTTTTATCCAGAATTATAAATTCCTGCCTTCAGGAGCTGCGCAGCAGTGCAGGACACATCTCAGCACAGTGCAGATTAGGCAGCAAATCTGTAAAGTAGCATTGAGATGCAAACTTTGGCCTGTAATCCTAGTTATTGCTTTTCTACTGTCAAGCAGTTTTGTGTGGTGACTGTGGCAGTGCTCAGAAATGAAAGTCATGCTGATGGAAACCACTGACATGGTTATCAGCAGTGTCATGAGATTTTATGCATCTCTTGAAAGCATCAGCTGTAAAAATTCAAGGCTTCCCTGAAAGTCTTAGCTTTCGATTAAAAAATCCACCATGTATATCAATATTTCTGAGTGTGAAGAAAAGTTCGAAAACATGTCAGCGTACTCTAAAAGTTTAGGTACCAAAGGACAAGTAAAATGAACGTCAGCTCTGTTGTTTTTATAAAAACAACATTTTTTATAAAAATCCCTTGTTTATTTTAACTCTTGGCCCTGCTTATTATTGTTACCATAAGTTTATCAATTGCAAACCTAACCAAACTTTGAGATTTGTAAATATCCTGAGAATACTTTGGTTATTTCCTACTGGTGATGAATGGATGGTGGAGCGCTCATGGCTGGTACAGGAGTGAGGTTTTTGCCTTGATTTGGTCATGTTCTCTGACACTAATGTGTTCTAGTGTTTTTAATTGCCAAGAGCAGCTGTAAATTCTCTCTTTGGGGGTGTCCCATCACATCTCATTCAATTGTTATTAGTCATTAAACATCTTACCCTGTGACTGAATCCAAGGATAGAGCAAAGGGCAATTATTCAGCCCAAATCTACAGTACTTCACATGAAGGCAGTGAGAAGGTTTAATTGTTAGAATTTGTGACACATGGATTTACTGTGACAGTTGGGGCCCTAAAGGAGCTTCCATCTGCTTCCTCTTAGCTCTGCTCAGTGTTCCATGTGTGTGAGGGCAGAGCCCTCCAGGAATCCAGCCTTGGAACAATTTGCTACTGTGAGATACACACCAGTTACTAGTTTAGTAACTTCTTTACAAAGCAAATGCTTTGTAAGTGAAGAGGAGCACTTGGAACATGTGATTTATAGTTGGGAATAATTTTATAATTAGTGAATGCTATTATAACACTCACAGTGCTGTGTATTAGTGCAAGTTACTGGCGAAATTTCCACTGGTTTAGAGCTCAGGTTTGGTGACATTGTGGTGACAGGGCTGTTTTCCCAAGGTTTTGCAGAGTTTCAGGTGATCTGCTGACACTCTGCACCTCACAGAGGCTTTCAGCACCCTCAGGTTATGTGGAGATTGTGTTTGTTTTCAAGACTCCCACAGTTTTTAATGGTTTTATCCTGACAGCAGAGTGGTAAGAAGAATGTTGTTCACCCCCAATTAACATACAGGAGACACTTCATTTAAAGATCCTTGAACTTGAATGTCTGCATAGTTGTCTCACAGAGACAGAAGTCAGGCTGTGCTGTGTCTGGAAAAGTCTGGACACTTTCAACTCTGATGTGTTGAAATGTCTTTTAAAAATCCCCTTATGTAAGGGTCAAACCTTAAAAAGACCTGTGACGAATCCCAGAGCCAAACCAAACTCTCCACAGTGAATAGCTCTGCTGCAGGGTTCAGCTGTTCAAGTCCTGGGAGAGGCAGGAACTGGTGAATTAACCCTCTGAGGTGCAGGGTGGGAATGATGGCTTTGACTTCCTTTATTTTCTGAAGTGGTATGCTGGAACCTTGATTATTCCTGTAGGACTGAGGCCAGGCTTGTCTTCAGCACTGTCCCAAACTAGTAATTCTCTGAAAGACCTGCACAAACGTTTCACGGGCAAAAGGAATGTACAGATGTTCCTATGCAGAAGAGGCACCACTGGAGTTGCCAGCTCTGCTCCCAAAACAGAGCTCTGCTCATCACTTGGCAGGAGAATTGCTCAAGTTTGCCTTTTTCCTGCAGTGCAGGATTTTTTTCCTTCTCATTTGTAGGACTGCTGGAAACATCCCCTCACCTCCTGTTGCAGAACACTTGATCAGCTACCAAGTCACTGCTGGGTGAAAACAGGATTAAATGCAATGACTAAACACTGAGTTAGTTACTGAGTAACTTCTCAGGAGTCCTTCTCCATACTTGGGTGGTTACTGAACAGGTGTGCTGGTGAAAAAAATTGGGCTGTGGGATGGCCTGTTTGTATACAGGATTTTGAAGAGGAGCCTGGGTGGTTGCTCACAGAGAAATCTCAAATATGGATTAAATGAATAATCAGTGAATAGTATTCCAGGGGCTCTTCATGCTCAGGAGAAGTGGATTAAGACTTTACCAACAAAATTATCCCTGTTCTCTCCAGCTGCTCTGCAATAAACCCAGTTCCAAGCTCTCTGTGATGGCACTGGCACAGCCTTGCTGGAGAGCAGGGTGAGGCCAGGCACAACCCAAAGGCTCAGTCTGTGTCCCACTGGAGACCACTTTTCTCCTTCCCAACATGTAAAAACAAAATAGCCACAGGTGAGCAGATTATTTTTGTAGGAAATGTGGAAGGAATGCCCAGTTTTCCCTTGAGAGGCAATACATAACAAATTGTAGAGCTGTGGCCTGCATGGCATTATCCAGCTTAGTTTGAGAGAAAAAATAGTGGCACAAAATCAACTTATTTTTTAAGCCAGCTGGAAACTAGTGGGAATTCATCTCACCAGATAAGGCCATTATAAAATATATCAGGCTTCATCACATATATTTGGAGGCAGAAAGAATTTATTGCAGAGGCTTGAGTTGATTCAGAGTCACACAACATAGATGAAAACCTCAATCTGTGTGCCTTCTGTGCATTCTATTAACAAAATACTTTGAAATAATTAAAAAGCCCCACAAAACAAAACCTGTAGCATATAAAACACAGCTTCAGAGTTGCCTTGAGCTGCACTATCTTTTACTGTACAACCCTTTTTCTCTCCCCCTAAGAAAGCAGTTCATAATCTTTTAAGAAAATCAAATCTAACTACTTTGTTGTATTAAATCTAATTACTTTCAGTTGGATTTAATTAGTTTGTGTCTAGCAGGGCTTCTCAACTGCCCCAGAGCAAGGGCTCTTGGCCCATGTGCTGTGACCCCAGGCTGGGGACAGCATGGGACAAGGTGAGGTATGCTCCTGGAGTGGCGACATCCTGGTGGGATGCACAGGAGTGCTTTGGGTTGAGAGGCCTCACCTGGTCTCTCCTCTGTGGCCTTGGCAGCATATTCATGGAATTTTTCAGTCGTGCCCACGTGGGAGTCGTGGCTCCCAGCCAAGAGCTCAGGCAGAAACAGCCCGGTTGTTAATGATAGACTGGTGAGATAATGAAATTGCCCAGCCCACTGTTTGCTTGCTTTCCTTCTCCACTGGCACTGTACCGCTGCTGTGCACCAGAGTACCATAAATCCAGGGCAGTGTCCAGCCTGTGACACTCACCCTGCAGCTGTGATGCCCATGGAGCTGCCCACTGCCCCAGAGACATCCCAGTGCTGTGGTGACCAGGTGAGAGATGGGAATTGCCTCTGACACTTGGGAATGCATTGAGAACTCTTCAGGCTGTGATCTGCAGAAGTTCTGCTTCACTGACTTTGAGATCTTTTCTGTGGGCACAGCTGGAATGGGGAACCTGGGCACTGGCTTCTGTCTTATAAAGAGAATACTGGAAGCAGAAAATTTGCACTATCTGTACTCAGTGTGAACATGCCTTCAGATTGATCGAGCTAACAGAACCTGGTGTATGCAAGGTGTCCCTGCCAATGGCAGGGAGGGCAGAACTGGAAGAGCTTTAAGGTCCCTTCTAACCCAAATAATTTTGTACTTCTATGATTCTAACAAAACCAAACAACATCTCAGTATGTGTGTGTGTGTATTTTGGATGTTTGTACCTGGTACATATTGTCGCCAGCAGTTGCTGTGCTCTCTATTTGTATATTTGCTTTATGCAAGAAAAAAATGAAAATAACATTCTGTTTACTCTGTTGCTTATATCATGTTTGCTGTAAGTCTGGAGAACAGTGATTCTGCTGATCCATGGTCTAAGTAACTGCTCCTTAGCTTGTGGATAAGTGCATGTGTTTGGGGAGGGATTCAGTGAGATCCCAGGAGCAGACCTTTGAGAGCCACAGTGTGTGGTGGATGAGCTCACTCATCTCTCCTGACAAGCAGATTTTTCTTCATCTCAGCAGTGTCCCTTGAGCAGCTGGGGGGCACCACACATGTCCTTGGACCTCACAGGGTTTGATGCAGAGTTTGTGTGATACATGGGCTTGGGTGCTTGAGATGCACCTGGCCATGCCAGGTGCTTCTGGCATTGTGGCACACGTGCCAGTGTGTGGGTGCTTATGGCATCGTGGCAGCCATTTACAGGTGGTTTGGGAGGTCTCAGCAAAAGAGGAGGTGCAGAGTGTGCCTTGTCCCAGCTCGACAGCATGGGGCAGGCAGAGCCAATGGTCCCACTGGGGAGGGATTACTTAAATATGTTGCAAAAGCCCATCTAGGGCCGGGCATGACCTGGTGGATGGTGGTGTGAGAAGAAAGCATAATGTTGGACAAACAGGTGTCCAGGTGCTGTGTTTTCTATCAATCCTTTCTCCCCACCGAAGGCTGACTCGGCTCTCAGGTGCCTTGCAGAGCATCTGCTGCCGAAGTCTATGTGCTCCCATCTGAAGCACCCTTCCGTAACAGACAGCCTGGAAACAGAGGAAGGGGCAGGATGTATCTTGGAAAATATTAAAACCGTATTTTGAAATGTTTAACTTGGGTCTAGAAGCTGTCTTAGGCACACATGATTGTACCAGGCCACCTGAAATTCAGGGCTTGTCCTCGGGATCTCTGACTGTGAAAGATGCCATTTTCATAGGGAAATATGTGAATGTAACCAAATAATTGAGGAGAGAACTGAATTTGTAACAGAAAAATTAGCTTTTAAATGCTAAAATTATCAGTGTGTTGTAGTGTGTAAGGGACCAATCTCACCCCTGCTGTGGACATGGATAATCTGGAGTGTCACCTGAGTCTAATAAAAACACAGGAGCTCTGCTCTATCCTTGAGTGTGCAGATTATGTGGGTTTTTTTAGAATAAATAAAATCTAGGTCTATTTTTAATCGGTCAGGTAAGGGGTCTGGCAGGTAGATACTTCTACATAGAAAATAGCTCCCCTGGTACAAATATACTTAATGATCCTTCAGCACAGGCAATGTTTGAGGCTGATGGTGGTTGCAGGTTATAGAGGGCTGATTTGGGAACTCAGAGGGGAAGTTTCTGTAGAATGGGTTAAATGTAGAAAGGTGGATCTGCAAAAACTCACACTCTTCTGTTTGGGTGGGGACTAGTTGGCATGAAGTGCTACAGACAGGGAATCACTTGGTCCCTTGTTTGTATATACCCAGTAGATCCTCTCACTGAAACTGCCACTGCTCTCTGAATTACTCACATGCTGTCAGAGGTGAATACCTGTCCTGGCATCACGTGCTTTAGAAAAGTCTCTCACAAAAGCTCTGAGTGCTGCTTTTTCCTAGAATTGAATTAATTTATGCTTCCCCCAGCATTTTTCCTCTGACATCTCCTGCCAGTTTTGCAGCATATCTGGAGGTAGGCTGAAAGAGGGTGGGTTTAGTTTAGATATTGGGAAGAAATTCTTCCCTGTGAGTGTGGTGAGGCTGCCCAGAGGAGATGTGGCTGTCCCATCCCTGGAAGTGTTCAAAGCCAGGTTGGATGGGGCTTGGAGCAACCTGGTCTAGTGGAAGGTGTCCCTGCCCATGGCAGGGTGTGGAACAAGGTGATCTTTAAGGACCCTTCCAAACCAAACAATTCTGTGATTCTGTGATGCTCTTTGCAGACCAGGGGTTTGATTTCTGCCCCTAATTCTGAGCAACCCCCACCCCACCACTAAACCTGCTCTAGTGTAACTATTGAAAATTTCCTGATTATTTTTAACTACTAATCTAGGTTTTCATTTTTTGTTGTGGAAACCAGTGATGCATTTAGTGAGATTAGGCATAAACGCTTATGAATTCTGCCCAAATGAAAGCTATGGCAAGATACTTGAATGCAATATTTGCCAAAGGAACAGAGCAGTCTAATATATTATTTCTTGTGCATGTTTGGTGGTTTCCTCTTATTCCAGTGGAATATTCTGTAGTAACTGGATATTGCATTACTGTCTGCCCCAGCCCAAAGGCAGGCGCCATTATGTTTAACATCTGGATGAATTAGACTGAAAACAGACATCCTCTGGAAAGAAATAGTTTCTGTCTCTTATGTCAAAATAAGAAAGAACTAATGGCTTTTAAAAAATACCAAATTAATTGATATGACTTCATAATCCTTGATTTGTATACAAGAAAATGGAAGTGCTAATATGGTTTGCTAATTATATTTTAGATGGCTGCTATGAAAGAATGGAAAAGTTATATGATTTTCTGAGGGTAGTAAAGTATTAAAAAATTAATTTGTAGTTAGGAGGAGTGCTGAGAAGGCGAGAGGCCTGGGCTCTGCTCCTGCTGTGGGACTCAAATGATTTCATGTTAAGGCAGAGTCCTACTGGTGTGGCAGTGTATGATTGAAGTTTGTTAGATATACTCTGAGGCACAGGGAGGTTGTTTTGTTAGATGAAGCTCCATTTCCACATCTGTGCTTGCTTTCTCTCTGTTTCTCTCACGTTTTCAGTCTCCTCCTCACCTGTGTTCAGTGTTTGGAAGTTTTCCAAGTACCGCAAGCTAATTCCTGTGCTCTCCTGTTCTCTGGGATAATCTGGGTGAGCCAGATTGACCATGTCACCCTCTGCTCTGGGAAGGTCTGGTAGGATTCTCTATCCCATATTTTACCTGTTGGTATTCCCTAGATGGAAATGACTTTGGGAATGTAGTGAAGAGAGTGTGTTTCTGTATCTTCATCAAGTCCATAGCACACAGTCTAAAGCTTTCAAAGTTCAGCAAAAAGCTTCTTAGTACATTTAGGGACCAGAGAACAAATTTTTTGATCCATCTGAAGCTATAATTTAAATTATACAAACACATATATTTATATATGTAAATAATATATATAATTCCATTTCATTAAGGCAAACTGGACACTGCTCCTTCCCCAGCCAATACCTCTGGATCCATCCTTGTCTAAAACTGGAACTGCAGCAGGAATGTTTGTTCTTATGGCAGGTTTGTCTGTGAAAAGCATAACTATAGCATGTAGAAATTGGAATCTGCAGTGTTGTTCTGTCACTCTTGGACTGCAATTATAGAGCCATTCATAAAGCTTCTGAGAATAGTTTTATATTAGAATAAAGCATATGTAGGTGCCAGAAAACCATAATTCTTCAAAGATAAGATGACTTCATGATATTTCCCAACCAGCCAACACTTACTAATAAGTCTGAGTGAGCGTCAGCTCTTCCAGAGCTCTGATAAAGCTGGAAAAGGCAAATTCTGATCCAAGCAGTGCTGGGAATACATTGGGTTTGGGATGTGTGGCAGCTGGTGAAGCTGCCTGTTATAACCTCTTGGGTTTTTCTAATTATAGGCAATTAATAATGAACATGTTTTAAAAACTGTGCTTGCAGTTTTAAAATTTGCTAACCAACTCATAGGATTCTGGACTAAAACCATGTCAGTGGAAGAAGATGTTGAACTGGATTACCCCTATTTAAATGCCAGTTTCTTCTTTTGTGAGCTTGACTTGCTGCCTAAGCTGTAGGAAGCTCTGTGCAGCCAGGAGTAGGTCAGGGGGACTATGAGAATTTTATTTTTCTCTGATGTTTCTCAGACAGCCTTACTGGGAAGCAGTCAACAAGGTAGAAATGAGAATACATCTTTATTATATATTAATTAAATTCTATTCTAATAATTAGTTAATTTAATAATATATATTAATTCTGAAGAAATGCTTAAAAATCAACAGTGTCGTTAGATTTTTTTACTTTTTGATTTTTAATACTTTAGAGTCTGTAATTTTTTAATGCTCTTGTGGTGTTTTTGTAGCCTGTAAAAGCAGTATGGGGGTAAAAATATGGCATCAAATGAACTTGATTAGATTTAAAAAAGAAGTAAGGAAAATTATGATGACATTAAAGGGATAAAATGGAAATGGTTGCGAGGAAATGCATACATTTGGGATGAAACCGTGATTTCTGGCAAAAGCATTTTTTGAGAAGCACTTACAGAGGTAGAAGAAACAATAAGTGTTCAGTGTTTAATAGAATAGAGATTAATGCTGATGAAAACCAAGAGAAATTTTTGAGGCTGAATGAGGAAAGTCAGGGAATTCAAGGCCAATAGAGAGGTATGTGGTGGGTGACTGCTCTAATTAAAAGGTCAGGCTCTGTTGGGTGCTCAGAAAAGGTCTCTCCCGCGGCTGTGAAGACTTGCCAAACCTGATCTTCCTCACTGAATCCTTGGCCAGAGATTGGGCCATAGCTCTCAACTCCAAAAGCAGTTTATTTGGGTCACAGCTTTTCATCACCCAGTAGGAATGTTAGGCAAATGCCAAATGTTCCTGTCCAGCAGTGAGATATCATCCCTGTGGGAAGTGATGCCAGGAAGGTGTAGGATGGACCCATTCTGGCCCTGTGGCTCCAGCAAAGCTCCCATGCTGGTCACTAGGGATCTCTTCCTTCTGTAGACAGCCTGGCATAGCAGGGTGAGGAAGTTTAGGAAGGTTTGTCTATGCCCCTACACAAAAAAGGGGATACTGAGATGCATTATTATTGTTATTACTTTCATACTTCTCTAAATTTCTCACAACACTTTGATAGCTCTAGAAAGCCTCAAGTGTGTATCTGTGGGTTTTACTGGAAATGTTTACATTCCTCAGACTATGGCGAAATTTATTTCTGTGCACACAAGGCATAAACTTCCTCTAAATCCCACTTAGGCTCTGTTTTGGGACTGTGTGACACTTTGACTTCCCTGGCTCCCAGCAGCAGGGTGAGCCTTTCACTGGGCCTGGAAGCCAAACGTGAGACTTTGTCCTTGGGTGTTGATGCACAATATCCTTGGTGACCATTAACTACCTCCATGATAGTTCTGGAAACTGCACTAAATGAGAAAAACTGGGATTAGAGTCTTCAGAAATCTTAGGAAAAAAAATACCGATTAGCAGAAAGCGTGTTTTTTCAGTCAACCAAAGGCAATATCATCTGCTATGTTTGTCTTCCTATTTGAAACCTAAAGTTGAAAGTCCAAAGGGACAAAATTGTTGATTATAGGCTAGGAACAAATAATAACAAAGGGAAAGTATCTATTAGAAAGAAAAGGCAGAGAAAGAGAGAAATAGTGACTTTCAGAGATGTTGGGCACAAAGGCAATGCCAGCCACACTTTCCTGAATGTGGTATCCTTCCATTTCTCTTACCCTTTCAACAGTCATATCAAAGTGATTGGAATTTGAAGACTTCAGATATTTGTCTGGATTTTCTGGATATTTCACAGTCTGGTCAAAAAACCAGCTCTTATTTCCAGGCATCACATATCTCAGAGATAGAGTCACTGCGAATGCATCCATGTTGTGCAGGGGCATGGGTTTCTGTCCAGGAAGACCTGGATGGAGAACAGGGAACCTGAGCTAGATCACCAACTGATGACCTGCTTGTGCTTGTGCTTATTAAGGAAAATGCTCATTCTTGCTTCTGTGATGGGAAGATTGTGTTGGTCACTTCAAGGGAACTCCACAAGTACAAAATTAATGCAGACTGTGTTATGTGCCAGGGGCTGCTCTTCCTGGGTTGTTGAGGGCAAATGAGAGACTTGATAGAGAGAACACCTGTGTTTCTGATGGGTGATGATTCGTTTGGGCAATATACTTATTGTATATAAGTTCAGGTGAGTTATGGATCAATTACGGCACCTATCAAACTCTAAACGAGGTCAAACAAGACCAAACTGTAATTATAATATATCTTGCCCTTATAAGACAGGGAAGTTGCTCACTGACTGTGGTCTGGAGTCACTAGGTTTTCTTTGTACAGAGTTAGTTTGCCAGACATGAGGCTTTGACCTGCTGAGTTGGTTGCAAAGAATTCAGGATTGTGCAATGCAAATCACCCTTCCCTAGAACAGAACAGGTTAATGTGGATGCAAGTCAAGTTTGCCTCTGTTTTTAACAACAAAAAACAACAACCAACAACTTTGGAACTTAATAGGTTGATAGTGGCTTCATTTCTTCCTTGGGCATGGAGTGAATATACTTCCCTGCATCCCTACACTGTTAATATACTTCCCTTCATCTTTCAGTGGTTTTGGTTCTGATATACTTTAATTTAACATTTTTCTTCTTGTTTTCAGTGGTTTACAATGCAAGTATTGCAAGCCAGTCTGGAACGTGCACATTGTATTCCAGCCTTGCCAGAATATTTCTGAGACCAAGAGACAGGGCAGTCCATGAGGGACCTCTACCACCTCTCCTCTGAGAACAATAATGACATTGTTCATGTCAGTTGAGTTTTAAAGACATTAATTATTTTCTCTTACATCAGAAAGAGAGGGCAGTTTCCACATAGTTCTTTGAACACATTGAGATGAACGATTCTGCTGCCAGGATTTAGGAAATATCCTCTTCAAAAGAACTAAGACATGCTTTTCCTAAGGAGTGTTTCAGTATCAGTCAGGGGTTCTTACCTCAGTCTTCTAAGATACTGAAATTATATTTCCTATTATTTCTGGTATCATCATAAAAACCTGAGTCAAAAATTCTTCACTGTATTGCCAACTTCACTGTAAATCTCAATGAGGAGCTTGAAACAATAGGGGAAAAGAGATCTTGGGAATGACTGGTATAGGAAACCAGGAGAGTACTTCCATTGATAGACATGAACCGAATCACAACTGTTACTTGGATTTTACACATTGCTGTGAAAAGTTAGAGCCAAATTCTCATTGTAAATCAGGGTGGCTCCATTAACTTCCATGGAACTGTGCCAGCAGATCCCAGACAAAGACTTGGCTCAGTCTATTTACAGCACCGTCCGTAAGAGCTGCTTGGAGAGGTTCCACTGGGAGAAAAATTTGATTAAAACAAGGGAGATAAGAATGACAGAGGAATCTGTCTTCTGAGTCTCTTGTGGAATGTGGCTCCTGTGACATTTGATCCTGTGCACCCATAACACCTCCAGGTAACACTGAGCTCTCCCAGCTCAGTGAGACCCAGTGGTCACTGCCATGGGCCAGATTTTAGGGCATTCTGTTTGCCTAGGAAATGTAATGGCAGTGTGATACACCACAGTACCCTCCCAGTCTGCAGTTAGTGTCACTGCAATCATTCAACTGCTTTTTTTCTCAGTGGTTTCAGAAAATCCAAGGTTTTCCTTTCACCAAGTATCTAAGGTTTTTATTTCTTTAAATTCCTCAGTACATCATTGTCTTGGTTTGAAAGACAGGTGTCTGCTAAGGAAGGCAGGAGCTTCCCTTGGAATGGAAGATGTAACCTCCTTCCCTCCGAATTATTATAATTTTGAAATTAAGGGGCTTTCAAGCAAAGGTATGAGGAATAGGAATAACAGTTCTTTACTAAGATATATATATATATATAAAACAAGGCAAACAAACCAACAGTAACTGTGGCAGTAGCACCAAACAGAACCAGAACCCAGTGACCCCGCTCGGCTCTCAGGCCCTTTCCCCTCTGCTGCAGTTCCGGGCGCTGGCGGCTCCCGCTGGGCGGGGCGGGTGCGATGGTTCCCCCGCGCCGGCAGGGGGCGCTGCGGAGCGAGCTCAGCCCTCACGCGGCAATGGCGGCCCGGGGTCCCGGGAAGGGATGGAGGAAAAGCTTCACAAACCCCTGGGCCGCCGATCCCGGTGCCCAGCCGGACCCCCGGGAACAGCGGGCTGGAACAGCAGGGGTTGGCACAAAATCCCGGGTGGTAGATGAGATGTATCAGACTCGGGAGCCCCGGGACGTCTGGGCAGGCAGGGCGTGCGGAGCTGCAGTGCAGCGAAAGGTTCGAAGCAGCAGCAGCAGCAAAGGACCGGCGGGGCAGGGCAGCCGCAGCCCGACTCCCAGCGAGGCAGGCAGGGAAAGGCGGGCTTGGGATCCCGGTGTGTCCCCCTGAGGCACCCGAGCAGATGGTGAAGAAACGTCCCTCTTTTAGTGAGGTAGGGTGTTAAATTGTGTCCCAGTGCAAGAGCCGCTCCAGTGAGCAAGCTCCACTGACGGTCGAAGGAAGGCAGCAGAAGGCAGGAGCCCGCAGTGATGGCGAATTCTCCCCACCGCGATCGCAGCCTCCTTCCCCTCTGAACGCCGAGGGAACAAGAACCCAAGGGGTGGCACCCAGCCCCTTTTTCCAGTTCAATTCTTGCTGCATCCTTGCCCCACAGAAGACAACCCCAGGTAAAAGAGGTTAGCTAGCTGGACCTCTCCCTCTGTGGCGAGGTCTTTTGTCTGTCTTAAGTATCCGGCAATCACTGTCTCCCAGAAACATGTATGCGGGGAAATTCCTTAAGAGAAAAAGAAAACAAAAAGAGAACTCCTAAAACCCCAACGGCCATGGCGAAAAGGATAGAGAATGGCATCACCAGCCACTGATGCTTCCTATTTCCTTTGTGACCCTATTATTCAGGGACAGACAATTAAATTTTACAGCTATGTTTTAAATCATCTGTAAAGAGGGAGAGAACTTTAGACATCCTTGAGTTGGTTTCTTACTGAAATGTTAAAAAACCAAACAAAAAAAAAACCCCAAAAAACCAGCAGGCAAATTCCTACTTTGTGGTGTTAGGCTGTTTTCATTTCCCAGAAACTAGTTAATTTATTTAGTGTGCCCCACTAGTCCAAGTTTCATTTATAGATTAACTTGTGTATTTTGGCTCCTATCCATCTCTTCCTTTGGCTCAAAATGAATGATACCAGGACCGTCTTTGAAACAAAGCAGGAATGCGATTTTTTTTTTTATTAAAGAGAAATATCACCCCGAAACCTCTCTTTCTGCCAGCTTTATGAGGCCCCTCCACAGAATTATGATATTGGGAATGGCAGATTAGTGTCTGGTGAGTTCAACCTTTATGAATAAATCAGACATGTAATATTCTGGAGGGATCTAGACACAGTTTATGTCTCCTCCGAAGGCCTGTTACTGGAGCAGCTTGTTGATGAAGCTTTTCAAGACTGTTTGTTTGCTTTCTTTTAATAACTAATCAGTTTCCAGAGCTGGTTTAAATGAGAATTACTAAACAAGGTCGATGGCTAGCACCACTCTGGTGCCAGTTTCAGTCTTTTATTTGGGGCTCCCACTGCATGGGAGCATGTCAGGGCGTTTGAAGCTGGCAGAGGTGGCTGAGAGGGTCACACTGTTGGTGTAAGAATCTCCTGCTTGTTTACTCTTGGCCCATTGGGTTGCTGCTTGCGGAGATCCATTTGTTAAACTAAACCTATGGGCATCATGCACAGTGATCAGAGAGGAACTGTCAAGTGCTGATGATAAACACGGGCTGTTTCCCAGACTCTGCAAAAACTGTGTATTTGTCGTACATGAACTCTATGCTGATGCTTTTTCCTAGTTCATTTGGGGGTTTGCAGGGGAGTTCCAAGCTACAGCCATAAATATTTGGCCATCTTTTAAAATCTGTAATTTGGGACTGACATCAGAATGTCTCATCAAGATGGTCTGCCAGTCTGAAGCCACTTTTTATAGGACTCTGGGAAAAGTTTTCCAAGATGTGCCATGAGAATCCTCCCACTGAGTCTTTTTAACATATTTCTCTTTCATTTTAGGATCATCTAGATATTATTGCAATGTGACTGTAGAGAAAAATGTTCATTTCTAACAACTCAGCTGTGGACTTTTAATCAGATTTGGATTTCTGGAAATACTACAACATGACTTCAACTGGGAATGAGATAGAAAGATGGACTTACAGGCAAGGTGGCAGAACTGGGAAGCTGGTAGAGCCTGTGACCTCTCCTGAAAATGATCATATTTTGTCAGTGAAGTCAATCAGCAGCATGGGCCATCTCTTGCACCTCCCTGGAAGGGCAGACTCTGCTTACAGCTCTTTCTCAGGAGGATCAAATGTCCCAGAGTACCCCACACCATCGTGCCATGGTGAATACTGCTGTGTGCCTCCAGAGCAAGTCTCGTACATGGACTCAGAATATGTAACAGGTCTCAGTGCTGCACACTCTGACCTCAGATCCCCCCAGCCATACAAGGCACCAGACCTGAGCACCCACAACAACTCTCATAGCACCAGTCTCACAGATTGCTGTGGAATCAGTCCTACCCAAAGGACTTCAAATCAGGGACCTCCAGCCCTGGCAGCACCTCCACCGTTCCCTCCCACACGACTTGACAGCTATAACATCACTAACAGACCCTTGGAAAAGTCAAGAGGGAGACGAGGCTCTGCAGGGCACACTGAGTGTAGTGTGCAGCCAATTCCTGGTGCGCAGGACAGCCAGCTGGGAGATAGGGATGTACCATGGAGTCAACATAGGGATGCAGTTACAGAGCAAGATGTAGGGCCTAATAGGGAAAAGACACTGGAAAACAAGGGCCTTTCTTCTGATTTTACAAATGAGATATCAAAAGTTCAGGAGTTAAAGACGGAGGAAAATGGAGAGTGGAGCCCATCACAACAACCTACAAAGAGAAGCAATCCACACATTTTCAGCAGACCTTCTTCATTCATTTTTCAAGAATATTTAAAGACAGACTCTATGGCAAATGTCCCCAAAATACTTTCTGCTTGTAATTCAGTTCACGCTAATAAAATCCCCGAAGAGGTGAACTCCAAATCCTATCACCGAGCACATTCCAACCCCAGTGCTGTTAATGATACACAGGAAGTCAAACAGTGTCCCTGGGGTGTGTGTAAGCCAAGTACCAGAGAAGCTGCTCTGCCAAGCACTGTGCCAGGGCCCAGCCAGAGGAAAGAGTCCTTGCCCTGTGCTAAGGGCCCGGTCCATGCCAAGTGGCATTCAGACATGGATCAGGATGTGTTTGAGGACAGTTCAGAATTAAAATATATGGAGAATGCTCTTCTAAATAAAAATGCTTCCAGGAAGCTGAACAGTTGTACAGACAAAAATCAGTGCTATGATTCTGAAGGAAAAATTGTGAGTGATATTAGTGAACCAGTCCTAAACCAGCAAAACAAAGTGCAGAGATCACCACTGTCCTGCAGCTGCAATGCTATGGAAGTAGAGCACCCTCAGTGTGAGGAATTGGATCAGGGAAGGAAGCAATGCTGTGATGGCAGAAGCCAAATGGCTTTTTTCAGACCAAAGGAAGATTCCACGTCTCAGTCATTATGTGAAGTCCAGAACGAAAACCAGGGTAATAACAGCAGTCCCGACCTCAGCATGTGTCTGGAACAAGAGGAACCTCCTGCTCAGAAACACCAGCCTGTATTTCAAACACAGCTCTCAAGACAGCTTCAGGAGGGCCATGCTGGTGAACAAATAACCAGGCAGGCAACTCCCGTGCTTTACTATCTTTCTGCGGGGAAAACCACCGATATCCTGCACCCCAACAAGCTCACCCACAGTCAAGAGGACTCAAGGAGCTCACCAAAGGAAATTCCTTCAAGCAGCTATGCTGCCTTAGCACAGTGTTTAGAGGTACAAAGAGAAGGCCATCAGCTTCAGAGAAGCAGCCACCACCATCAGCGCAGTGCTGATGATCTCCTGCTCCAGACCAAAGATCTCATTCTTAGGAGTCCTGCCTCAGTCACAGAAGAGAGTTTCCAGAATGACTATAGAGAGAAACTTAAAGTGGCTCAGAAAAAGGTTCTCAAAGAAACCTCCTTTAAAAGAAAAGACTTACAGATGAGTTTGCCTGTCAGACTGAGACAGAAATCCTCTAAAAGGCCATCAATTCAGTCTTTCTCATCCAGTGGAAGCGAGGATGCCAAACCTGTTCCTTGCTCCCCTTCTCATCTAGAATCCTTGGAAAGTTTCAACAGAGATGAAGAAATAAGGAGGCCACAAAAAGGTCAAGTGGGGGTAAGGAAAAGGGTAACCCAAGAGCAAAAGAAACTGTGCTACTCTGAGCCTGAGAAGCTCAATCACCTAATGGATAAGGAAGTATCATGTAGTCCAGCTAGGGATGATATCACTGAGCAAGATGCAGTGGCATCCACGAGAAGGGATCTGGAGAACAGAGGAAGGGCACTTTCCAGTTCAAGTGTCTCCAGGAGAGAGCTGAAGCAAATCCAGCACAGTGCACTGATCGAATACATGGAACGAAAGATCGGTCAAAGACCAGGTGGCTCACAACACCTCCCACTGCATAAGCCACTCCTGCAGAAGAGGCTGTTGAATCCCAAAGGGCCTCCTGTCCAAATTTCCAACCCAAATGGGAGCAGGAAGATGCAAAACGATGAGGTTTTCTGCCAAGTTCTCTCTGAACAAAAATCACCAGATGTTTTTCCTTCTTTGCTTTTTGCTCCCCCACTGAACATGACGAGCAGGCGCGATCCCAACGAAGGGGATGGGAGCTGTACCAGCAAGTGTTCATCAGGTGAAAGTCTCCCACAGGCAGGTGATTCTGCATCTGGGAGAGCTGCTGAGAGATCAAAATCCATTCCTTCTTCCACACAGGTAAGAAACCAGTACCTAAAGGGGGCCTAAAAAAGCCAGAGGGACTCTGGCACTTGGAAGATGCATTTGCAGGGAACATGTGCTGTATGCAGGATGAGGCTGTTTGTGCTCCAGCAGTCATTATTGCTCATGACAGCAACTTCATTAGAGCCCTATCCCAGAAAAGGTCATTATAGGGAGAATTTTATAAATTACCAGCCTTTTTTGGCTCCTGAATTTGAAAGACAGTAGCTGTCAATATTGTTGAGGAGAATAAAGATAAAGGTTCGGAAAATAAATAATTTAACATACCACTAAATTACCCTACTGAAGAGACTGACAAACTTCCACCAGTGCTGAAACCATGAATTGTTATGACAGTAGAAGTATATTTTGTTGACAGCTGTTCTTTTGGTTTTCTAGGAAAAAAAAAAACAGAGGAGGCTACCTAGGAAGAGCATAATAGCAATTTAAACAACAAAAAAGATATAGACAAAAACACTCCCAAAAATAATAAAAAAAAATGAACAAAACCTTTCCCCCTAGAAAAACAACAACCAAACAAAACAAACCACAAACAAACAAAAAAGCACAAACCTTGGTGAACCTACTTGGAGATCTGTCATCAGCTTCCCTTTCTGGGGATAACAAACATGGAAGTAAAATTAGGCAGCTGCCTCGCCTGAAATGCTGGTTGCCCCAGTGTGCTGTTTTCCTTTCCAGGACACGTGCAGATGTGCCAGAAGTGCAGCAGCACTGTTCCAGCGCTGTGGAAGCTGCATCAGCGCCTCCAGGTAAGGCTGTGGAGTTGTGCCTGGGTACAGCCGATGTCCCAAGCATGGGACCTCCAGCCCTGCTCCCCTCCTTCTCCCTCGGGATCTTTCATTGTCCATATGGGAATATTCACCCGCTACTGTCTGGGTCAGTCTTTAAAATCGTTTCTACCGCGTGAAGTGGGAAGTGCCGGGTGCCCCTGAGCAGCTGTCCCTGCACAGCCGGGCTCCATCAGATCTCTGGGATCGTAGCTCCCTCATCCGAGCTCTGGAGAAAACTGCATTTCCGACAGCTTGGATATGCCCAGTCCTGGAGAATATCTGTGATCAGGACTAATGTAATAGGGGATTTTGGTGTGTTTTTTAAAGGAAAAAAATAGCGTGTCGTTTACACATCACTAACTAGGAAGTTTGTGTTTTAACTCTCCATATTTGCTTTGCTAGTTTGAGGAGCATCAAGGGAGATAAACATCTGAACTCTGTCTCAGCGAGGCAGTGATGCTGACTCTTTTGTAGTAAAAGAATTTCCACTCTTTCAAAAATATCCCAGTGGTTTCTGCAGACATGAATGGCTTATGAAAAAAAACCTAACATTTTTCTTAAATTTCCTAGTTTAGCAGGTTAGCATAAAAGTAACTGAAAGTTCCAGACAGAACCATAACATCAGAAACAGTCGATCATAGCTCTTACACAGCCTGCAAAAACATCTGTTGTAGAGGGAATGTCTCAAATAAAAGTAACTGTCTTCTTTCTTACAGTTTCCATGATCCTGAGAAAGAGGAATCCAAGAATCATGAACCTAATGACATAACTGGACGTGTGTGTGGTCAGGATAAAAAGGAGCAGATCCCAGAAACCTCTATTCCTGCCCCAAGAAGTGGAAGCAAGGAGGGTGCTCAAGTGGAGGAGGAATGCAAAACTCAGTCTCTGAGTGGGAATGCTGCACTCAAGTGTCCAGAGCAGCAGCAGCCTGCAGCTTCTCCAGAGCAGGGAATGCACCTCTGGACAGCATTGGCTCAGCCTCACCAAGGAGACAGAAATCCAGCCAAAGGTTTACTTGCCCAGGAAACATCTGTGCACAGCAGCCACGATGATGTTCCCCTGGAGAGAAAGGCACACCTGCCCAAAAGGAGGCTGCAGTCTCCTCAGGACCAGCGATACCAAGAGCTTGCTATGGAGATCATTGCCAAAGACAGTTCTCTGGTGGACATTCTCATGCCTCATCCTCTTAGAAAAACTGCTTTGGACCTGATGGAGGGTTTATTTCCTCTTAACATTTCCATGCTGGATAAATCACACAGGAAGAGGGGAAAAGTACAGCATGTGCAAGAGAATGAGTAAGTAGACAAAACCAATTATCTAGCGCTTTGGTCTACTTTAATGTATGGATATCATGTACATACTAGTAGTAAGATGAACTTAAACACACTGTTTTATTTTTGTTTTGTTAGAAAAATATTTAGCTTTCTGATTTACATATCAAGAAATATCTGAGGCTAAGGGTATGTGATAGAAGAAAAGTGGTTCAGTGATGCCTTATTAAAGGCACTGTGACAGACCTAGGCTGCAAATCTTTTGGTGTATATCTTCTAAAAAATTAGATCTTCTGTGGTGAGAAGAGAGGAGAGTGGTCCCTAAGTCAAGATGGTTAAAACCATGAATTCAATTTTTGCGAAGAAAACTTTAGGTGTTTGCTACAGATGTTTATTTTCTGTTCCAATAGCAGGAAAAGTCATGGAGATGGACCAGAAGAATGTCCTAAATCTGAACATGAAGACAAGCAAGGGAGCAAAGATCCTGCCTCTAAGGAAAACCATGTCTGGAAGAGGAACAGAGACAGCACAAACAAGCAGGATGACATCACATCTAAGAAAGTATGTAGATGACCATCACAGGAACCGCTGTTTCTCCATCATGACAAAGAAATTCTTATTAATGTCATTACTGCTATGGATATTTTTATCCCAATAACATTTCACAGGTAACTTTGAATCAATTTTTGCCAGTAGGTGAAGTCCTGGCAAACTGGCATATTGATCATAAATGGTCGTATTTAAATCCTGCCTGATTTGACTCAGATCTCTCATCTCGCATCATTAAAGGTTTCCTTGCACAGCCAGCTCCTGTGCAGCAGCAGCAAACTCCCAATTTAACACTGAAATCTAATCTCAAAATCTGTAAAATAAATTAGAACTGGCAACCTATATAAGAAATATTCTTTAGTCTGAGAACTGGCAGCAGCTTCTGCACATTCCAGTGTCCAATTAATTCCATATATGCAGAGAATAGGGGACATAGCTGGACAGTGATAGTATGGAGCTTGGAAGGGTGACTGACTATGTAGCTTTGCAGAGTTAGGTGGGCTTTTTCCCCAGCCATGCTCCGTCTCAGCTAATGACAAGCTGCCTTCCTGAAGCTCCTCCTGCTGTGCACATTACCTGCTGTCTTACTGCTGCTCCTGTTCATGGTGGCATTGTCCAGCTTTCAAAGAAGCTGATGATGTGCTCCCACTCCAGTCTTGAGGCCTTTTTCCATATAATTTCCTTATACAGCCCCCTCTGATTACTTTTCTACCCAGGCGCTGTGGCCTGCTTGAATTGCCCATGGAACTGACTTTTTCTGTGCATGTGATGAGTGAAATTCCAATCAGTTCTTCCAAAGCTTGGTACAGAGCTGAGACTTCATGCTCCTGTCCTAGAACAACAACTCTTTGTAATCATGTTGTAATCTTCATTGCAGTTCCCTTCTGACTGATTGGAAGCTCTCCGAGCCAGGGAATATATCACCAGCTAAGGTGATTACAAGTAATTTGCTTTTCAGAGTTTTGGAATTAAATACAGCTTAGAAAATCCTGCTTTTTTTCCCCTTTTTTTTCTTTCCTGTAGCTTAAAATTATTTTAAAAGTCAAAAATTTGGCAAAGACAATGTGAAGAAAATCCATTCTCTAGAACTGATATGGATTCTCTTTGGCAGTAACAGCTTTCTGTATTTTTTTTTTCTCTTTGCAGTTGGAACTCATGGCTGGTCTCCAGTCAAGGCTGCAGGCTCTGTGGGAGGAACAGGAGCTGGTTCTCTTGGAAGCTAGGGAATGCGCCAAGCGGGGCGAGGAGCTGGAGGCCACGGTGCGGGACCTCTGCAAGCCCAATGAGTTTGAGCGCTACATGATGTTCATTGGGGACCTGGAGAAAGTGGTGAGCCTCTTGCTCTGCTTGTCCAGTCGCCTTGCCCGAGTCCAGAATGCCATGAGCAGGATGGATGGCAGCACAGATGCTGAGGAGAAGGTGAGTAACAAAAAAGGTGTTGATTTTGTTTGGTTTACTTCTTTCCATGTGCAGCTATGCTCAGCTCATTTGTTTGACAGCTTGTTTAGCTCATTAGTTGTACATTATCCCAACCAGCCATTGCCCAGGCAGTGTTTATGTCCCCATGGCTGAAGCATAGCAGAGCAGGTTTCTGTTGAGGACCAGGATTCAGTGCTGGAGCACAGGAGTGCAGAGTGAGCTCTGCAACTGGATGCTGAGGGGCAACAGCAAAACCTTGAGAGGCTCCAAGCCAGAGAGGTAGCCTTTGGACCTTTGGGCTTCTCCTTGGGGAGTAGCTCCAAACCTGTGCTTCACAGGGCTTTTTGTGGGTTTATTTCTCCACCAGTAATTTCATTGCAGTAATTACTGCATCTGAAATCATATTTCACCAAATGGGTTTGTCCTAGCGAGCAGGAAGATGTGGTCATAACTTGAGATAAAACTCACTGTAGTTTAACTCAACTAGCCAGCTTTGCTGGAAAATGAGGAATTGTCTCATGTCACCAGGAAATAATTTAAACTCTTGGAAAGTCTCCTTTTTGCTGAAGAAGAAAAGCCAAATTTATCCCAGGAATTATGCTTCCCTGCTGTCCTTATTGTTCTTAGATGTTTTTTATCAATACAATACCTGCTGCTATCTCTCATTTGGAAACTGGAAAAGCACAGCATTAGAAAAACTGCGATTTTCTAGAGCTGTGCTGCTGCTGACCTCTATCTCTGGAGGTTCATCATAGTTCACACACAGAATAGCACTAAAAAGGTCCTTCCATGTGGTGTGACATGGAGAGCGAGGATTCACCTCTTCCAAAATGTCAGTTGTGTTAATGTGAATAATTTTAAACAGTATTTCATGCTTACTTTCACTATATGGTAGGCAGGGAGGGTGTTGTTTTTTTAGTATTACATTTATACTCTTCATAGGAAACACATTTAAGTAATTTATTCAAATATTTTAATAACATGCCTAATAAAGACTTGGTTAAGTGCCAACATTTTTAACAATCATCTCCCACTAACTGCATTTCCCCTCACGTCAGCAAAACTAGCAGTCTCAGTCTTTGAGACTCAATTTTTAGGGTGTCAGTAGTGACCATTGCTCTGTGCTATATTTATGGACACTGTCCTGAAACAGGACATTTTCCAGCAGTGTTATCACTATGAAAATTATTACAGCTGAACGAGAATTAGCTAAAGGTGAAAGGTACTAAAATCCTGTAGAACAAGCAAGGCCCAACTCTTTAAAAGAAGCCTTTGATGAACAGTTACTGTCTACATCACAGTTATTTTATCACACAGACCTTTTAATAGAAGCCAGTCTATCTTTTTAATATGTCAGTGGCACTCTGGCCACATGCAACACCAAATCCACAAAGATACATGCCTTAAAGAGCTTTTAATTGAATGAAGATTGTTGCAGGATACTTCAAAATTACCAGAATGTTAAGTATATTGATTTTTTCATGAGGGCAGCATGGGAGAAGTGAACCTTGATGGCATTTACTGTGTCTTTACCTTACAAGCCACAAGAATGAGTAATTCAATTGAGAAAAAACTCAGGTAGAACACAAAGCCCACAAGAGGAAGTAATTAAATTAAATCAACTGTGGCTTCCAAATGAAGAAATATAGTCTGCCAGGAATGATGGGTTCTCATGGTGTGCTGCTTTGTTTTTTGATTCCATTAGCAATTGCTGAATGAACGGCACAAGCTCTTGTCTCGACAGCGGGAAGATGCAAAGGACCTGAAGGAGAATCTGGACCGGAGGGAACATGTGGTCTCTGGAATCCTTGCCAAATACCTGACAGAGCAGCAGCTCCAGGACTATCAACACTTTGTCCAAGTCAAGACCTCCTTGCTGATTGAACAGAAGGACCTCGAAGAGCAGATTAAATTTTTTGAAGATCAGTTAGAAAATCTCAAGCAAAGCATCCCTGTGTAACACCCACCACCAGGTCAAGACATTTTTACACATTTTTTGTCATGTTTCCCTGGAAATCCACAGGCACTCTCATCACAGGGCTCAGTTTGGTTGATTCCTCCAATCCTGTTTGTGCCACAGCATTGACAAGTGCTTAGATGCTCTGTGATGCTCTAGGTGCACTTTGGACGTGCCTTCCACTTGGACAGGCCAACTGACAGCGTTTCACAGTGTGTAGCAAACTGCCTTGTGGACATGACTGATAGGATTCATTGCTCCTATTAACTTGGCGTGTATTTCCCCTTCTTCTTGCCCATCCATCTGTTTCCAGATCAACATAATCTCAATAAAAGAAACTTACAAATATTTGCCTCTTGTGGGTGGGTAAAGTGTTTGAAATGAAAAATTATGTGGGTGCTCAGATTCGAACTGGTGATTGCACAAAGCCATAGGAAATGTTACGGACCATTTCAGTGAAACTCTTGCACTCGTTTCTACTGTTTATATGTGTGACACAGTAAAAATACACTGTGATGAAAGAAAATAATTACTTCTTTTCTTGGCAGTTGCCATCCATGAGTCTTTCCTGGCTCTGTGTGATCCTGTAGGCTGTTCAGAGGAGGTCAGAAAAAGGATGGTCTTCATTGACATCGAAGAGCCAATCAGTGATGTAGCCAGTTTAAATGAACAGTTTTGGGAATCATAAACTCTGAGCTTATCCTGCACAGTCATTTGCAAAGTCCTTGCTGTGCTTTTGAAACATTTCTTTTTCAAGTAGCACTTTCACAGGGTTGTTTTTAGGTAGTTTTCAATTGTCAGCATACACAAAATGCCTGAACATAGGGGAAAAAAGCTCTGCTGCAGACTGGGACAGGTGGAAACACTGGAAGAGATTATTCAGTTTCAGTGAGACTTTCTACAAATCCCTCAGCAAAAATCTTTTAAGACAGTGTTTCCATCAAGTCAAACCAGCGATGTTGCTGTATTTAAAATCTCAGTCTGTTTTGTTTGGAAGAATTCAGTGAGAACAATATGCAGCCTAAGCTACTTACCTAGACCATTAATAAGGCAGCCACTAATTAAACTCAGGTTTCTTCCACAGCCATAATAGATATTCATTGTGCCATGATGTTGGGCTTTACCAAGAAATGTTTTACTAGTGTTGTGTGTCCTGGCTACAGTAAATGTCACCACCACAGAGAGAAGCTGTCCTGTCCTTGAGGAATCTTCTTTGGAATTGCATGTCACTGAGCACAAGAACTCCGGGAGCACAGTGACCAAGCTTCTGAGTGTACTGTGGTTGCCTTAATACTGGGGGAAAATGGCCAGACACTGTAGATCCTGTGCATAATCTGCACAGTGGTTCTCAGGAGGCCATAAATACGGGCTTTTAATACATAAATCTGAAAGCTGCCTTTTGAAAATGGTCTTTAATATAGCAGAAGCAATGTTAATGGAGTCAGTGGAGAATTTTAAAAAATATGAGCAATGTTAAATGAGCTGTTTGCATGATTTGAGAAGCCTGACTTGAAGGTGCGCTTTATTCTTATTATTCTTAGTTGAGGGAAAAACACCTGATTGGAAATAAGTACTTTGTAATTTAAGCTAATGCTTGCTTTTAAGGGGGGAAGATGGGTCTGCCCTGTTTAGCTTATCTTTTTAGGGTTTTTGTTCCATGGGGAGGTCGATTGCTACCCATTCCACAACTGGCACTCACACGTATGCTTCAAAGAGCAATAATTAAAAATAACTTTTACTTGTTTTCAAAAAAAGAAAAAATAAAGACTCCTTGGTACAGTGTTAGACTGTAAATTACAGGCAAAGAGAAAAACGGACACAGTGATGGTACCAGAACCTCTGCAGGTAAGCAAAGACCCGCTTTCAACGCACCAGCAGGTCTGGATTGTCAGGTGGGTCTTGATTTTGATACTGATCATTTGTTACCAATTTATTAGGAGGGTAGTGGTGAAAGCTCATGCTGAACCTCAGCCAATGTGCAGCCTTCCTGGCACACCAACATACTAAGACATGGTAAGTGCCCCTTTCTGCTCCAGTCAGCTGTGGCCTCTGAAAGTACAGACTGAAGCCAATAAATGGTTTAAGCACATGTTTTTGAACCCTATTGCCTTTTGCTGAAAGTTTGGTATTTAGAGCACTAATTACATCCCTATACCAACATGTGGCAGCTTTTTCCCAGCTTCAAATCATGCAGCATAGAAGGCAAGATGGGCAGAAATGCAGAGCATCTTCATTTTACAACACTGTGATACCACACTGCTCCAAACAGTTTTTTCTGATCCTTTACCATCAGAAGACAAATTTAAGACTTGAACTGTAAATAGCAGTAACTGGTGGTCTTCTTGGGGAAGCAAATCCATGGGGATTATGGAAATAAAACCCTGGGCAGTCCTTGTATATAATTACTGCTCATACCATTACCAGCCTTCCATTTGTGACTTCCGTAGCAATGACACTGAGTTACCTCTGCCCGGAGCCCTGGGAAAGTATCAGCTTCAAGAGACTTCTGCACCTTGGCAATGCCCCCGTGCAGGGCAACTTCTTACCTAAACGAAGTCAGGTGTGTGTGAGCTGGAAAAATGCAAGCAATGAAGAAGCTGCCTGGTACCTGACCCCCTGGGAGAGCAAGCAGGAAATCCCCGCTGCTGCCCAGCCTTGGGAGTCTCCTGTTGCAGCCTGCCAGCCTGATACTTTCACAGTTAAAATGTAATGTGAGCCCAGCTCCATGGAGAATTGCAATCGGAGCCCTATGGGGAGCTGTGTCTATGAATTAATGACAGCTGCATCCAGGAGAGTGCAGAACAGCAGTGCTGAGGAGAAGGAGGAGGTGAAAGTGGCAAAATGCAAGTGCCCAGATCTCCCTGTGGGGTGCTGGTGGCAAGCGGCTGGGGGGATTCCAGGAATGATCTCTGCATCTCGCTTGGCCACCCACAAACAAGTGGCATGGGTCTCTCTAATAGCTTCTGTTATGCCAGGCAGAAGCAGGTGGGCCTGATTTCAGGATAAAAAGATGACTTGCATTGCCCGAGGCAGAGCATGAGCCTGTGGTGCAGGTGTCGGAGCGGTCAGTGGCAGCAGCAGCGCATCCTGCCCATCTGACAGCGTCCTGGCAGCAGCTGAGATTTTAGACACAGCAGCTCATTTAGAACTCCATTTAACACCCACTGCAATGTGTGGGAGTCACTGCTAGACCAGGAGCTGCTGTTTCAGCCCTCTTGGGAACTAAAATGAAGGACTTTAATTATTTTGTTTTAAACCCCAGCCTCATTTTCTTCACTGGGGCGTTATGCTGGGGGACTTTTGCATGTGGAACTAAGGAACAGAGCGCTGCAGGAGTTAATGCAAATGTACTCTGCAAAAAGATCTATTTGGTGCTTGTGAGAGCTGCATTTAATAAGCAGAAGGATGTTCTCCCTGCTTTGAGAATTCATGGCAACCATCTGAATAATTTTTTTAAAATAAACTCAGAGCAGCATTGCAAAACTAATCTTGTCTGCCCCGAGGGAGCCCACATAGACATTAAAGAATAATCAGCCTGTAGTAATCATGCAACCTCTGGGATTCACAAAATGCTCTCAAGCAGCAGCACTTGAATTTCACTGCTAAATTAAGAGAGGCATTAAAGGTTATCAGCGACTCTAAAACACCACATGAGCCTTGAAGCTGAGTCATCTCATAGATAAATCCACAGAGAGAGAATTATGGGCTGCACTGATAGTCTTGATTTAGAGAAAAAGAGACATTTCTAAAAATGTGCATAAAGAACCAGAGGTCTTTCTAATGGGCTCAGTCCATGGTGGAAGAGCAAGAACATCCCAAACTACCTCAAAAGGGAACCACTTGAGGACAATCTCTCCAGTGATCCCTGCCCTGGGACAGCTCCTGATGGCATGGCTGGTGCCTGCAGGACCTCCTTCCAGGCTTCAGCTGCTCCCTGCTGAGCTCAGGGTCAGTGTCACCCGATGTCACAGTGGCTGCTTGGAGAGGTCTGAGCTGGTCTGGTCCAGAGCCAATCCCAGCCTGGAGTGGAGCTGTAGTTCTTTGCTGCAAAGAGGAAAACTACCATGGGAGAGTGATGGAAGAAAATCAACACAAAAATCATAGTGAGAGTCTGTCTGTACTGCTGGAGTTTGTTATTGTGATCACATTAGTGAATCTTATTGGTGTGACCATCTGCCTTGTGCAGAAGCCTGTGGGTGAGGACACCAGGGAGGGCCTGGCACCCCAATACCATGACCTCACATCAAGGGCTTGTGCATTTGGGTATTGTGTTCTATTCAGTGGAAATGAAGGTTATTTGGTTTGTGTCAGCTGTGATTCCACAGTGCTTGCTGTGCTTCTCAGCTGGAGTCACCTTGACTGGAGGGCCTTGAGGTGATGGAGATGGATGATTTTCCTCTTGGGAAATGGTGGTTTGGGTTTGGCTGGGAACTCATGCTTTTAGGTGAAGAAAAGGAGTAATGCTCTACCTGGGACAAGCATAGAGCAGAAGTTCTACTGAGAAAGGGAAAGATGAACATTGCCAGCATAATTTTTATTGTGCACATCTCTATTTTCTCTTCACAGAAAGGCAAGAAGATGTACTAAAGCTGTGCTAATATTAACAGTATGGATCTATTTTGCCTGGTTCGGGGTTACATATACAGTATAAAGGCTCAATGTGCTTAATGACTTGCTTCGACTTATAAATTACTGAAATAAACCTCAAAACGGGAATAGAAATATTCTTCATTAGGATGCAGAGTTTTTGATCTGTGTTGTCCTGCTCTGTCACTGCTCTCCCCCTGCAGCAAACAAACACCCCACTGTTTGTGCCTGTGCTACATGCTGGCCAAGTCCCTGTTAACAACCTCTTAATTTGGGGAGTCCCACAATAGTACAAACAACTGGGAAGGGCAAAAACTGCCACATTGCCATTTTACTCAGATTAATATGCAAATCGGGAGGCAAATACATCCGAGGAATGCAGGTCATGGTGGAAACATGAAGAGAGGGAGCAAGACATGAGCAATGGGGAATTAGGGGATTGTCTAGAAATGCTTCCTCTACCTCCAGCTCATGGCTGCAGCTCCCGTTGGTCTTTTGGAGTTACTGTGACTCTTCCACTGGTCTGTGGGTTTGTGATGAAGCTGTAATCTCATTAAGATTCCTATGCAGTGAAGGAGCGGCATTTCCTGGGTTTTCATAGTCCATGTTTCTGTGCAGCACTCACAAGGGAATGAAGACAGCCAAAAATCTCTGTGAGCCTGACCACAACCACACTGCCTCACACTGCTCAAACAGCCACATCCGGGAGGACAAAGTCTGTCCCTTTGTGCAGAATTGTGGTTTGAGGTTTGTTTGCAGAGCTCTTCAGAGCAGGTTTTTGAGCTGATACTCCTCAGAACAAAACATGCCAAAGAATAGAAACCAAGTTATCCTTAGCAGGCAGACTGAGCCAGGGTCAAGCAAACATTAGCTGTGCTGATCCCTAGTGCTGCTGAACTAAAATGTGAGCTAGTTTTATTTATGTAGGCGGTCCACTGAATGGAGATTCACAGGGTGGGGGAATGACACTGCTCATGCTGCCTACAGGTCTAAAAACATTATCTTGATTTCAGTTTGTTTAAAAGTACTGACTGTGTGCTTTAAAGAAGTGACCAAGGGGATTATCTCCATTTCAGAACAGGAAAACTGAGATGTGGTGAGAGGGCAGGCTAGTAACCAAGGCAAATTACCACTGAGCTGCTGAGTCCTGCTCCTGTGCCTGATCTGTGCCTTCCATCTCCAGCCTTCCCCACCACTAAGCCCTCTCCAGGGGGCAGGAGCAGAGCTGGGGGGGCCTCAGCTTTTTTGTTTTTTACTTTTCCTGCTATTTTGATGGTGCCTAGGGCAGCTCCCAGCTCTAGGCTGGGCCAGGGATTCAAAGGCTGCATGCCCAGCCTGTTGCACAGCTCCTGCCCTGGACCAGTGTGCTGAGGGAGCCCGGTCCTCCTCTCAGCTGTTCCTGTGAAAATATCCTGGCTAAACTTCATAGCTGTCATTCATTCAGGTGAAAACTCTACTGTGTTCAGCCAGATTTGGGCTTGAAAATGAGAATTAAGGAGCATCAGTCAAGCTGAGGGATTAATAAAACAGTCCTGCTTTAACCTCTTGCAGGAAAATGCTCTCATGCTCACTGCCCTACAGCGTCCCTTCCCAGTTTAAAGGGTGACTTTGGAACCCAAAACTCAGCCAGGCTGATGGACTGGTTTTACTTCAAACTAAAGGCACTATATGTATCTGTAAGATTACAGCAGTGCATTCTCAATACCTCTCAGTATTTGTCCGCACCCGAAGTTGTACTGCACTGCATGAACTCATCCCAGCCTGCCTAAATACTGTATTTTCCTTCATCGGCTCAACAACGAGGAGGAATGAGCTGAGTCACTGCACAGACTTGCTGGCAGAGCCTGGCCCGGCCCACCCCACCCCACCCACAGCACGAAGCCTTGTGAGCTCTCCACCTTTGTGTCACCACCCTCCTGCCAAGCCTCCAGCACTCCCTGGGGAAGGCTGGAAGAGGGCTCTTGCGGTTGGGCATTTTTCTATCACACCAGCTAATCGCTGCAATGCCTCTGAGGAAGGAGTAGTGCAGAATTTCCTTGATGATATGTGTTGCAATGAAGTCTTATCTCAGCTGTGACTTCTCTGACAATACAGAAGCAATGAAACCTTCTCCCTACTTTCCCGGGGCTGAAATCACAACCACGCTCTCCAGGTTAGTCAGGTGGGGTTTTTAAACGCAAAACACTCCATCCTTGAACCCTGCCTCTGGCTCATGTAGGCTTGACTCTGAATGAGGACTAAAGTTCAGTGATGTTGTTTGAACAGGTATCAAGCCTATACCCATAATTATTGAACAAACTTCTCCATAAAGCCAAGCCAAACTGGAGTGTTTGCAGTTCCCACAGAAACACAACACTTTCACCAGCCAGTGTCAGTGCCTCAGAGGTAACATGAATGCACACACACGTTTCTGTGGTTTCAGGAAATTAAAAAAAAAAAGTGTTTTATGTCAGTACACTTGGAAAGACATTTTAAAACAGGGCCCTTTTTTTCCCAGAACTCTACAAGCTGACAGAGTGCAGCACAAATCAAGGCTTCAAAGGACCAAGCTGGTCAATGGTCACACCAACAGCTAGAGAGCAAATTGGATTTTATTTTTTTAAACCCTACTCCAGATATAGAAGTCATGAGATGCTTGATCATTAACCTTCGCTTAACAACTTAATTAGTTCAATACAGAAGCAGACCCGTGCAGAATAATCCTGTCTCTTCCTAGAACAGGTGCATCAGACCTGGCTGCAACCTCTGATTATACTCCTGTCACCAACTCCAGGAACTTCAGGGAGAGTATTTTGAAGTAAATAGGGCAGTGCCTCCATCTTCAGTCCTACAGCATTCCTTGTTTGGGACAAGCCAATTAGAACCAATTACAAGTAGTAGGTTTAAAGCAAGGTGGAAAAAACTAAAACATTCCTGAAGTCACTGACTTGGAAGGAAAGGCAAAGCATGCAAACAAGTGTTTCAGTGCAGAAACTCAAACAGAGCCAGTGCAGCGCTGCTCTCACCTCCAGCACCTCTCAATCATACAGGTTTCTAGTCACAGTTTTAGAGAAAACATGCTGGTTTAGCAGACTTGGCCCAGAAGTCGGACAGGTTCTGTTCATAGCTCTGCCTCTTTGCATTAACTTTAACCAAGCAGTAATTAAAAAAATAATAACCTTACTGCAAAAGTATTCTTTAACCTGCAGTTAGCATGCTTTTTGAGCTATGTGTAGTTCTATATATAGAACCATTATGTTTATCATATAAAAGAAGAAGAATTAGTTTTAGGTCAGTGATCATGCTGTTGAGATAAACACTGCTTCAAGAGGTCATGCGGAGGTTCTGTCATGAAACACCTAACATTACATAAAGCCCAATGTTTATAGATATTTATTGTAAATAGGTCAAAATGAAAGGCCAAGTTTTAAACAAAAAGAATCAGACATACAAGCCTAACTTTGTTTCCAGTTGGCTACTCAGAAACTCTGACGGATCCAGTTCCCAGTTTCTCAGCTCAGTTTTTCACTATCAAGTATCAAGAAGGTTTTTTTTTCAGATTAAGTTGATCAAACTACAGTAAAGTTTAGACGTTCACAGTATCATCACGACATGTGGTAAGTACCACCTGGTCAAAAAGTCTTTCAGGAAGAGAGAAAAATCACTAGCCAAGCTTTCAAACTGAGGTAGACAAGTCATGGTGACTCGAGTGCTGAAGGTCAGGGTCTATCTTTTCAAGAAATTCATCTAATAAAATGCATCAGGCAACAATTGAGATTGTTATGTTAGCATTTCTGATAGTGAGAAACTCTGTTTTGAAAAAGTATGCAATTTTTGTAAATAGAAATATCCTTCTTCTGCTACCAAAATAATCAGAAACATCATAGAAAACTATGCATCTTTCCTCTGGTAATTTAATCCTGTTAGATAACAAGCCTTGTTAAAGTAGCCAGCTACCAGCTTGCTGTTTACAGTGCAAAATATGCAATCCTTCACCTTGCTTCTGGTCTCCAGCTGAGGAACACAGATCAAGAAGGCTGTACCTCAGGCATTTTCACCTGTCTACACACACATAAGTTGTTTTTGTTTTTCAACCAGTAAGTATAAAGTTTGTGGTCTCCACCAATACATCAGCATGATGGTACATACAGCATGGATAGCACTTCCTGGCAGCTCCCTTTCCACAGGCACCTGGAGCTGTGTTTCATGCTGTGGGATTTGGATGTAGACCCTATCACTGATTCAGTTAAACATCCAGAAAGACAGACGTAGAGAGAAAAAATCCAAACTGCTTCTGCAAGAGAAAGCTGAGACACCAGCCATGCTATTAAACCATTTTGATCACAGTAAGGCAAAGGCTAGTGGCCAAAGAACAGCTCAGAAACGGGTCTGCGTTTCACAACAACCTCTTCCTCCTCTTCCATTACCTCAGAGAGTGAGGAATATGAAGGGAAGCCCCCTCTGGTCTTTGGCTTCCTCCTCGGGCCTGTAGTGGCAGCCAGAAGCTTGTTTAAAGTCGAGGGCTTCCTTAAACCTTTGGTGAGATCGTAGAAAGCCATGTCATCAGATATGACCCCCAGGAAAGTGCTCGTGGAGCTCAAGATTGAAGCCGCAAGCTTTGTGGACTTCTTGATGGGCATGGAGTGCTCCATACTTTGGGAAAGGCTGGGGTCCCCCAGCAAGCGCCTGATTGTAGGGGATGTCCCTTCCTTTAAGTACTGGTGCGGCTTCTTCCCGCTGTAGTCCCGCAGGTCAATCTTGGCGTGGTAGCTGTAAACGAGCATGGTGATGATCTTCTCCTGGCCGTGTATGGCAGCCAGGTGCAGTGCCGTGTAGCCACCATGCGACCTGGCATCCACATTGACACGGGACCCGCCCTTCTCGGCCGCTCGGATGATGTTGGTCACCATGTCGCAGTTGCCGCTCTTGGCGGCCCAGTGCAGGGCGGTGAAGCCGGAGATGAAGTCCCGGCGAGCCGCCAGGCTGGCGTCGCCCAGCAGCAGCCCGTGGAGCTGCTGTGTCCACTGCCCGTCGGCCGCCAGCACCAGCCACTGGTGCTCCGCCTGCTCCAGGGGCACCACCGTCTCCTCGCTGGCCCGGTGGTTCTTGGGCCCCCTCCGCAGCCCGGGCGAGCGGGACCCGGTCTCCTCGTCCAGCGGTGGCGGGGACAGTGGGGTGGCCGCCTCCTCGGGAGGCCCTGGGGCGGCGGGAGGCTGCACGTAGCGCACGGGCAGCATGCAGGGCTTGGGCGGCGGCTCCCGCCGGGCTCCCCCCGCACCGCTGGGCAGGGGCACCCCGCCGCCGCCGCCCTGGAACAGGCCTCGCAGCTCGGCCACGGCCCGCGGCCCGGGCGGCTCCTCGGGGGGCGTCCCGACGGGGTCCGGGTCGGGGACAGGAACCCGGTCGGGGACGGAAATCGGGACAGGGGCGGCGGCATCGCCCCCCGCCGGCGGGGCAGCGCGCAGCTGCCGCTTCAGCACCACGAACTTGACGCCGTCGATCTCCTTAACCGTGGCCACGGC
>VXBT01007268.1:305832-317136 GCA_013400235.1 Oriolus oriolus | reverse complement strand
AGGCAGTGCAGGGTCCTGCACCTGGCAGGAACAACCCCAGCACCAGCACGGGCTGGGGCTGACCTGGAGCAGCTCTGAGGAGAAGGGCCTGGGGGTCCTGGTGACAGTAGGGTCCATGAGCCAGCACCGTGTCCTTGTGACCATAAGGCCAATGGGATCCTGGGGGGGCTTTAGGAAGAGCACTGGAGCAGGTCATGGAGGTGACCCTGCCCCTCTACTCAGCCCTGGTGAGGATCACCCGCAGTGCTGTGTCCAGCTCTGGGATCCTCAGCACAGGAGAGACACGGGGCTCCTGGAGCAGGGCCAGCGGAGGGTGACAAAGGTGATGAAGGGACTGGAGCATCTCTCTGATGAGGAAAGGCTGAGGGAGCTGGGCCTCTTCAGCCTTGAGAAGAGACGACTGAGAGGCAACACCATCCCTGTGTCCAAAGGGAGGTGTCAGAGCAGGGACCAGGCTCTGCTCCGTGGGGCCCAGCAATGGGACAAGAGGCCACAGGCAGGAATTGATGCCCAGGAAGTTCCACCTGAACATGAGGAAGAATTTCTCTGCTGTGCAGTGACCGAGCACTGAACAGGCCGCCCACAGAGGGTGTAGAGTCTCCTTCACCAGGGACATTCCACAGTATTCTGGATGCAGTCCTGTGCCATGAGCTCTGGGATGGCCCTGCCTGAGCAGGGAGGTGGGACCACATGATCCACTGTGGGCCCTTCCAACCTGACCCATTCTACCATTTGGGAATAAAGGTGATTTTAAAAACAGAGATAAGACATTATCAAGAGATAAAGCCAGGCCTAAAATGAAGTGCAAGGGAAAGAAGTGCTATGTGTGCATCACAAAGGCAGCTCACCCAGGAGATTGAAGGTTTGGAAAAGATGAGACAGAAGAACCAAGTGAGTTTTTAGCCCCAGTCCTTTAATAAGGATTACACTTGGGAAATAAAAGTGTAACAACATAGCACAACTCCTGGCATGTGATCTGACCAATACCTGTACAAATCTTAACGCAATGCCAGCAGGAGTCAGGACAGTCAGAAAAGAAAGATACCAAAACTTCCTTTCCCATTCCATTTGAACTGATTGCCCTCAACGGAGACAAACATTTCCTGTGACATTAAGTTGTCATCAGCTTCTGCAAACCCCAGTTCACTCAGTCTTTTCTTGTGCATCTGGCTCTTCTTTGCAGAAGTAGCCCCGAGTACATTTGCAATTTCAGAGTTGTTTTCAGTTTGTTCAGAAGTATCAGCTCGCTTACAAAGCTCCAACTCATCAGTTACACATCCAGGTTGTTCTTGCCTGGAGCCCTCTGCACAAGCTGTCTCATCACCTGCCTGGGTAGGTTGCATATTCCCTAAGGCAGAAGACAGTCAGAATGTCACTAACAGTCATGCAAAACAGCCACATCATTAAAAATCCTGGAATTAATTTTCTTCAGTCTTAACATTGTCACCTCATCCCACTCAGTCTTTGGTTAAGTACTTCATGACAGCAACAAATTTCAAACACAAGTTATGAATTATGCAATCCAAAAACCTGGGTATACTATACTTACTAGTTTTAGGAGTTTCTTCTAGGAAAAGAAAAATACCTTTAGTTCCCTGTGCTGAAGCATCCTTCATTTCAGAGGCCATCACTGGTCTAACCAGGACCACACCATATCCTTCATTATTATGGATCATATTATTAACCATGGTTATCTTGGGAGCCTCATAATCCTCATCTAAGAAGTTCTACAGAACAAAACAGAAATCCAACATGTCATGTCCAGCTAAGGAGATACAAAAATCTTCCAGTTTTAGCTAGAACCAGTTCTCTGTATTGGCTAGAGCAGGATTATTTGCCTACACAAGTGACATTGCAAAAGGCACTTTCTCCTTCTGGCAGATAAGACATAAAACCAGGTGACTGCTTTGGTGGCCAGGCCAAGGCAAGCAAGTCCCATTGTCATCATGTGTGACATGTAAGAGCTCCAGCATAGCACAGCAGGGTTTTAAGCCAACCCAAACCTATTGGCGCTAATCGTAGCCGTGACAAGCTTTTGGCAAACAGGTGCCTTGTGGCTGGGACTGACCTTGACCAGTATTCCCTCCTTGCAGTGGTGGATCCCATTGTGCAGCAGGGTGCATGCACTTCCTGGATAGATTTCCACGCCAGCACCCTACAAGATACAGTTGGTAGCAGTTCACAAACAGTTCAGGCACATTTATAATTGCACTTGACCACTCCACGGCAGATCTTTGTGTTCATCTACCTGTTTACACAATGCAAAACTGTGTTATCTCTCCAGCTTCACAGCTTTGTCACCCAGCTCAAGCAGCATAACTCAAGGCTGAGGCCCCACAGTATTACTGACACCAGTCCATGAAGGGCTGCTGAAGAGTAGCTGCACAGCCTTGCATTACTTGCTTGTGCTCTCAGTCATCCCTCTCAAAACCTCAAGCCCCATCATTCTTCAAAATATCCAAATCAGAGTCCTTTTTTGTGTTCATCATCCCTCTGTAAGAATCAAAGGTGTCCAAAAAGGGCATTTCACTTGCAGAACAAATGGAAATGAGAAAACTAGTTATGGGCAGAGAAATCAGAAAATCACTTTAAAAGTACTGCAGGACATGAATCAGCTATGCAGCAATGATTATTTCACAGATGTCCCCTGTTACTGCATTGCTTTGCTACCATCACACACAAATCAGCCTGAGACATTTCACTAGAGATGATAAGAGGCTACAGGACTCCTGGGACCAATCTTGGATTCAGTAACATGTAGCTGTCTGTTGGGCTACACTGTGTGCTGGAAGAGAGATTAGGCCTTGTCGGCCAAAGAGAGAGCCTCGTTCTCAGACCTGGAGGTGACCCTGGGATTACAGCCAGGTCACCAGGGATGGGCTGAGAGAGGATTGTGGGTTTCTGGACAGTGTCAGCCCTATGAGATGTGATAATTGCAGTTTCTGACCTTGTAAGGTATTGTTTACCTTTTACCATAATAGGCAATGTCTGGGAAATATTCCAGGTGATTGGCGAACATTGAAGTGAACATCTTTCCTGTTTATATGAGGTGATTTCCTGTCTTTGTATTGGTATTTAAGGGAATTTCAGATACGCAGTAAAGTTCTTTGCACCTTTACCACCATGTTGCGGAGTCCTTGCCCATGCGTGAATACTGCAGCTGTCCAAAATGAATTTGTAAAGGTTCTCTCCAGAAGAACAGAAGCCACCCTGTGACTGACTGCACTATTTCCAAAGAGAAACCTCTATTTTAAATTAGGAAATAAGCCAAAGTTAAGAATGATGTACCTTGGCCCCATAGAGATCTGAGTTTTTCATCAGTAGCTCAGCTGATGTCCTCACTGTTATTCCTGTGGTTTCGCACTGTAACACACAATTCTCCAGCGTAGTTTTCCCATGATGGACATCTACATACACAGAAACAGTTACTGGTGGATGAACCAGTTATGCAAAGACAAACCCCTCCTACAGAAACAGCCTTGGAGCAGCTTTGCAGTGTGATATTTTCATTTTATCCACATCAGGTTCAGTTCACTGATTTGCTCGCGTGTGGTTTGAACTTGTGCTGTTTTTCTGGTCTAAGCAGGGACACTGCCACAGGGGAGCACTGGCTGAAGGAGGATTTTCAGCTTTTTTTTTTTTTTATTACAGCAATAATTCTTTTCATTACATTCCTAAGAGACTTTTGGATTCAAAAGATATTAAATACATGCATACACGTGTTAATAAACATTTTAAGATGTTTAAAACCCAAATCTGTGTTTAGGCAAATAGTCACTAGCATCTTCTGCAAAGACAGGGCCGTGGCAAATAAACTCATTGGATACAATTTAGACTTGGTTGAGTGTCAGTTTGAAGGTGCTGGAAACAAAGTCCTACAGCACTCCTACAGCATGTGCGGTTCCTCAGTGGAGCACTGGCTGGGGTCAGCTGCAGCTGAATATTGCCATGGAGGCTCTTCTTCGGAAAGAGGAATTGTTTCCTTTTCCAGGCAGCCTAACAGGGGCTGTGAAGCACTCAGAGTCAGGCTGTCTTAACAGCAGAACAATGATCAAGTTAATGATCTTATCCCAGCATAAGAACAAAGCATAAGAGCCACAATAGCTTCAAAGTACAAACAGAAGTTATTTTGATGTCCACATCATAAGCAAGTTAAAAAAAAAGAGGGGGAAGACTTGGTATTTATACCTGTAGGGCTCCTCTCTACAATATTTTGTTAAATTGCAACACCAGGTCCCCAGCTTTAATTCTAACACTAATTATGGAAGAGTCACAAAAAGGTCAAGATGCTTTTACACTTACTTAAAATCCCCTCCACAGCATCATGTTGCACTAACTTCAAATTGGAGATCTTTATATTGGCTCCTGTACAGTCAAAGAAGTTGTCTCCTTTCCCTTGTTTTTCTATCACAACATCATCTGGCAGGCCATAACCTAAGAGCAGAGGTGAAAGATCTAAAGTTTGGAGAATATCTAGTGACAATGAGGTGCTCAGTACATAACAGACTCTTAAATTAATGACAGAAGTTTAAAGCTTGATGTTTTAATACCTTGAATAGGATTTTCACCAAGTGGCCAGGCTACACCTTACATCCCCTCTGTGCCAAGGTACAGGCACTCCAAACCAAAAAGTCACCTTACTTGAATGGCACACAACAAAATGCAAAGTTATTTGAGAAAGCCGAACAAATGGGTAACTGAGCTCGCATTTGCCGAGGCCAAAGTTCTGACTCCCAAAAGTTACAACAGAGCAGGGAGGATGCAGGAACTGAGGACACACAGGCACCTCCAGTCTGCTCTCAGAGGACAGAAGTTCACTAGAGCACGCAGAGGTTCCAAAGAACACAGAGGGAAAAAGCAGTCACACCACAACACGAGGAAGAAAAGTGCATACTGTTAGTACGCCTCACTCAACTTCCCTATTTGCACAGAATTTGGGGGGAAGATTCAGTGTTCCTGTGTGGCACAGGCTTCCAGATTAATTCAGTTTAAAAAGAAGCTTTCACAAGCACATGCCAATATTGATTTACTAAGCCATCCACAGTTGTCAGCATTTAAGCACTTACAGGAAAATTTATGAGCATGTAAAGCTTTTATTGCTTGTCACTGACAAGAATCATGATAAGGAAAGCAAAAAAGCAACATCCATTAAAGCAGCATGAGTCCTGTTGTATTCTGAAAGCACAAACAGATAAGAAGTGCCCGAGCAGGATGCCAGCTTTTAACCAAGTACATAAATAAATAAATACTGCCACGTGCAAGTAGAAAGGTTAAAAACAAACGAAAAAGAACAAAAAATCCCCCTAAACAACAACAAAAAAAAAACCCCCAAACAACCTTTGAACAAGAGTTGGCAGAAAGTTTTAAAGACAGGCAATTTAATGCAAACTTAAGTGATTGATACTTCAACACATAATATTACCTAGAAATCTTTTCCCACTGCCACTGATTTATGATCACCCCTGGAGAGGAGGGGACATGAGGCAGTTCCAGCATGTAAAAAGAGAGCACCACAGGACAGCAAAAGCCAGATGTAGTTTAACTTCTCACCACTACACAAACAGGTTGCTAGCCAAAGCAGGAGTTCTAGGAGTGATTGTCCTACAGAGTGCCTGCAGTTTTCTAACTGTGCCTTTAGTTTGCTTTCCACTTCACCTCTGAAGCAGCAGCTCTACGAGAAAGAATGAAGAGTCACCTGTTGCCCAGGGGTGTTCACTTCCCAGCAGGGCTGTGCCCCTGCCTGAGTCTGAGGGGCTCCAAAGCAGCTGAAGGCCACTGTCATCCACTGGCACTGAGCACAGACAGAGAAGGGCTGATGCTGCAGGTTCCCAGCCAGCTTGAACAACTATGGCACGAGCAGAAGGGAAGCTCTCAGGTGCCTTTGCAACACCTTTTTGTCAGGCATGGAAGTTATCTTTATCATGACTTCCTGCAACACCTATTAACCTTATTTAGTTCCTGTAAGGTTTTATTTATCCCTGACTTACTGATCTTCATACTTTCAACCTTAGTACTGACATGCACAGTGGCTGGGACAAAATAAAAGCTCTACAAAGCAAAGTGACACATCTCTTATGAGTCACCCCTTCATCCCAAAAAAGCCACCAAAGCAGCCAGCTGCTCAGATTAGTGCCAGCAGAGTTTGTCTTGATGCTCCTACTTCAAACATTCCAGGCTGCTCCTATTGCTATAATACCTTATCTAACAGGAGTCCATATAAGAAGATTAAATACGTGACAAGTACTTATTATTCAGAGCATGGCTTGTACTAAAAATACATATTTATGTGCCTTGCTCCTTAAAATAGAGCAGCTCATCCTTTAATGTGTGCTACTGCACCATTTGTATTTCAGTTTCCTCAAAGCTAGAAAAGCAATAAATAGCACCACACACAATTTTAGAACAATGTCATCCTTGAGATAAATAAAGCACTTTATCGAGGTCCCTTGTCCTGCAGGTGCACTGGTTATCACAATGTGTATCTGTATAAATCAAACACACACAGGAGACAGGCAAGAAGAAAATGACACTCATAAAACAAGAAGGGTGAGAAAAATAAAGTCCAGAACAGCAGGAAATTAAACTCTCAGCCTTCTTCTCATTAAGAAGCTTTGACCAGATAAAAACCCAACTAAATAAGTATCTGAGCAGCTGCAGAAGCCCCAGTGATAAACAGACTATTACACTGCAACAGAGTGTGCCTGCCTAAAGCAGAGGAATACACTGAGAAATCAAGAATGGTGAGGGAGAGACAGCAACATATCCTAGGCAAAGCCGAAGTATTTAAAACACAAATATTTTGCAAGAAAAAATCCTGTAACTACATCTGTTGTGTCTGTTTCTACAGAAAAAAAAAATGTGTTAATCAAAAGCTTCCTCCCCCACCCACGTGCTTTTTCCACAAATGCAGTCAGGTTGGCAGCCCCTGCTCCTCATCCCTGACATGCTCCAAGTGCCATCAATAAATCCTAAGAGCACCTCCTGGCTCCTTCCCCCTGCCCTCACTGGGGCTGTACCAGCAGTGGGGCTCAGAGGCTGCCCCTGAGGCACGTTCAGACATGCAAAGAAGAACAAAGACATTTCTCAAGTACTCTTAAGTTTAGTAGAAGCCTCTCAGCATAACTTCTCTGTTTCCACTATGACAACCATCAAGTCCCTTAGGTTTCTGTTGAGTCCTCTCCATTACCTACATAATCACCATTTATGCAGACAAATAGGAGGAAATTATGAATTTTCTATTAATCAACAAAATCTGCAGTTTATCAGCATTATGGCTAATGAAACAGCTCACTCTGCCCTGCATTAGGCACAGCTCTGCAGCACAAACAGGAACACTTTGAAGAAAAAAGCAAATGCTCTTGGTAAACTCAGGAGAGTAAATCCTTACACAGAGCTAGTTTAAGACATTCTATTTACTTGTTTAAGGATCTTTAGACTAGCAAACCTTCTACCTTCTAGCTCAACTGAATCAGCAATGCAGAACACGCCATCGATAACATAATGGCCGGGACAGATGATGACTCTGTCTCCTTCATAACAGGCATTTACAGCTGCCAGTGGATCACGGTGAAACTGCAAAAGACAAAAAAAATACAATCAGCTCCCAAAGAATGATGTAAAAGTGGATGCATTTATGCCTTTAGAGCTTGCTTTCAGTTAAATGCTGCTGCTTTTGTTTAAAAGAAACCCTTTCAACAGCACCAATAATACAAAATTTCTACATTGAATTCAAGAATTGTAGCCCTCTGTGGACAAAACCAGGCTTAACACGTGTCTTTGATGTTTGTGTCATGCCCATTCCCCCAAGAGAAAACTGGGGACACACAGATCAAGGAGCACATGCACCCCAAAGCAAACTTCACTATGGCCTTGGTTCCACGTCAACGCTTCAATTGTGCCTAAGTGATTCGCCATGAATTTGCCATGAAGAAGTAGATGACAGAAGGTAAAGAAAATAAAAACCAAACAATTCAGCAAGTAGATCAGAGATGGTCTGAATGCTCCTGTGTTTGCTCGTGGTACGAGTCACCCCCAAACAGAGTTCAGATACCACAGTGGTAAATAGTGTCCACATGGTCCTTTTCCTTGATAAAGAAGGCAGGCTGATATCCTTCACAAACATTACTGAGGAATTCTATACTGAAGGATGACAAATAGTACAGAAAAACTAGACATTTATTGCTTCCCAGCAAATTCCAGGGTAAACATAATAAGAGCATTTTTTCAGTTGCCAAATCAGAAAATCAGATTTATAGTCTAAAAGTTATTCCAGGACCTTTCTCCATGGTTCCATTTTGGCAAAGTGTAATTCACAAACATGATCAGAATACAGCAAACCATTTCATTTGGGTGCAAGGAATTCAGCGTGTTCTTAACTGCTGAAGTAGCAAGTCTTGTATGAATTCACTAAAACTAAATGTAACTGCTCCTAAAATAAATGTATTTCCTACACAATACCAAAGCAAAAAAAATGACATTTCTTCCTTCAAACTCTAGATCATTATCAGCAGCATCAAGAGACATGGGCATTTCAAAACTGAATTCAAGTGTTACGCCTTACCATGTTTCATTATAGAATTATTACAAGTTCATCTCATTTCCTACACACAGGAAGTAAGGTGCTTGTATAGAGTACTCAACAGGCACAAATGAATTAAAAGAAATTATTTCTATCATCCAGTTTTAAGACTTATTGTTTGAATTACAGTGATTTTTTTTTTGAACTGACAAAAAAATCCCACCACTGTAGTATGTTGCAAATGTAGTATCACGCACGTGGAAAATTAATTTATTCTTTCACATTGTTTCTTGAGAGGAAAAACAATCAGCAGACAATTTCTGTTACTGCACCTGTATTTCTGGGCCTTCACAAGATTCTGGGCAAAGTTTGTCCCTTGCCAACAGATGGAGCAGACTTGCTGTCATGGTCCAGGGCACAACGTGAATGACCTTGGCGCCCGTTGGTCTCAGTCCTTTAGCCTGCAGGCTGCCGTATTTTTGGTAACCAAACACATACCTGCAACAAGAGCAACATAGCCAACAGCTCTTCCTTCAGTAAACACCTCTTCTAAAAGTTCTGTGATTCCCCTTAGGAGCCTCCTCCCCGCACAAACCCACCAATTACCTCAGCAGAGGATTCTCAATTAGTTTTAGCTTTTGTTTTAAGTGCTCCACTTTGTCATACAATTTTAGTCCTTCCACCATGGAAACGTTTTCTGCTTCTGAGTCCGAATCATTGCTTGATATACTGTTCCTCACATTTAAAAACTTCTCAGAAAGTTCTTCACATTGAGACAACAAGTTCTGATAATCAACCACCAGCCCAGAAGGCACGCGGTGTTCCAGGACGTCATAGTGCCTGCAATTCAGAGCAAGGGGTCAGCCCATGGCACACTCACAATCCTCAAAGACCAAACATGAGACTGGAGAGAACCTGAGGAGTTCTGCATCAGTACTTGACTCAAGGTTCTCTGCAGCCTGAATCAACACTGCTTCACTTTATCTGAAAGCAGCAAAACCAGAAGATCTGAACAGACACAAACATTTTACTTTCTAAACAGCTGCCCATCTACCTTGAAAGATTGTATACAACTGTCAGAAACTCACTCTAAAATAAAGGCATAAGCACAGCCATAAAAAAAAGGTAACAATTTAGAAGGTAATATCTAAGCCATTACTAGAAAAACTAAGAAAGAATCACACACATTCCTCCTGCACAATGACCAATTTACAAGTGTTTGTTTATATTCAGCTCCATTGTGGTTTCTGTTTTATGCCCAGAGGTAAAGAACAGAGCATCCCATGCTAGCTTTTATGAGGATTACAACTCATACCAGTGTGAGGGTGACTATTGCTGTGTTTGGGACACCATCCGATGGAATGCCAAGGATTACAGGGAAAAACTGAGGGCTCAGAAATTAATTGGCAGCCTCAGCTGTGCTCTCTTTCCATACAAAATTTTGACCAGCAGACAGTGAATGCTGTTAGAACAAACTTGCTTTGGTTTACAAGTCAACAGGTGCTTTTTACACCTGATTGTGAGTCACTATTCCCACATCACACATTCCAGTGGTTCTGCCCTAAGAACAGCAAAGGTGTTGCACTCACAGTCTCAGTCGGGGCTCAACACATCGCACAAAGTAATCAAACTCATCCTCCTCCTCCTCATCCCAGGTCCTCCAGATGCACCGGTAGAAGAACCTTTGGAAGCAAAGGAAGTGTGAAATCACACAGAGGAGAGCAGAGTCAGCAGCACTGGAAACACCAATGTAACCAACGTGAGAATTCACCTCAAAGCGTCACCTCTCTAAATTCACGTTACTGTCCCCTGAGCTGCTCAGTACACACAGAAGTCACCTCTCCTGCCTGTTGCTTACCTGCACAAAGAGTTTTATTTTGTGTGTCTAAGTTTGAAATTCATAATAACCTGTGTCCTACTTCCTCAAAAGGGAGAACAGCTAAAAGCTGGATTTGAAAAGCAAGACTGTCACTCTTCAGATTCTGAGGCTTTTTGTGGTTGTTTGGTTTTGGCCAATCACCCTTCAGCTAAGCTTTCTTTCTGACAAAGTAGGTCATTGCTCCTATTTTAGCTTTTTTGTCCAGTCCTACAGCCTATTTGTAGAGAGGTTTCAAACAGCATGTAGTGCCTGAAAGAAAGGGAGATGAAAAAGAGACAGATGATAAAGAAGGAAAAAAAAATAGAGTATATAAAGAAACACCTAAAGAAAAAAGAGCAAATTTAGGGGAGGAGGCAAAATGCAGAAAGAAGAATAGGACAAAAAAAAAAAGAAAAATCCACCGAAGTGTTATTAAAGAAAAAAAACAGTGTACTAGTCTGCAAGTGATACAGTCCAAAGAACTGCGGGGTAAAAAGAGAGGGAAAGGAGTCTCCTCAGAGTACCAGTCATCAGATTTACTTTGGAAAACTTGGCTTGTGGAGCTGCCAGCATGGCCCAAGAATTCAGGACAGGACCCACTGGGTACTAGCAGGGTGTAGTTGTCCTACCTGACATGCTCTATGGCTAGTGCTGTCTGGTCAAACTCTCCTGAATCATCATACACAACCCACATCTCCTGCAGCAGGATCTGATGTTCCTTCAGCTCCAGGAGCTCCTGCATGCACTCCAGGGTAAAGCTGCCATCCTGGGACTCACACAGGAACGGCTCACTGAGCTGCACAACTGCCTTCAGAGTTGAGAAATTCACACCAACCACCTGTGGGAACAAACAGCTTTGCAGATCCAGCTGAGGGAGGGGAACATGATGTGCCTCAGTCAGGGCCATTCTGGGTCCCAACTGACCCAC
>VXBT01007268.1:255635-305621 GCA_013400235.1 Oriolus oriolus | reverse complement strand
GAAAAGTCTGTTACAGAGGTAAATTATGTTAACTAGAGAATAAAGCCCGAGCAGCAGCGATCCACTCACCCCAACGAGGACCTCAAACACATCAGTGCGCCAGATCGCCTGCCAGCCAGAGGGCTCAAGGACCTTCACCAGGTACTCAGCTATGAACTGCTTCACCTCAGAAGCTTTGCAGTCAGCTAAAAAGAAATTGAAGACAGTACATTTATGCAAGGAATGGAAGAAGAGTACTCCAGATCACTGGAAAATGAAAGTCAACACAATTGAAATGTTCCTCTCATGCTTCACTTCATTCTGTTTTAGTCGTGATAACCATCAGCATTTTTGCTGGTTTTCTTAGTATTGAGAGAGCTGGACTGCATCTGGTTTGTGTTCCTCTGAAAAGCATCCAGGAGTCAACCTTCCAGACACTTAAGGTTTCAGTGCCAATGGTATTAAACACATAACCTGTGCCTTATCTTAAACAGGTTTACAATATACAAAAAAATTCTAGGAAGACCAGATAAAACAAGGAACAGAATCCAGTATTAACACTTCTGCCTTTCCATCATTCAGATTTTATTTACTCATACTAAAATTACTGCCTCCTGGTCCACCAGCTAGAGCAGCTGAGGTTACAGCATAAGTGATGACAGGACACTATATCTTTTCCAGACCCCATTATTAAAAGCACCTCACAGCTTAATATACAAGTGACTCCACTTAAACTGGATCGTTCAAAGTCACTACAAGAAAACTGACACCACCTTATTTTACTGTGAAAAAATTACATACCCAAGATGTAATCCTGGTAAGCTCTGAATCGCTCATAAAACAAAAGATGATCGGTGTGAAAAATATCTGGAAAAAGCACGTTCCCGTCTGGCACAGTCCGTCCTAAAGTAGTCCCTGGTTTATCACGACTGCCATAGTCACTCCAGGAGTCAGCACTCCAATCACTCTCGGCATCTTCCCGGTGCAGATCTGGAAAGAGGAGCGGGAGTAAAGCAAACCCCACAAACTGTCAGTTCAACCACTCACTCACTCCTCTATTCCCAAAGAACTCCGGTTCAGCCCAAGATCTATCATGAACCTGCTTTCTACGGCACGTCTTAAATTATCCTTGGTGAAGCGTTTCAAACCCATTTACGTTCCTGGACGCCCATTTCAGCGCCCGTGGTAGGCACTGAGAAACACACCAGAACTTCACGATTAAAAGGAAAAAAAACCCCACCACATTTTAGTGTTGATTTCCAGAGCCATCCCTACGTGCGTTCCCTCGTTTCCAGCCCCGGTGCCCACGCCCCGAGCCGGGAGGCGGCTGCGGGGCCGGCCGGGTGCGAGGGACGTTCAGCCAAGCGGGCGTTCCCCTGCCCGGGGCGCGGCCCGTGGCGGATCCGAGCCCCGGCCGGAGCAGCCCGGAGAGCACAGCCTGACCTGGCCGCCCCTCGCCTCCACACCATCCAGCTGCATCCCTCGGCCACCGCCCGAGCGCCGGGCGCAGGCTGCCCGCGGCCCTCCCGGCTCCCCGCGCCCTCCCTGCCCGCAGGCACACGCAACCCGTACCTCTCTCGGCCTGCTCGGCGTGGTCCCGCGGGCCGGCGCCTGCGCCGGCGGCCGGCGAGTCCCGCCCGTCCCCCTGNATTGGCTGGCGGCAGCCAGCGCCCCGCTCTGATTGGCTGGCGGCAGCCAGCGCCCCGCCCTGATTGGCTGCCGGTAGCGGCGGCCGTTGGTGCGCGGGTCTCTCAGCAGCCGCCGCTGTCCCGTGCCTGTCGGGGCTCGCTCTGGAGCAGGGCGGGAACGGCGCAGGGCGGCCGGAACCTCCCCGTCAGGCCCAGCCGAACCTGGTGCGGTCCTGCCGGGCCAGCGGGGATGGGCGTTCCACACACAGCCTGGCGGCAGGGGATGCTGCCATCTCTGCCGACAGTGGATGCATAGCGCCCGCAGAGAAGGACAAGCCGCAAAAAAATGTAAAAGCACCCGATAATCAGCAACCTCAAAAACGAACAAACAAAAAAAACCCAAACAAACACAACAATCAACAGCAGCAAATAAACGAACTAAAACCGTAGCCCACGACAAACAGAACGGAATTCTCTGGAGCGCCGGGCAGCCCCGCTTTGCTTTCAGCCCTGGCCGGTTCGTAGACAGAAAGCACCTGATGAAAATGTAAAACACGGGTCTGTTCCATGCCCCGGCTCCTCCCCTGAGGCCACCCGGTGTGTTTCGAGCTGTGACCACAAGCGCCGATAAGGATTAAAGTCAAAGCAATTGCTCCGAAACAGCAGTGGCCAGGAGAGGGCGGCCTTGGATTTCTGACAGGGCACGGAGCAGCTCCCACGTTGGAGCCGCTTCGCGTTCGCTTCCCGAACATCGCTCGCTCTGCAGCAGCAGCACCGTGCCCGCAGCATCTCATGCTCAGAGTAAACCAACAGCCCCCACCATCCTGACACTGCCGGAGTAGGAGTTTCCGTAGGTCCACTGAAACCAACCCTTGCCCATCATAAACCCAAGAAGAGAATGGCTTAGTCCTCAAGACTTTTCTGTCATATGCTTACAGAATTTAACCATGATAGTGGGCATGGGTGTTTAACCATCCACTTGTAGTTTTGATCTATCAAAATTAGTTACAAAATTACAGTTCAACACCTAAGTCCCTCGCAAAAGGTTATTTTTTCGCAAGGTCAGGCTTTCAGTGCAGTGTGTTTGTAGATAAAGTGTCTTTAAATTGGCATGTTTTAAGTACTTGATTAAGTGGAGGGAAAGGATCCAGTGGGATTTTCAAAGGTTTAAAGGGGGCTCTTGGTGAAACTCATGCAATCTACGAGGCCAAGTGCAAGGTTCTGCCCCTGCGTTGGGGCAATCCTGAGCACAGGTACAGGCTGGACAGAAAATGGACTGAGACTATTCCTGGGGAGAAAGACTTGGGAGTGTTGGTGGATGAGTAACTATATAACTGTAAAGTTATGGGTATGGAGGTTCCCATATTATTTAGATGTTTAGGTTATCTTTTCTCTAAACAAGTACAATGAATTCAGGGACTCCTCAGGGCTTACAATGGGAAGATGAGTTCTTTCACACCAAGGCACAACACTGTGATCAGGACAACCCATTAACCCCTATCTGTTTTGTTTACAGAATAGCTGGGGGCAGGTTGTGTTCCATTTTATAAGACTTATGCACTGGTCGGGTAATTATCCCCAATCCTTGTAAAAGAGCTCTTTCACTTCAAAGAAACACAGCCCTGGCAGTGATTGCTGCTGCAAGTGTCATGGACATGTCAAGTTCCATTTGGTCAAAAAACTCCACTGCAGCTGGTTTCCTTCCCCTCATATTGGAAATAGAAACAGTCCTCTTATTGTTGGAAACCTTCCACTTTCCAGCTTGCATGTGCATGCAGAGTGCAAACCATCAGTTATTTTCTTGAGCTCAAACAGTTGTTTTTCTCCTTACAATGTTTATCCATCCAATTTATTATTGAGCATGAATTAGTGCTTTCCTGAACCTCAGTGGGCAAGTCACAGTCTGTCTGCTTTTGCACAGCATGCTTTCCATTTACCTCAGCTGCTGTATTTTGCACTTTTTCCCAAGCTTATTTTTTCTCTTGTGTAAGACTGACCAGGTCTGTGTGAAGACTGGCAATATTTTACATGGAACATTGACACTCCTAAGTTTGAGAGGAGGGAGAGAAAGTGGCTGCCCTCACACTCTGTTCCCAGCTCTCACACTTTTGAATGAAATCTCACTGCTGTTGCTCCTGTGAATGAGTCATTGAGATGTTTCTAAAATGCCCAGCCTTATCTTAGGCCCCAAACAGATTTTTTCACCTGCTGTTTCCCTTGAAATATTAAAACAGTGAGGAGTGCTCATATGCAGAACTCTGTCTTTTGAAATCTGAAACAGGCCTTCACTTCAAAACTTGACACAGCAAATAGAGTTGAAAATCACAGAAGGTCATTAATTGCTTTACAGAAATTAGTGCAAGAGCGGCTACATAAACCTAAGGAAATGCAGAGAGGAACTAGTGTCTTACTACTAAAAGATAACAGTCTTTCGGTATTTCAGTGATTTTAACTGAAGAAACACAATGGTAAAACAGATCCCACGTGTGGGATTTGGCTCGTCTGGGTGTCCCAGACACATCATGAGCAGTCAAATCACAGAAGTTCCAATGCAGGTGCCATAAAGGCATCAGTGAGGCTGTGGTGGCTCAAAGCCTGGTAGTAACACATCCCCTGGGTAAGAGGAGCCTCAGCTCTCCAGAGTGCAGCTCTCATGGCTCCAGTTATTACAGGTTGCAGTAGTCACGCATGGGCAAGGACTCTGCACACATGGAGGAAAAGTGCAAAAGCCTCTTATTGCGTATCCGAAATTCCCTTAAATACCAGTACCTACAGGATATCACCTCATATAAACAGGAAAGATGTTCACCCCAATGTCTCTCAATCACCTGGAATATTTCCCAGACATTGCCTATTATGGTAAAAGGTAAACAATACCTTACAAGGTCAGAAACTGCAATTATCACATCTCATAGGGCTGACACTGTCCAGAAACCCACAATGCTCTCTCAGCCCATCCCAGGTGACCTGGCTGTAATCCCAGGGTCACCTCTGGGTCTGAGAACGAGGCTCTTTCTTCAGCCGACAAGGCCTAATCTCTCTTCCAGCACACAGTGTAGCCCAGCAACAGGTCAGAGCAGGCAGCCAACAGGGCCAGGATATCCCTGCCTTCTGTATGTGGGCTTATGAAAAATCCCACTCATCTACAGGAATATATGTAGGAGAACAAACTCACCTGGTCACTCCCAACCAGAACTTCATTGTGCCACTGATCTCACTGGAGCGATGTCTGTTCATGCCCACTGAAAATTTGATCCAGAGTTAAAAACCTGAAGAAAAACAGTAGAGTGTTGTAGCCAGTGTTCTTATTCAAAATAAAAAAATCTCTTCATTCTAATTTGCTGCTTCTACTAGCTCTCTTTTGTGGACATACATGTACCTCATTTGAGAGTACAGACTATTTCTGCTTTAAGATGTCTTAAAACAGTGTCTTCTTAACCATGTCTCATTACAAGGCAACCTTAAATTACAAATCAAATCAAAAGATCAAATTATTTAATTACACACAATGAAAAAAACTGTTAGTTAATATGAGGCTTGCAAATCACAAAATGTCTATGAAATGTGTGGAATAAACAGCTGAGACAAGCTAGCAGAGATGTGACAGCAATGGGAAAGAAACAAGTATGCACAAAAGAAAAAAATCTAGAAAGAGACCACTACGTACAACAGTTAAACATTCCTGTGTGCTTTCCTCGTTGTGGCACACATTTTCTTTGTTGCCATGGCAATCACTTTCTAGGCTTCCATTTCTGCACTATAAAACACAGATAATAGTTTTTACTGCATATATTTCAGTAGTTCATTTGCAAACCACTTTTATGGCAGGGGATGGATGGTGTCACATAAGTGTAGATTGCTGTTAATTAGTTGGCTTATTACATATTGGGTTAGATAACTGATGATCTGTGACAGGTATCTCTTAGGTCTTTAGATTTTCTTTTGTAGCAGTATAAACTTAAACCATTGTAAACATAAATGCACTGATTCTCACCAGGAAAGCAATTTATTTTTGAAAACCTGTTCTCAATTTTTTTCAGAATCTTCTCAATATTGGCTTCTTCAGGAAGGTACTGGCTGGCTTTAGGATTGTTCGAACAGCCACCTTACATTAAAAAAAACCAAAAACCAGTAACAGCACTGCTTATTTGGATTTTCATGTTTATAGACCATTCTTCTCTTGCAATTCACTTTAACTGCTTCCAAAATTCTTACTGCTTTCCCTGCTAGGCATTGAGATTTTCTTAACCACAAACATGCCTGGTACTGCCAACTACTTAATTTTCAGAAATGCAAGTTTCAGCTGACTGCCCTTGCATACTGAACCTTGTATCCTCTTATCAAGGAGGTGGTAGAACAGATTTTAGCCCTTTTGGTCATCGAAGAGGATACTGCAGTTCTGTTTTCAAGATCCACTGAAGAGCAGACAAAGTTACATTCTAGGAGACCCTGCTTTGAGCAGGGAGATTGGATTAATGACCTCCAGTGGTCTCTTCCAACCTTACCCGTTCTGTGATTCTGTGAAAATGCTTCAGTAGAACTCGGTACAGCTGAGAATTGATCTAATATAGGTGAGGCATTCCTTTTTTTCCTCTTTTTTCCCTTTCCTTTTCCTTATTTTACATATATTGAGATATATTTTACATATATTGAGACATACCAGCTTCTCAGCCATGCTCTCACCTGAGGGAACTTTCAATCTACTTACTGATTTACAGAAGGACTCTGCTTAATGATGGAAATTCAAATTCATGCAGAGTGCTTAACAAAGACTCATCTGCAACAGAAGAGCTATTGATCAGGTTCCCTTGGGACTGGGAAGGCCCCTCCTTCAGATATTCATCTCTCTGGGGAAAGGCCTTAAAAGAGCCAGGAAGCATTTTTTGAGATGCCTCAAAGTTGTCAGGAGCCCCAGAAGAATAAAACAATCTCATGCAAGGTGTTCCTCAACTGACTGCAGAGGTACAATAGGAACACAGCCCGCAACAAAATGTTTTCTTTGTTTGGAGATAAACAATAGGCAGGCAGATTTTTCCAACAGATGTTAAAATTGAAATTAAGAATTGATGGGAATAAATAGAGACTTTGGGCAAAACCAGAAACTGTAAACAGGCTTCAGCTTTATGACTAATGCTGTGAGCTTCATATATCTGGCATTTAGCATTGTATAACAGAGTGAATGCTGTGTTTTGCCTTATTACTGTCAAAATTTTCACTGGCATCATTGCCGTTACTGGCCCCTTAACTTTCTGTCCCTCTAGAGCTGCTGACCACATCTTTGAAAGAATAGCTAAGATGCAGTGATTAAATGAGGATGAAATCATGATAACACCAGATGCAGAATGCAACAAATTGTTAGGCACAATTATGTCAGGAAGAAGGCATGATTGAAGAGAATGAAAATCACTTGCACTAGTCATTTTGCATGATCATTGCACCTCTTCATTCACTGTAAACAAAACAAAATTAAATTTACTAATGGTGCAGCAGAATGCAGCTGTTGGAGATGGGATATGTTGTTTTGATCTATGCTTCCTTTCATCTCCGTTAAAATTTTGAATATGGCCATTTAAAAGCAATTCTCCTACAATTTTGTGATAGTTCAAGTACTTTAGCTTCTTTTTTCCAGAGTTATCTTGACAACTAATGTGAAGTAATGACAGATTTAGGTCTTAAAAATTAGCTACTAAAGTGTGTCAGAAAAGAGATGAATTGGCCTGAAGTGATTTCTGCCTAACACTTGTCAGTGGGTTTATGATTGTCTTAGCAGATGGCAGTTTGGGAAGCTGGAGCTACCTCAGTGTGGTCTCTCCAGTGCCAGTCAGGGCAGAGACAGACACTTCAGTCCGGGCAAGAGAAGCCAGAATAAGGAATGCAGAGTACGCTGGACTTGTGGATTTGCTTTCCTGGTGTTGACTTGGTTTTCTGTAATCTGCTTGGCAATTTGTGCATAATCACAATAATCTTACTACATGCTCCAGTAATGACACAACATATAACTACATACACACTTACATGATAAAGCCAATTCTTGTTCTAAAAGAATTCTTAAGATATTTGGGAATTTTAAAAATATGTTGAAGGGCTTTCAGGAAATAAATGTTTCAGACAAAATACCAGTTTTCTGCTCAGTACAGCAGGTACTGGAGTACATTCTAAGGTCTGTGGGTTACAAAAAAATAGAATATGTGACCCAGTGATTCCCAATGACTGCAATCTATTCAATTAACAGAACAGCTTGTATAAAAAAGCAGCTTTTCTTTTCATTCAAAAACATATTTTGGTTATTTAGTGAAATGTTTTAATTCAAAAATGACAATGAAAAGATGCATTTCTACCCATATATACTATCTTTAAATTATACCCAAATAAATAAATAAAATAATTATTAAGTAGTGTAAAGTAAAATATTATTTTTCTTTAGGAAAAAACCCTTTCATTTTATCCAAACCCATTTCCTCTCTGGTGGCCCTTTAATTAGCTGCAAATCTTACCCTTCAAAACTAGACCCCTATTTATTAAAATAAAAATTATAAATCTTGAAGTATTTGAAGCCACTGCATTTCTTTCCTTTGTACACATCCCCACTCTGGAATAGTGTCTATAAGGTAGAACACATTCCACTGAGATGGAAAATGGATCTTGGCCAGCTAAAAATAAAATAAAATAAAATTTAATTTAATTTAAAATTTTCCACGTTCTTAATGTTGTTTTTATGCTCTTTTTTTTTAGATCTACCTTTTTTGCTGGCAGCAAAGCAAAGCACTGTGCTGATGAGAATCCATTGCTCTGTCTGTTCAGTCGGGCTTCTTCACAAACTAACTAGAGATTGTCCTTAAAACAGGACTGCTGCTGAAGAGCTCTCTCCCTTGCCAGCTTCCCTCCTTGCTTTCCAACACAGGAAAAAATTATATTTTATTTATTTTTCCTTTACTACATCCTTTTAGACCCCCTCCTCTGATATCCTTGTTCCCTGAACAGGATAGCTGTTATGCTGTTTGAAATAAAGGGCAGCTTAAAAGCAAAGAGTATTCCTCAGGTAGAAAGCTCAGCCCCATACATGGCAGGACAGTGGCCCCACCTGCTGCTGGAACAAAGCTTGGGGGAAGCAAGCAATAAAAATCCAATTAAAGCTGCATTAAAGCACAGGCAGCAGAGGCTGGCCTAATTCCCACAGCTCCCAGGCAGTATTGCCGTGGTGTACTCGGCACCTGCTCCAGGAGCTGGTGTCACAGGGAAGCATGGACGTGCTCAGCTGGGCGGGAAGTGCCTGCAGTCTGTACTCCCAGGGGATGACAACAATTGCTGTGTGTTCATGCCGGTGCTGATGAATAAAGGCTGGCTGACTTTGTTCATGCCCACCTCCTATCTCATCTGTAACATAATAAATATGCAGCCTCCTGCTAGACAGATAAAGCTCCACTATTCCAAATGTTGTTCATAAAAAGCATCTTTTACTAACATCCTTCTCTTGGTATCAAGCGTTCTGCAGCACTTGTAACCACACCCCTGGCATGTGCTCGTCACTGACTTTTTCATCCCAGATTCCATCCATTCATTAACTCCACTCCAAGTACAAAAATGCAGAGGTTCCCATGTTGTCAGTGGCAACAGTACATCAGTCATCCCTACCACAGCATCCTGCATGACACACCAGCTCCTGTTTTCCTGCTGAAGTCTGGAGGAGTGAGCAGGCACTGAAAATGCAGCAGATGACCTGAAAAGCCTTCACAGGAATATCATCAACATGCTTCTAACAAATGTGCCCAGTGAGAGATCCTGCTTTTGACAAGGCAGCAGACAGACTCCTCTCAAAAGCTGCCAAGAAATAGCACAGTCCTCATTCCCCATATCACAAAAAAGTGTTACTGTCCAGGAGTTAACACTGGTACTGAGCCAGATCTTTCACCTCTGAGAAGATAAGGCAGAGAGGGGCAGGGAGAGACAATGTTTTTGTTCAGAGCTCTGCTGCTGATAACAGGAAGATAACAGCAAGTGGTTTTCTCTAACTGTATCAAACAAACCTGGTCCAAACTGGAATATCCCATATTTACATCCATTTACTTTCTATATGCCTCATCCATCCAGGTCTGTAGCTGTTTCCTTGAGTTTATCAAACATTATTCTTTATAGAACTCTGCTAATACCAACACACAGCCTGGCTTTTCAAAGTATATAATAGGTCAAACTGAAATGTCCCAGATATTGCACTGGAAGGATTGAAAGGAGCTGCTGTACTCATCACTTGTCCAATTAGCTGGTAAAAACAACTTGTCACAACTCCTTGCCAGAATTGATACATACGTGGGAATGATAAAAACCAGTGGCTCTTAATAAAAGGCCAGGACCCAATCTGGTTATTTCCAGTGTTAATCACACTGCAATGCCACTTACATTGACCTGTTGTACTGCATGGGAACGAAAAAGTCCTCCAGAAACTTGCATAGCCAGGACAAAACTCAAGGATAAAGCATAAAAGTGGGGAACCAAAACAGTAGGAGAAAACAGTGAGTTTTAAGAGAGGACAGAAAATGTATTTGAGGTGTGTCTGTACATATGCATAAAAACATGCACAGAGAAACCTTACTCAGTCTAGGAAAAGACAGCATGAAATCAGTAATAGAGCAGATTATAGCTGCACCCAAAAAAAAGCACAAGTGATACAAAACCCCTCTCCTAGGTACTAGAAGGGAAAGTATAGCAAATATTTTACCTGTGACTAGAAAAGCGACTGACTTCTAGTGAAATCAGGTTAGCCTAAATACCATAGGTATATGAGATGTTCTTATACTTCACTCATTATGTTATTCATTTAAGCTTTCTGAGGCCCTGGATACAATTAACAAACTATGATATGATATGATATGATATGATATGATATGATATGATATGATATGATATATGATATGATATGATATAATATAATATAATATAATATAATATAATATAATATAATATAATAAATAATTCTAAAGTAAGAAGGCTCAGCCTGGTACCACTGCTCTCTCCTAAAGCATCTCTCTCCAAAGCAGCTACTCGGCATGGCCCTTGTTGCAGGCTTAACACCCTTAACAGTTACTGCAGAGCCATGAACTTTGAGTATAACTGAGAATTTAAAAGTACAAATACCTGCTCAGAAACAGCAAACCTTGCCCAAATTATTCCTTTGCATAGTTTGTTGGTTTTTAAGTGGGATCCTGGTCTCATAAGGTTATCTGGGGATAGAAGCAGATCCTTCAAAACATGAAGGTTTTGTTGCAACCAAAACAGATAGAGACACACGGCCTACTGAAACAGCAGCTGGAAAAGGCAGCTGGTTCATTTGAAGCAGGCAGCAGCTCTGCTGGGTTTAGGTAGTCTTGTTAGCAAACTGGAACTGGAGTGGAGACTGCTCAGGATGTAGTGATGAATGTGCCATTCTGCTGCCTCTGCAGCTGAGAAAAACACAGGCTGTTCAGGGAGCATCCCTCCTGACACTGGCTTAGGAGCAAAGTCTGTATGAGATTTTGAGTAAGAAAATGAAGCTGCTATCAGCACAGCAAATTGTGATAGCTAGTTAAAGCAAAGACTATGGCCATAGAGAACAAAACAACCTTTATTTTTCTTACTTTCATGTCATAGATTACTATGTAGACAATGGCACCTTCTGGTTGGTTTTATACCACTGTCCTGCTGATTACCACGAATCCCATCCATTGCGCATCTCTGCTTCTATGAAAAGTTCCTGTGCAGCCACAACCTCTGCATGATCACTAAAGAAGAGAATCCTAGGAGGGGAAAAAGCCAACAAATCCCAACAAACCAAAAGGTGCTGAAGAGACACACAGACAACTTCCACAGATGTTGTTGTATTTCATAGGAAGGCAATGGGAGCTTTTTCTTATGGAGTAGATTCTTCTTAGCCAATAACCTCTTACTGTTTAAGTGTTCCCATTAAGGCTGGACTCAAAAGGGTGGTCACAGCCTGAACAGATGCATCAGGGCTTGATTCTAACTGTAAGGAGCCCTTGAAAAACTACACAGGTGAAGAGAAAAATGCCAATAATAGCTATCATTAGCAATTGTACTATCATTTGTCATTTACCATAGTGTCACCTCTCAGAAGAACCAGCATGGATCAGTCATGATCATTGTAGGGGCTAACATCTCTGAGCATTTGAGAAGTGCTACACCTTTTTCACCTTGAAACTTTCAAAAAAATTCTTCACCCTGTCCACGGAATAAATAAAGCTGTTGCTGCATCAGAGAAAATCTGAAGGTTGATCTGGTAGAAGAAAACTCATTAATCTCTATGATGAGATGACAAATTCACCACATAGCTAGAAGTGCCGCACCTGTGTTTCCACTCCATTTCAATTATATTCTTTGTACAAATAATAAAACTGAACTCATCATCAAAGGATGAGTATCAAATTTTAATACAGCAGATTTTTTATCATTCTTCTTGCAAGCAAGATGAAAAGTTAATTTAATGAATCTACACTATGTCCCATCAGACAGACATGGATGAGTGAGTATTCACAGGAACTTCAGGCTTCTAATTCAAGTTCCAGTGTTCAAAGCCCAGGTCACTCTGGATAGTCTTTGGGAAGCACAGACCCCAAACGCTGGTGTCTTGATTAACCCTGGGAGGCAACTACTTTACAATCTCAGCAGAATCTGGTTAATTTACACCAATACCCCTGCAGAGCAACAAATGAAAAGACATGCAATTCACTTAAAATTTAGACTGGGATGTGAAGCTGCATGAAAAAACGCAGAAGAGTCTCACTGATTTCTATAAATCTCAGATCACTTTCTTCTTCTGACCATCTCTTAAATATTTCATGATCAGGACCAAACAAATATTCCACTGAAATCTGGATTTTGACTCTCATACACAGCATACAGAGGTTGTTGTGGTGACAATTTGGAAGCTACAAAAATGCAGGGCAATTATCAGAAGCTGTTTTTTTATGAGTCACACATAATAAATACACACACATTGAAATCCTTGAATTTCTTGGTTGAAAGGTCAAAACTTTAGTGAAAGGCTTAGGGAGAAAACATTATTTTTTTTTATAAACAGGATAAGGTCACTTGGAACATGGAAGGAAGTATAAATGAAGTCACAAGTTAAATCAAAATGCTAATATTAACAGCAGAAGGAAGATAAAAGGGGATGGAATTCCCATTTGTGAACTGGCACCGAAGGCTGGTTCTATGACTATAAAATACAGTGCAAATCTAAGAGCAAGACAATCCCCCTGCCAGTAATTACCAGGTCCTGGTATTAGCAAGAAAAGGGCATTTTTATTATTACAGATGTACCTAGCAGAAATGTTATTACCTATTAAAGCCCCCTATTATTCTGCTGTCAGTTACCATCTGTTAATGAAGTCTTCATGATCTGACAGCTCATTCTTTAATTGTCACCCTGTGCCAGTCTCTGGTTCCCAGCCACACTGTGAGCTGAGCCTTCATATATTAAACATATCAAGTGCTGAGTTTTCCAGGCTTTCACCTCTGACATGATCTTTATCTCCTCCCTAAGTGACATCCTCCTACACAGCCAGCCCACAGCTTCAGAGAATCCTTTGTAGACTGACAAATTACAGACTTCTGTGCTATTCTGACAGTGCAAAAGAGTATCCTTATGATCAAGCATTTCTTTCATTTATAATTCTGAAGTTTGCAAGTCTCCTGTGAGACACGTCAACTCAAACATTTGTCATTAAGAGGTATTTAATGCTAATTATCCTGCCATTCCTCGACTCTCTCAAGAGTAGTTTTTAAGTTTCCATAGATACCAGCTCTGTAGCTCTGTTAAATAGTACCCTTTCACAAAATTATATCTCTTCCCCTCAAGAAGAGACTGCTTATACCTAGAAACCTGTACAACTACAGTTATGTTGTAACACCTCCTACGCACTCTGATGCCTCTCAGGTGCTCCTCTCCCCATGTGATATTCCCACCACTACACAGAGTGAGGAGCTTTGGGTGTCACACTGTGTGTGGCATTTTAAGAAAAGGTCCACAAACATGCAGCACACTAAGAGGGAAGCAACAAATACTAGCCAAAAGGAAACTCTCAAAGAAACAGATTTTAATTATTTCTTTTCTCCATTTTTTCTGGCAAAATCTCATTTGCAAGGAGTCGTGTATACGCTGGAATTCTACAATTAGAGAATTCTCCTGGGGAATAAAAAAAAAGGCCAGGGGTTATTTATCAAAAACCAAAGCACATGTCCAAATAAACAGGTTGCAGTTCCCTCTTCTCCCTGCAGTAGCTGTCACGGCAGCACCTCTAGAGATGTGGGGAACACAAGTTCAGTTTTCTCCTCAGTCTTTCAGCTTCCATTCTGAACACGTCAATGAAGAGAGGGCTAAATGGTTCTACCTCTGCCACATCACAGAAGGAAACATGAGCCTAAGACACGTTGCAATATAACCAGATTTCACCTATGTAACTCAAATACTTCGCCTTTTCTGCCTTGAATGGTCTGACATCAGGCCAGGTCTGAGCACTGCCTTCCAGCACAAACGGCTAATTCTGATACTCTCCTTTGAATTTCAGAAAATGTTTCTGATATCCTTTCCTCCAACACACCAGGTTATCTCAGTTTAGTACCTTATGAATGAGTGTTTTCAGAACTGATGTTCATTTATTATTTAACCTTGCATTATCCTGCTAGATCCAGGCTGCTCTCAACAGCAAACCCCCAATTCTGTTTCCCTTTGATGTACGTATTCATCATCTGGCTCTGGTTATGATCAGGCAGAGACTGTGAAAACCATAAGGACATCCAAACCAGACTGGGCCTAGTGACTTAAATCCTGTCTCCCACAGAAAGCTTTGCTAGGAAAAGAGCAAGAAAACAAAGCAATCACATAACAAAACTTCCCCAGAACACCCTCCTACTCTCCAAGGATTTGCAGCACAGGGAATTCTTGAGAATGAAGTTGCACGTTTGTGTTTAACTACCCTCAAAAAATGAATTATGGTCAGAATTTACATGAACTTTCAGTATCCACTATGCCCAGTGACTTCTGAAACAGATAAAATGCATGTTTAGAGATGCTGGGGAGAATATTGTAAATCTATGTTTATTATCAGCTTGCTATGGAAATACCTTGCTGGCTGGGGCCAGGGAAGATACAGAGGGCAGATGTGCTTCCAGCTAATTCCCGGGGAATGCTGGACCAGGAGGAGACACAGAAAGCAGCCATGCCTCCAGTTTATCCCTGGGGAATGCCATCTACTGGTAGAAAAGAAGGTGGTGTGCAAATACATTCAAATGCTGGAAACACTGTTTGCCTAGAACTTGAGTATCACTCTGGCTAGAATTGCCAGATTACCAAGATTATGTCTCTGGACATTATCAGTGCAAATGAAAAGAGGTGACAAGACAAGGGAAAGGGAACTTTTCCAAGGATTAAGGAAGAAGGAACTAAAAATGTGAAATGAGCCACAGTCTGGGTACCTCTGATTTTTTCAATGCTCTCATCACCAATACATTGTTAAGAGATATTTTTGGAAGTCTGTCCAGCTCTGACTGAGGGTAACCAGAGAACATTTTGTCCTCTGTATTGTACTTGCAGCCAAGAGACAAAACTGTGATGACATCCTTTGATGCTGGCAACATAAATGAAATTGCCTAAGTGAAGTACTGATGCATGAAGTATCCAGGATGGGAAGCACACCAATGCCAAACATGCCAGACTGCTGCATTGGTAATACAGGGTACCAGGAATAACAGGTGAAACTGCTGAATGAATCTAGAAGGAGCAAAAGGAAATAAAACTATTTGTAGTGCCTATATTTTGTTACCATGCTTCTCAGTGCTAATAAAATTCTGGTGTAACCTTAAGGCAATTGCCTATGGGATGACTTTTTCTATTTACTGCAGCCTAATTATCCAAGTCCATTAGTTAAATCATATTTCAAATCTCTCATCTGTATGCATCAAAATCACAAGTCCTACTTCTTGACAAATTTTTATTAAAACATTAAAGCCAGACATCAAGGGGATCACAGGCTTATGATGTTTGGGTGAATTCCCACAGAGTGGGATATGGCAATCATGGCCTCCCCTGAAGTGCACAACCCAGAGCAGACCCCAATCACCCAGCCTGGCTCTTCTTACCTCCCTGATTCTGCCTCTTTTCCACATGTGAGCACAGCAGGATTTCATTAAGCAGCAAGTCACACTAGAAGAGGATGGAAACCAGTTTCTTGATGTCTGAGCAGGTGATGATGCCTCTCACCAAAAACCAAAGGGGTTGCAGTCTGCTTTCTTTGTGCTAGAGCCATTCCAAGTGCTTTCAAACCAGGCTGGGATAACTCCAACCAGCTGCTGCTACTGACACCTACACCAAAGATCCCTATCCCACAGCCACATCATTCGCAGGACTAAGTTCTAGTGGATGTTTCCTTACCAAGGAAACCATTTACCCTCCTCAGTAAATGGCAGGTGACACTGTGTGCTCTGAAGCAGATGCCTTTCCACTGGCACACATCAAACAGATGATTTTCTCTGTATGTGGGGAACAAGTAGAAAATGTGAACTGCATCATATACAGGAAGACTTCTACAAAACATTAAAAAAAGATTAAGGGAATCAGTATGCAAGCAAAACCCTGGCTGGCAAAGGGTATAAGGCTAATAGGAAATGCTCATGGCAGAATTTAGTTTTCCCCATTCATTTAACTAGGATCAGCTCCAACAGCAGGATTTGATTTCCCAGGTGATAAAGCCTTATATGCATTTTCTCAGAGAGCCTAAAAACCATTCCTCTTTTCCTGGCCAAAATACCAATCACCTACAGCGAGAGGATAGTTGACAAAAACCTCTAAATACTAAATGGGGCTATTAATAAGCAAATATTTTGTCAAGATTTGCAAAACTACTAATGCATAGTTTCTTTTAAAGAAGTGAAGGATCCAGCTATGGCATCCCACTCTTGAAATCTGCAACAGTTGCCCTTCAGTTCACTACAGAGCAAAGCTTCAGTAAAGCTTTCGTACCAGAGAGGTTGGGGCATACCAAGAAAACTGCTCTGCATGTGAAATGTGGTGACTGAAACTAAGTATCTCTGTACAGAAGAACAAGAAGAACATTATGTACACTGTGCTATTTGGCAAAAGGCACAACGATTTAGCCTTGGGTTCAGATTCAGGCAAAGACCCAATGTGAATGTATTTATTACCTTACTTAACTGCCCTGCAAAGAAGATACCAGCTGAGAAGGTCTTCAGCACCCTGTGGCCCAAGAGGTTCTACAGCCAGCTGGAGTGTAAGCCCTCTCCAAGTGGTTTCCCAAGTCTTTTTGGAAGCTGATTTTGGCCTGTTCTGGGAAAAGTGTTCATCTGTCTGCAGTGTGGGAAAATAATTCTGTTTTTCTGTCAGTGCTCTGGATATACTCAGCCACATATGCTCAAGTCAGGAGAAATGGCGTGATTCAGACAGCTCTCAGAAATTACTGAAGGATGTCTTCGGAAGTGAAAACAATTATCAGGAAATCACAGGAAACAAAAGTTAAAATTTCAGAACATATCAGTACTGATATGCCTTGGAAAGCAACACTACATTTTTTCATTATTTTCCTGGGCTATTGTCATTCTTCTTTACTAACTCTAATAATTTATGTTTCTTGCTCTGAGGTTTAGAGAAAGACAAAAAACAAAGTATGTTTTCAGAAAAAGACAGTAACTCACAGGACATGAAAAAAATCCTTTCTCAGGGTAGAAGAAAATGCTTGAAGTCTGGATTTTAAAACCTACTGTTCTGAGAGTGCTGCCCACCTAATGCACCCATGGATCTGCTGTCTGCAAGGTCTCTGGACAGCACTAGCACGGTCTCCAGCAATAAGTCTCCAAAATGCAGAGTTACGGACTGATGGTTCGTGGTTTTAGGAACAGAGTTTTGTTAAGGCATCACCCATGCCAAAGCAACAATAATAAAGGAGCATTAAAAGGCAGTAAAAGTAATTATGGGACTTACTGAGAATCTCAAAATCTGCCAGGAGGTAAAACACTACAAAAGCTACTTCACATAAAGAACACAAGTTTACATGCTGCAAACTCACTGAGCCAGGTAAAACCACTTTACATTAGAGGAGTTAAAAGAGTACAGCAATTATTCATGAGAGAATAAATTCCCCCATGTTCTCCTGGTGCTTGAGATACTTTTTTTTTCTCTTTTGAGTCTCTTGGCTGACTCTTTATCTTTACATATACCACAACACAATCAGAGAGCAGTAAATACCACAAGCTTGATCTTGTCCAAACTGAATTGAATGGAAAACTGCCAACTGGGCTCAAAGGGTAGAGAAAATGAGTCCCCAAACTAGGGGTTAATAATAATCACTGTGGTAACAAGCTTCATTGTTCCTTTCACTTTTATTTTGCCTGGCTTTACTTATTTGCTTTAGGGAGATAATTATATGGGGGCATGTAAGAAGAGTATTTTGCTCACACACATTAGATTTGCAGATGCCATTGCTGTCTCTGGACTGGCCGTATTATAAGCAGTGTAAATTGCAAAAAATCCTCAGTGGAACTCCTGATGTACAGGGATTAACTGGCCTGGAATTTGTACTTCCAGCATTGACAAAGGCTTGATCTTTTCCCCTGAGGAGAAGGCCAGTCCACTGTTACCCCGAGAACACATGCTCCACCCCAGACAAATAAAGAGAAGTTATTCAGCTGCTCTTGTTGTCTTACCTGATGCCCACTGGAATAGTTCTCTTTAGAAAGCTTCTGTAATTGCTTCTGAACTTGTTATTTCAAACTGCTGATTTATGCAAATCGTTTATAAAAGAGGAGTTTACCACATCGAAACATTGACTGAATTAAGGGAAGATTATGCGTTGGTTTTGAGCAAGTTCTGTTGTCTTTTAAAGGGGCCCTACCGAAGGCAGCAAATCCCAAAGTGCTCACAGCCTCCACGGAACTCTCATGGAAAGCGAGGCAAAGCCCATCCCTCAATGGCCATGTATTTTAAGGCAGATGAAGATCCAGTGGGCCAGCTCAGGAGAGCAGGGGTAAAGCTGTATTTCCTCTTCTGAATTACCCTTCAAAGCCAACAAATCTCAGCAGCCTGAACAGCTGTTTCAGAGGTCATTGTGTCCCCTTCGTGCTCCCCAGGCCGCCTCAGTCATCTTGCCAGCGGCTGAGGGAGGCCCTGGCCCTTTCCTGGCTGCTCCTGGGTTTGGTTTTTGGAACAGATCTGCTTTCTGTGGTAAAACTGGCTCCCTGACATCACTGCTACAATGCACTTTAAACACTGCCCAAGTCCACTGCCAGTTTTGAAAAGAGACGTCTCAGAAATACCTCATTCCTGCATTTTGTGAAAATGAGTAGCCAGGCAGAGCACTGAGCCCTTGTTAGCGCTGTCCCTGAGGGAAAGGCTGAGGCGGCCGCAGGCAGAGCTCGACAGAGGCAGAGGATGGATCCCCTGAGGGCGAGAGGGCAGAGCCCGCCCGGAATGGCAGGGAGCAGCGACCACCCGACAGCCCCGAGGGCCAGGGGGACGAGCTGAGGTACGGCGTACGGAATGAGTCACGGGAACAAGGCAGGCAACGGAGGCTGCCCCGGCAGCGGCTGGGAACGGACTGGGAGAGACCGGGAGAGGCGCTGGGAGCGTCACTGCCGGGCTGCGGAGGGGCGGGCAGCGGGCACGGGGCTTCAGCCGCGGGAAGGAGCTTGGTGGCGCAGTCTCCTCTCGCCAGCGCCGCCACCGGACTCCGGGAAGTTTTGCCGAACCGGCGCAGTCCCCAGCACCGGGCGGGTTGGGCTTGGCTGGACAGGACAGAGCAGGGCAGGGCTGCACCGCCCGGCCCCTCGCTCCGCCCGGCGGGGCTAAGCGGGGCGGAGCGGTGCTACGGCCGAGAGCCAGGTCCGGCCAGCGCCGCGGGCTTTCCGCCGGCACCATGGGCCCCGACGGGCCGTGGCTCAACCTGTCCGGCAGCGCCTGTGCGGCGGGCGGGCCCTTCACCGCCGGCACCGCCGCGCTGCTGGCCGCGCTCATGGGGCTGCTGGTGCTGGCCACGGTGCTGGGCAATGCCCTGGTCATTCTGGCGTTCGTGGTGGACCGGAGCCTCCGCACGCAGGGAAACTTCTTCTTCCTGAACCTGGCCGTCGCCGACCTGCTGGTGGGTGAGTGCCGGGGCGCCGCGGGGAGGGGGCTGCGCTCCGCCCGTGTCACCGCCGAGCTCTGTCCGCAGGCGGCTTCTGCATCCCCCTCTACATCCCCTACGTGCTGACGGGCGAGTGGAGGCTCGGCAGAGGCTTGTGTAAGCTGTGGCTGGTGGTGGACTACCTGGTGTGCACCGCCTCCGTCTTCAACATCGTCCTGATCAGCTTCGACAGGTTCATCTGTGTCACCAGAGCGGTAAGGGCTGGGCAAGGGGTGCCAGCGGGGGCGGCAGGGGCTCCAGGGCTGCCCTTCCAGGCACGGTGGTTTGCTTAGGGCGCCTGGCTCTCAACACCCTTGACCCTCTCTCAGACAGCACACGAGACAGGTGGGATCGAGGCAGCTCCCCTCAGTCCTGGAAATAGTTCTGGGAGTGATCGACTTTGCCAGAAAATGCATTTCCTTCTCACTTTTACAGTGGAAGGAGGTACTCTTGCTTTAGGGACAGGCACAGGCTGTGTCTGCAGAGGGAACTTATTAAGGTGTACTTATTTCCTCCCCAGCTGCATATTGAATAAGTTTTAAAAGTATTACCCAGCTGAACCAGAGCTGCTCCCTCAGGACACGGCCATGCCCCTGCCGGCAGCTGACAGCCCAGGGCAGCCGAGCCACAGCCCAGCTGTGGCCCAAGGCAGAGACCTCCTTGCAGTGGGTATCAAACTGTCGGGGCAATTCCACTTGTACAGTTGTGTATGGGTCAAAAGTGGCAGATTATAAATTAACATTTTTCACAGGATGCAAATGCTATTTCGATGTAAGAGACACAGAAATAGCTCGAGCCGTGCCTGCAGCATGCCAGTTATTAAGAAAGGAAGATTAGACTTTGCACTTCATTTTCACCTAGACCATAACGCCTCAAAGTATTTTGGATCATGTTAAAATCACACATTTCACCTGTTAATAGGTTTCACACTTCTACACACACTTCTTGGTTATGTTCCACCCACATTTTCATAAAATGCTCATTTCGTTTCATTGCTCATTGTAAATCACAAACAGTACAAAGAGAGGCTGCAGAATCAATTCAGCAGTTTATAGGCACCTTGGTATTTTACCAACTTCTTTTTGAAGAGGCAGAAATGAAAAGATTAGTTCTTAAACAGTCAACACTCAGAATTCCTTTATTTTCTAGGTTCTGAATTAGTCATGAATTTTTCTTTCATAAACCAATCTCTCATGACTATGCACACAGTATAAATATATAAACTAGATGGTTTCAGAAACAAAAATGGAAACTAATCATAATAAATGAAAAAAATCATCCACTTTAAAATACTCCAAATTAATCCCTCATATAAAAATCCCTCCCCAAGCAAGAGTACAGAAAATGACTGTTGGGTTAGGGCAGTATGAGAACATATGAACAGGAATATCTGAAGTTCCAAATTATTCTCCATCTCAATGAATATGGTAACTTCCTCCAAGACTGCTCCTGAAATCATTCATATTTTTGTTAAGGACTCCAAAATCAGACCCAATTCAGACACACTCAGGTTTCCTCAGCTCTGTGGCTCCTCTACCAGAACAGCACTACGGGGGCAATAAACACAAATCCTGTACAGAATTTCAGGCTGAGGATTTCATATTCCAAACACTGTGCAGCAACACCGTGGAGAGGTGAAGGGTGAATTCCAAGCCACTGCTTCAGTCCAGTACCCCGGGGACAAATATTCTATGAATCAGAATAGAGAAGTAGATGATCTTGACTTCAAGATGCTGATGAATTCTGTTGCTCATATGGCTTACTGACTCAGTATTACTGACACATTTATTATTTTTAATAGCTTAGTGTCTCTGTTTTCCAAATAATGGAAATCAGTTATTCTTCTGTAAAGTACTTTGCAGACCATAACTCCATCTATACACCTTAATTGCAAATAGGAATTCTGCAAGTACTTCATGAAAGAATGAAATTAAGTATATCAAACAGAAAAAGATATTGTATATTAAATTTTTTGGTGTGATTTTCACATTAAGAAAAAAAGTCCCTCTACAAAGCAGAAAGAAAAGAATTTGCATGATGTTCTGTGAACTCAAACCCTTTTATGTATTTCAAATTATTTAAGAATTCCAAATAAAGGGTCACTTTTCCAACCATTCTGTAAACAGGTACCACAGCTAATGCAATTAAATATGAAGCAACTGGTGACAACCAATTCTAGGAAGAGCAGTGGTTATTTGCTTTGAAGGAGACTTGGGTTTCTAGCTTTTAAGATCTGATGCACATTCTCAGAACTTATCCAGTCACCTTGATAAGGTTTCTTGGAAGGCATATTTCAGAAATAACTTTTCTGTGGTACAGCCCTCATCCCAAAACCATTCTCACCGACCCTCACAAGTGACTGAGAGGGCCATGTTCCAAAGCAGCCACGTAACTGTTTGAGATACGTGTAACGTATGTGACTTTTGTCTCTCAGGTCAGCTACAGGGCTCAGCAAGGGATGACCAGAAATGCAGGACTGAAGATGATGACTGTATGGATTGCTGCTTTTCTCCTCTATGGGCCAGCCATTCTCAGCTGGGAGCACATTGCCCAAAAGAGCATCCTCCCTGAGGGAGAATGTCACGCAGAATTCTTCTACAACTGGTATTTCCTAATGATTGCCTCTACTATTGAATTCTTTACACCCTTCATCACTGTTATGTACTTTAACTTAAGCATTTACCTCAACATCAGGAAACGTACATTGCTCAGAAATGAAAACCTCTCATCTGGTCAAGAGGACTGTGAAATGAATTTCCAGGGGGAAAAGAGGGAACACACTATATTTTTTGTAAAGCCAGCTAACAGAGACAAACATGAGAAGAGAGCAAGCAGCCTTCCTCCCCCAAGAAAGGCTCCAAGGCTTCAGGCCTCGGCTGAGCTTGGCAATCAGCCATCAAATCTGAATGTCAGTCATGACCCTCCACCCCTCCAGGTGGATGCAAAGACCAGGCATTCCACACATGGCTTCTTCAAAGCAACAGAAAGCCTTTGCCACCCCAGCAGCAAAGTGGACATTGCTAACACTATGGCAAACAGATTTAGACTTTCCCGGGATAAGAGAGTAGCAAAGTCTTTAGCAGTTATTGTCTGTGTGTTTGGGTTGTGCTGGGCTCCATACACACTCCTGATGATCATCAGGGCCGCCTGCCATGGGCACTGTGTGCACCATTCCCTCTATGAGATCTCATTCTGGCTTCTGTGGGTGAACTCGGCCATTAATCCTGTTCTCTACCCACTGTGTCACATGAGCTTTAGGAAAGCCTTCATAAAACTCCTGTGTCCACAAAAGGCCAAAATTCATCCTGACATTTTGATGTGAAAAGTAGGAAGGCTGAAAATTAGTACGTCTTGTATTTGGTGGGAGCACCAAAAAGCAAGTATTGCAATACCTGCAAATATTTATGGAATACTGGTAAATAGGCACAAATGTAGATATTTATGAGCATGTAAAAATACAATCATCCACATAGCTGGAAAAGTCACAGCAATGAGAAGAAAAGGTCAGTTTTCAAAGCTCTTTGGGAAATTACACCAACAGTGTATTTTCTGTTAATGGTGCACTAGTGCTGAAGTGCTGAAAACAAAACATAACCTTCATGGCTAATAATTAGAGTTCAGGCTCTGTCACTTTTAATAACTGTAAATATTACTGGGATTTCATAAAGCATTAATCTTGGATCTGTTACATCTTATCCTAAACCCGCTCTACGACACCAAGGATCTCAGTTGTTAAGTCCAGGATGCTTTTCCCCCGCACTTAGTGGCAAGCCAGACAAAACATGACCAAGGAAAAAAAATAAATACAGGAAAAGCATGGAACAGGAGGCAGCACAACAGTGATGTTACCAGAGAAGCTAAGCAACTGTAGCAGGTAAGGGAGCACTGATTTGAGTGGAAAAGGTGATGGAGGTGGAAGAGAGTGGAATACTTAGTAGAAAAAAGTCCAGGAACAGAAGTATAAAAGGGTTTTGAGCTTTGTAATAGGAGATACAAGAACTGGTAACTTATCCACTGGAAAAGTTTCACTAGGCATCCCTCCCTCAGCAGTGACTTCCTGCCCCCCACCAGGATCCTGCATGGGCACGAATCTACTAAAGTCAAAACTCTGCTCCTTACGGGACTGAGGGTATCACTCTATGTTTTGTTGTACAGACAGAGTAAGCCTAAGTAGTCTATGAGATCCATGACAGAGCTTTAGGTAAACTTCCAGTAATTTTTAAAACATTTACAGTTGGACCTTTACTAGTTCTGGCTAGATTTAAAAAAAAACCCCAAAAAACCCTGTTGTTTTCCCCTATCCCACCCATTGAATCTCTCCATCCATCAAGTCATTAGTGGTCAAGAAAGTATCACTTGAAGTGTCTAGCTGTTTCCCAGGTTATGCATCATGACTGGCACGACTCAAAGTCTGTTACCATTTACAGCCTTGCTACTGCCCAAGAGTGTTTCTGCCTTTGTGCTATCCACAGGAGCAGCCCACACAACTGATCCTGAGTTTGGAGTAGATTTGTCCCACAAGGTGTCACCCTGAGCATCACTAATGATACAAGTTTGTTCCACCATCACTAGCATTTACTACATAACCTAACAGATGCTTTCCTTTGCTGACAAGTGACAGCTGCCAAACAGCTCTAGTTGTTCATTGCCACAGTCAAAATGCATGGTAATACAATTGATATTAAAGTTTACAGGCAGTATTTTGAGATTATTTACTTTGTAAACTTTCAATAAAAGTAATTAAGAGCTGTGGGAGAGTTGTAACTGTGCAGCCCTAACAAGTGGGAGAGGCAGGAAAAGCACCAGTCTACAACATTTGGGTGACTGCAGTTGAAACTGCAAAACTGTTATTTCAAAGACGCTTCCTAAGTTACAAGGACTGACACTGAGGACTAAACAAACATGGTTAGCAAATACTGTAAACTAGGAGGGCAGATCCCTCCACTAAGAATGTATCCACATGAACATCATCATCACATTCTGCTATGGATGTGCTGTAACAAAACAGCTCAACAGTTCTACAAGGAACAGCATACACAGATACAGAGCAACATTAAGATTTTTGAATTAGCGTTAATTATATCCCTGGGGAAGTAAAGCCTTTAAATTATCTCCCCATTCATTCCTCCTCCCCTCCAAGCCAGACTTATTAATCAGTATATTAATGATCTAATTGTTGTCTACTCTGCAATTGTTTCCTAGGATTGTATTTGCCTTTTTCAGAAAACAGGCACTAAATTACTGAACGGTCCCACCAAAGTCTCATTTACTATCCAGTCAAGCCAGGACACATTTTCAGAAAACAGTGGTCACTCAAGGAGTAATGCAATTCAATCAGTTATCTTTAGAACACCACATTCAGTAAAGGCAAACCAGACAGGTCAAAACTTTCAGCAGCCATGGACTGGACCAGGAGCTGCCACTGGCCATGCTCTACTGCTCAGTTTCCTACAGCACTGTCATTTCATTGGCACTCCACTCTGGCACAGAATCCAGTAGGATTCTTCCTCACTCCAGGTATGTCATAAAAGCATTCTGAAATGTGAGCACACATCTCAGCATCATCTGGAGAAGCACTGGGTTTTTATCACAAACTCCTACATCAGAGATGCCAGCAGCCACCCAGCTCGGCCAGCTTCACTATGCCTTGGTTTTCTGTCCCTACAAAACAAAAGTTCTTTCACTTTTATCAGAAGGTTCAACATTAGCTTTGGGTTCAACAGTGGGCTCTGAAGAGACATGAAACAACAGGTGTTAATAGCAACTTTATTGTTTCACCGGTGCAAAATCATGATACTGAATAAACTTGTGTAATGCATTTTCCCCTAAATTTACAGTAATGAAGGTTATACATATCTATATAGATTGCAATTTCTCTATTTTTTTATACTATTTGGAACAAAATTATCTTGATAAATATGCCCTGTGCACAGTACTGGCCCTCACTGAATGTCACAGAGCCTTAATATGCAAAATATAACTTCTGTTTTTGAACATGGTACTTTAAAACTCTCCAAACATGCATTAATATATTCTAGTTTTAGGGAAAAATATTACACTTAGTCTTAACTTGCATTAAAAGAAAAGCACAAGCAGAATTTGACATACAGTAATCCCAATCCTGATGCTCTGTAAGGATCAGACACAGTTTCAGCTGACAGTCACTGCCAGTTTAGAGCTCTAGTGCTACAGAAGCAACAGTGAACAGACAGAAGAGAAATCAGAACTGAAGAGCCCTACCATGTCACATGGATTTCAAAGAAAGTCTCAGCCATGCTAACTGATGAAACCTGTAGTTGCTGGTCCAACCTTTCAAATTTGTTAGAGTACTCAACACGAGTGTTTGAAGTGCCAGACTGAACACATGAATGTTAACTTAACTTGACATTTCTGAAAGGCACAACCTAGGAACCTATCTTAAAAAAAAACATATGGTATGTAAATGAAAACAGGTACAGTGAGTGTCTTTCTAAAGAACAAGACCTTCATAAATTGGCCCCTCAGATTCTGGCGATTCCCTCCTCAGACGCAAGTGCTCCAGTGTGTTGTGAAAGTGTTTGTTAATTTGTTCTGTTTCTTCAGTAGACTCAAGGTTTGGGAGATCTTCTCTGATCTTCTGTATAAGCTGATTCAAAACCTGAACTGTCACCTACAGAACATAAAACAGAAGTCATCAACACCACCTGTGTTGCACTAACAAGTTTTAACTGACTTGTCTTAAAGCTATTTGTATTTGGACAGTCCTTCAAAATGCTGATAAGACTGTATGCAGGCAAACTGTTGGGAACTGCCTCCTCTGGTTCCTCACAGGACCCTTCCAATTTCAGAATTCTGTGGAAATCCCAGCAAATGTGAAAAACTTGTCGTTAGCCTGATAGCTTTGTAACTCTTACAACAGCATTTCTCTCCAGTGTATTCAATACAAATTCAAACAGCTTGAAACAAATGGCACACACAATCAGATTGTATATGCTCTGTAAGATAATTGTTTCTTACACAAGTCAGTCAGGATGGTAATATCAGATTTAAAGTTATTCTTAGAGAACAAGTCATGGCTGCCTGTGGGCTGGAGTTCAGCACTACACAGAACACCAAGGCACAAAATGCACTGCAGACCACCAGAGCATCCAGAGAGTATTTTTTTATCTGCCAAGTGCTTTGAAATTCAAAGCTTTATTTTCATCTCCACCAGATACAGCATCTCCTATAGTGAGAAGCCAGTTGAGTTGTTGGAAAGTCAGCAAACCCCTCAAATTTCTTTAGGAATTCTCTCCGAACTACAGGGTATTCTTTAATGTCTGCTCTCAATCAATGACATAGAGGAGACGCTGATCTCCACTTAACCAAGCAGGTTTTTCAAACTGCGTAACTTTTCTAGTTATCTGCTAACAGAACATGGATCAGGTAACTATCTCAGATTATACACACGCAATTTAAGCTGAGTGCATGTGGTGTCATATCTGTTTTGTGAAATTAAAGCTTACACCAACCTGGCATAGTCAGCAGTGACCATGAACACATGTAAAGAATTTTCTTTCCCTTATGTGCATATTAAGTTAGGTGCCTCTAAAGTTAGAATCTTACTACTTTCTTATCTAAGTTCCAGTAAGTTTTAATCTAAAAATATTTCAGGTATACAAGTCTCACAATATTTAAGATCATAAGTGAACTGCAAACATCTCCTCCCCATTTAAGAAGAGCAAAGTTTAATGCAACAGTTTTACTAGCACATCAAGAATTGACTCCTCTGTTATCACAGGAAGTTGTGCTTCTCATGAGGGACTACAGGGCAAGCTGAAGAGAATTTATGGTATAAGTGTGAATGAAGAGTTTAAAGAAATGGTCTTTAAAAAAGATGCAACAGAGAATGGATTTCCACTTACTGCCTCATTTTCCTTTTCATAAAAATAGATGTATCTATTCAGAATTTCTATGAAAAGCTGGACTTGCAGAGAAGGGTCCATGCACTGATTTGCTATCTTCAGAGCCTTCTTTAGGCATTCCATCACTCTTTTTCCTCCATGAAGCTAGAAGAAAAAACCCCAAAGTTACAAGAAATACAAGAACGTTAGGGAGCTCCAGTATCTCTTCCCTGCACACACAGAGCATTTCCTAGGGATCTGCCACAGAAACATGAAACTACACAAACTGCAAAGAGCAAGCTGTCACTGAAAGCCCACCCTGCCTGACTGCCACCAATATTAGATTTTGTTAAATCACACAGTAACATGAACAGTTGTTGAAAGCCTTCAATTACAAACTCAATTAACTCAATTTTGTAACATGTAGTATAATGCATACTTTGAAAAATATGTTTCAAACACTGCTCTTTAAAATGACAACAGCTTATGTGACAAGCCCTGAAAAACACACGGGATTTTTTTACCTTTACTTCAACAACTTGTATATTTAATTCACAAGTTTAGTAGTTCACATGCAAACTGAGCTAATATAATAAATACAAGCAAAGTGCAGCCCAGTCAACTAGCCTTTAACTAGCTGGCACTCAAAAGCTTGCCTGGCACTTCCACCCTTAAATTAAGAGTTTTCTCCATCTTTTATTTATGCAGTTTACACTGCAGTGAGTTTTAGAAGTTTCATGTATTAGAATAAATTCCAACCAAATTTACTTCACTGACATACCTACTCTAGAAGTGTCTACAGAAGAAAGGCAGAACTGTTACTGAGGCAGGATGTGTCCGACTGCTGTCACTTTGTTCTTACCTCCTCTCCATTCTTGTCAGTGTTTCGGCCAGACCAGAACAGATGGGCACAAGTGCTCACAGCTCGGCACTGGTCTGGCTTCTTCAGGAGTTTGGAGGCTGCCAGTGCACACTGAGTCCTCAAAGGCTCGTGGTTCTCCTCACTGAAGCACTTCATCCTCTCAAATGTCCCAATTATCAAGGTGATTGCAGCCAGCTGTGCTTTTGAGTCACTGATTTCATCTTCATATAGAGAGAAGGCCTAGACAAGGGAGAGAGCAAGACTCAATCAGAACACATCAGAGAAACACAAATCACACCTGCTACTGACACAGCAGAAAACTGTCCAGTTTTACATTTGTTAAAAGCTTCAGGCAGGAAAAAAGATCTTTCATTTAGAGTGTCAAAAATCAAGTTAAGTCCACAGACCAGAAGTAAGTCTAACAAGAAATAGTATTTAAGTGGTCATAGCAAACAAGTGTGATCCCATATATAATCTGAAGATTGGATTTTTCCTCATTTCAAGCACCTATTCAAACACAGAACTTCAGCAGCAGAAATAGTCCTTGAAGAAGATTTGGTTCTTTGAAACACACAAAACAGCAGAGCAGAAGTTGATGGCAGGTCAGTGATGACAGAGTAGGTAAGAAAAGCTTTTGCATTGCTGCTACACAGATGAAGAATCTTCAAAAAACAGACAAATCTTGAACCATATCTCTAATGGAAAGGACATAATTGCCATGCTGCTCTCATCATCAGAACCGTGCTACAACAGCACCTGATACAACACAGTGAGAACACTGAGCTTATCAGCAACTCTGTTTAAAAACATGCATTTAGTGCAGTATTAGAGGAAAGATTAGGACAAAGCTTACAACATGGGTAAAATGGAATACATTGGTTCTTTATCTGATGGGTAGGAGGGGAAGGTTTTTGCGACAAGTAAGGCTTAAGACCAAGTTACAAGTTCAAGTAGATTTTCAGAGTAGTTTATAATAGGTTTGAATACAAGGATTTTATTTGGCAAAGCCCAGCATAGCAGTTGTGAACACTGCAAATTTTAGAAAACTTCCGAAGAGTGCTTGTGGTCAGGGCAATACCAGCTGCATATCAGGTGCTGGAGACAGAAGCAGTGAAGGAGCACTTTATGCTGAGAAAACTACACTCCTCCAGTGAGCCAACTACATGAGCAGGAGGCAGCATCGCAACATACCACATGTTGTCAGACTGAGTATTCAGATCAGTAGCAATGGAGCTTAATTCCACAGCAGCCTGGGAAGCAAGAATGAAATGAGGAGTTTCTACCTAGTAGCATTGGCTGTCCATCACTTCAGGTGCTTTAATCACACCGGATGGTTCAGTGTTCAGCAAACCTACCCGGGTCAACTTAAAGGCAGCACAGGACACCAACTCTGACAGCTGGACACTCACCTGGGACATGAACTCATAGGCCACAGTTTCATGATTCTCAAAGCCAATCTCTCCCGCAGCCAGTGCTCCCTGCAGGAAGAGTCGGAGAGGCAGCTCTGCCAGTTCTGCTTTGATCAGAGCACTGATGGTCTGATGAGCAAACGAGAAGATCTTCTGGCACTTCTTTTCCCATTTGTCATCCTAGACAAGAAGAACAAGTAAGAGCTTGAACAAGAGTATCGCTACAAGGAAAAGGGAATCTGAATTGTACTAAGATCTGTTAAGTGCTCCAGTCTTTTGCCCTCTGATGCCACTCCAGTGCCCCAGCAGTACAGTGTTGGCTTCAGCAGGTCTGCACAAAGTATTTCTTTTACTTACAAAAATTTCACATCCATTTCTCCTACCAGCTCATAGGAGCCTTCCTCAGAAGCCTACACTGAATTGCAGTTAGGACAGCTATGCTTAGCACATAACTAAGCAAAAGCCTAATTAGCCAAGGGGAGAAAAATTCTGTTCAGTTCAGAGCAATCAGAAGTGGAAGAGAATTTTAAAACCCGCATTTTGAAGAGTACTTTAACAAACAGCATTTAAACTTATTTCCCCACAATAAAGGAAATACATATTTAAGGTAACTATCTCAATCAGAAAGCATTAAAGAGCCAAAATGGATCAGTCATTATTTTAATATACACTTTTACAACTACTGTATAAGTTAAAGCAATTGCTTTTTTTTGTACGTTTAGAAACATTAAAATAGTGTAGCTACAATTTAGAAATTGATGAATTTCAATATCCAGATCTCATGCAATCAGTTCTGGTCTCCAGTAAAGGCACATAATCAGTCATCTCAATGAATAAACAAAACTAGCTGATTTCTGCTTCATCACTTCTCAAGTGCTAAAGTAATTTACTATGACTTGATAAAAAACTTCATTAAATTAGAAAGCATCCAAACCTCAAGCAAAAATCTGCCTTGAGAAAAAAAACCCAAACACAAAACTAGCCTTCTATATCAAGTCTGAGCATACTTATGTAGCCAGACAAAATGCATTTTTAAGAAAATAAAGCCATGCAAGCACACAAGAGCAAGCTAGAGGTGAACTTACCACTTTGGAGTTCTCTTTGTAGCGAAAAGCAAGCTGGTAGGCAGCAAAAACCAAGGGTGGCAGTGTGAAACGAATGCGCTGGTTCCCCCCTGCCCCAAAGTGCTTCCGGGCAGTGTTGAGGATCTAGAACAGAAGCACTGTGAGCTCAGAGAGTTTTTCACAGAAACAAGCACTCAAGTGAAGCTCAGTGCCTGACCCTACATGTGTTTTTAGATTAGATGTAGAATTCATGTAAATAACCTGAATCTACAAAAGTCTGTAATCAGCCATTATGCACTGAATTAGCCACTCTGGCTAATACACTTGGAATAGGGTGTTTGAATTTGCATTTCATATCTCTTCCATACAGAATGCATAATTTAAAGTGAGATACTATGAAAATCCCATAGCCTTGGATTTTTTCCTGCTGCTGCTACTATATTGTAGAAAAATTTGATGCAAGCATTTGTGATGCTGAGGAAGCTATTAAGCAGTTTTACTAAAAGGTGTTAAGTAGCTCACAGAACTGTACCCAAAAGATAATGTGACAAGTCCTTTGATGGCATTTAAAGGTGGTCAATCTGATTAAAGCAAAGCACTGGTAGATGAGACAGACTGACATTCAGAATCTTTGCAGAAACAGCTTCAACATCTCTAGCTATGTAAAGTCTTTTGGGATAGAAACATCAATTTTCTTGGTGCCAGCATTCCTTTGAGGGAAGCTTTACTCTCTATAAGGAAAAAAAAAACACCAAAAAACCTCCCTACTTTACTCCAGCAATACTCAGGAACAATGCAGCCAGTGACTACAAGGTCCTGAAACACAACTGTCTCCAATTCCTGTAAAGCTATGCTTCTCCCCATTATACAAGTTTTACTACATTTCAAGCAAGACTTTTTTATACCAGAGCTTCAAGCCAAGCTAAATCAATGCTAGTTGTGTTATGCACAGCTTGTACTTTATTCTCTTGCTCTATTCTCACTGTTTATACAGTGTGATGCTGCTGCAACTTCAGGACAGAGTCAATTTTATTTCAGGCACATACTGTAACTTCACAGTAGTCCCTAAGCAGGCCTGACTCTGACTTGAGCTAACTAACTGTGCTATTTGCAGCACCATCCAACTTCAGCACAGCTCCTGCCAGCTTCTCCAGTGGATTTGGCATAGACAGAATGCACCCAGCTCTCTACCCTAACACCCTTCTCAAGACAGGGAGGTCATTTAAACTTGAAATAAATGAACACCAGATATAGCAGATTAACAACAGAGAACTACATAAAGCTGCCACAGGTCAACTCAAAACATTGAAAGTACCATAATGCACGAGTTTCAAGGACATGTCAAATCTACTGGTACAGATGGACCAAACTTAGAGGAAAAGCATTTGGAACCAAGCAGCAGGACACTACATGCTGTATGAAGACCCCATCCTTACAGAAATTAAAATTCCTGAGGCCAAACAGACTAAGCTGTATTTTCTGAGGTTTTCTGCATGGTCTTGGTATCAAAATACACAAATAGTGCAGTACTCCAAATAGCACTTGCTGTGTTTTCAACAGAGGGTTCTTTGACAGTTGTCAGAACATTAAGAGTTCCACAAACTAATACAGATAGTTGTCCCCTCATGGGATGAAAACTTTAAATCAACAAATGCTTAAGTCCTCACCTGCTTTTTCTAAATAAACAATGTATATCCTACCATTACAGGTGTCATACATAATGTTCTCTACTGAGTTTGTAGTGCCAGAGCAGCAACACCCCAGCTCCCAGCTTCACTCAAGTCTTGTACAGTCAATAATGCAAGAACTGTGACAGTTCAGAGAGCACAGACATTGAGAAGCACCAGCCACCAACCAGGTACTGTTGGTCAGGGTCATCAGAACGCAGGAGATGAATAAATCTTCCCACAAGACTCTGCTCATCAGCAAAGTCCTCAGGGTCAGGATCTTCAGCAGGCTGATCTGGTTGGTCCTGGATCAGTGTGGATACCAAATTCATGATAGCATCAACCTGTTAAAGGCAATATAAGTTCTGTTTAAACTACAGTAGTCCGTAAGCATGAATTGACAGCAATTGGGAACATCTTTACAGCCACTTTAGACAAATGTGCCTTACACCCTGAAGAAGGGTCCCTCTTATCACAAGTGGGAAAGGGCAGCACAGCAGTGCAGAGGAAATTCAGATTCCAAAGGCTATGCAGCCTTCTTTAGGTAATAGGCCCAGTTTTAAAGGGATTCAGGGTCATTGTTCACACCTAACAGATTACTGTCTAGGCCGAGGTGTGGTAAATCAGCAGTAGCCTCTAGGATGAGGTCAGGTAAGATGTGCAAAGACATCTGGGAACATGGGAGGAAGAATTACCAAGTGGGATAAAGCCTGTGCCAAGGGAGGCAGGGGCATGCAGGCTAGGGAACAAAGCATGCCCTGCATGAAGTCACTTAGTGTGTGTTTTCAGGTCTTTGAACAGTCATTTAAATACCTAGAATTTCAAGTTATCTTATATCATACCTGTTCTTGGGACACAATTTCTGTGTTATAATCCAATACATTGCTAAGCACGTAACAACTCATGCTCTTCCTGGACTCGTAATCAAAGTATTCAAAGAGCGGGTGAAAATGTTTTAGTTTCAGGACTGTCAGGATATTGTTGTAAGTATCAACAGGGATTTTCAAAAGTCTAGTCAGCTCCTTTGAAACAGCACTGCTTGTTGCAATACTAAAAGAAAATATATGCAAAAACCCATAATTAATCAATAGTTCACACATGTAGACAGGTTTAAAGTCTGCTTCAGAATTATCAAGTAACTAAGCAACTTGCTGCTAATGAGAAAGGAGGCAAGTATCAAAACAAGTCAGATTTTGCTCCTTGGGACATACAGTGACAAATGCATGTTTTAAGTTGCTGCCAGCAGAAGCAGAGACTGTGGCTGCAAATGCAGCAATAGCAGAACTCCAGAGTGCTGGAAGGGATGCCTACATAATGCACACACATTGTGTGGCTGTACAGCGTAACTTACGCACAGGGGAGCAGGTCCTGCTTAGAGTTTATCAGGACTGCTGCAGCTCAGTCCAAAAGCAGGGACCTTACACATCCACAGCATGGCTCTGCTATCTTACCAAACGTGGTGAAATGCAGAAGGCCTGATTTTAGGGTATTAATTGCCATGCCGAAGAAAAGGCAAGAGACACTTACTGTTCCAGATTAAGTTTGTTGAATATTTCCACAGTAGTCTCCAACACCTTGTCAACATAGTCCACTCGATCTGGGTAGCATTTCATAGCCAGGTTAATGAGAGAAACTTGCAAAGACACCACATCCTCTGAGGGCATATCCTGCCGAGACTGAAATTTAAGAGAGCATGAAGTTGATACTAAAGCACAGAACTTTGCAAAAAAACACCCCCAAAACTGCATGCAGGGATACCCAACATACCTGTATAACAGTAGCAACCTGCTGTGAAAAGATGTCAAACAGTTTGATATCTGCTGGGATACCAGGCCCATCTTCACGATGTGCAAATAAAGCTAACCTGGTGACAGAGCAAGGAAAGCAGCTTGGTCAGAATAGCTTTTCCACTCCTCAAATACACACCAGAAAGAGGTACTGGCAGAAAAAGCAAGTCCTTTAGGTATATTTGGAAGCTCTATTACAAGCAAAAAGGAAATTAATGGAAGTCAGAAGCCTTATGAGCAACTGAGCCTCGTAACTATCAGTCCTGGAAAAGAGTGCTGACAGAAAAGGCAAGGTGAAGAAGGAACAGGAAGGATATTTCATAATTGATGTTCTTCAGCTAGAAGCAAGTGCTCTATTTTTTCCAGCAGATAAAAAGGTATAGAGTAGGCTGATGGAAGAGCAAATATCCTGCATTTATTCATTCAGTGATATTACTGAAATTAGACACCCAATAGCATTCTCTACAAAACAGCCTCCAGAAAAAAAAAAAACAAACCACACCACACAGAAGAAATATGCTGACTTAACTATTCTTTGTCTCTAAAGACAGACCGACACATTTGGAACTTACACTATTTGCAGAGAACAAAATACAAAGCGAACTTGAGAAGAATGGAGAAATGAAAAATACTTTTATGGGTAGTGGGAGGGGGCAAGAAACTGCTATCCAGCAAGCATTCAGGAGATGGTGAGAGGTATTTCTATCTGTAAGAGGAGAAAGTCATGCCAACCACCATTTCTGCAAAACTGAGATACAAGATAGAAAGCATCACTATCAGAACACTAACACCTTACCTGAGCTGCAGCCTCAGAAGTTCAGCACTGCTATCTTGAATTTCTAATTATTGAGATTATTCTACTCTGAATTAGAGAAAGAACTACAAAAATATTTAGGAAAAGGCATCACATTAAAATTTTTAAAATTCTTTCTATGGGGTTTCTAAATTTTGATTCTGAATGAACTCTGGGTCTGAAATAAAGAGACAGGTAAGAAAAGCCTGGGGTGCCAAAAATCTTCACTGCCAAGAAAAATAAGACACTGAACTATTCTTATATTTGATTAGGATGGTAACAAGCAAACTTTCAAAAGCCAGGAACAATCACTGCCTTTTCTCAGAGGCACAAGGCAGCTTTCCTCGGCAACAGTTCTGTGTAAAGCCAGCAATGCTACAAGGTATGAACAAGCTGCAGGCAGATGGCAGCATAATTAAAAGCCATGAATGGTTTAGTAAGGCAACAAAGATTCCAAAGCAGCAAGACTATTTGCAGAGATTCCTTTAGCAGGAAAGCCCCACAGGAATCAGGATAAAATTTTCACAAGCTTCTTCAGCAATCACTGATGTTCAGATTCAATTACCCAATGCCAACTGAAACAAAGATGAGAAATGCCAAGAGGCACAACCTATACAGGGCAGCTTCACATCTTAACTACACAATGCTGAAACTCTTGGCCATTGCTGCTACCAGCTCCAACACAAACACAAGAGCAACATCCTCCCTACATGCATGGACTCCAAGGACAGATCCACTCATATGCTCCAACACTTGTAGTAGTATCACAGGCAAAATCTCAAGCTGCCATCCTACAAAGATCATCATGCTGCCACCTTTCTGTCCTTGTGCTACAGCCCAGAGAGAGGGCTCTGGAAGCCTTCAGTGGCCCAACAAACCACAGCAGAGGTACGTCTGGGAGGACAGAGTCACTGCTGCTCAGTCACTTACTGGCATTTGTAACAGTAAGAACACAAAAAACTTACTGTGGAGGTAATATCAAAGTTTAACACGACAGCAAAAGCTACACAAGGAAAGCTTTCTCACAAGAATGACACTGCCATACTCCAATGTAGGAGCCCAGCAAAGGATCCTGTGACCTCTTTTAAAAGTAATCAAGAGAGTCTCAAAAATCAGTTACAGGCAACATTTCTTGGGATTTGGGGGTTTTGTGGTGTTTGGGGTTTACAGTTTGGTTTTTTTTTTTTAAAGCTAACAAAATTATGAAAAATCAGAGCCACAGCATCAAAGTGTGGGAAACCAGTGAACTCCCATGAACATCTCTATATGAAGTATGAAGGCAGCATGGTGTCTCTGACAAATGCACAAATACTGAAAGATATTCCAACAAAAACCAAGTCTTGAACAAATAAACCTGACATAACCTGGACAAAACAAACTACAGACTTGGTAAGTAAAAAATTCAAGATCCTAAGTTTTACCTGTTATACCCAATACACACAAGTCCTCTCAAGGCATTAGAGATGATACAGGAATCCTACCCAGTGCTGAATGCCAGGGGACCCAAGATCCCTGGGGTAACTGAAGCCCATACATCGGTTCATGGACCAGATGTATGAAGGTACATGTTTGTGTGCAAAGGCAAAGGACAAGGCTTTTCCTGAGGCTGAGACAAGCCGTGCAAGTGCACTTCCTTTCCACAGTAAGAAAGTGCAGGTACTCGCTGAAAATCTGTGTTTCCTTTCAGAATACAAATTAAAACTTCTGTTTGACCTTAATGTTTTTTTCCAGCCTAAAGGATTCTGTGATTTCTCCCCCAAATCTGACCTCAGTGCAATCAGTTTTAAGCAGTTCCTCCACAGGAAAAACATGCTTTTGGGAGAACAGTCAAGATGCTAGTAGCAAGCTAAGAATTAAGAAGGTAGTTCCATTTCCTACTAGCTCTTCTTTGAAGAAGCATTGCTATGGTCTCTGATCAAACCTGCAAGGTAAAGAATCCCTGATACACAATTTAGCCATTAGGATCTTCAAGTTTTCAAGAGGTACCTATGAGTGATATGGCTGTCAAAGCAGGGCACCGCTGTCACTTCAGTTCACAAGCGTGAAACTGCTCAATACTAAATGGGCTGTTTCCTGGCTTAATCTGTTTACAAGTTTTAATCAGTCCATAAAGCAGATTTCATTGGAGGCTGTAAAAGCAGAGTCCAGAGAGTAGAAGCTACAGAAAAAATATTCTTCAAAGCTTTAATTACAGCTGATAGAAAGACATGGAAACAGTGAAGTGACATCAGAAATTAAACATATTCAAAAGATAGAAGAATTATCATCTGCTTGTGAACAACACAAACTTAATTTTGAGCCAATTTCCACCCCCTTGGTCACTCACCTGTCAATTAAAGCAATAATTATATTTTTCACATTCACATTTTGGTGTAGCTCAGCACAGGCTCTGAGAAATGGGTTCAGGGTTTGGAGGTGAAATTCATCTGGGAAAACCTGAAGTTTTAGATCAATAGTCATCAAGTTATAAACTGAATTTGCCCATTGTTACACAGAAGTAAAATGCAACAGAATAATTCTAAAGCAGATAGCCACATAGTAAATACACTCTGGCCTACGAAGCTGACCTTGACTGGATAAATGCATGAAGCAAGAGATATGAGACAAATGGGTAACTTGAGGGCCCACCTATCTATTACAACTCACAACACAGGCACTGCTGCTCAGGTGCTTGCTTACAAGCGACTGCAACAGAAGGAGCCTAAAATTGATCCATCTCCACTCTGCCCATCTGGTAAAAAATATAGGACAAGCCACTGTGTAAAAGTCCCAGTGATGAAGTCTTCCAGTCCATGAGGAAGATGTGAAAGCTGCCTGAATCTGACTAAGTGTATAGAAGTGTCCCTGTGTCCCATCACTGCAACTGAACTTAAGCAGCTCACCTGTATGATGCACTCCATGAGGTACTCCTGAGCTAAAGCATCTCTACAGTTCACGACTTGTTCCAGTATTCCAGGCAGAACAATCTGGAATGTGGGGGAAAAAGTCTTGCAGTGATTTTACAATTACCTTCTAAGTTTATATTCACACATGCATTTAATCCAAGCAGAGCAGAATTTCTAACAGTTCTCAGCTGATTCTCTACATAAAGGCTTTCTGATAAAAAGTCCCATTTTTCTGCAGTTCCATCCTTCAGAGAAACAAAAAAAAATCTACTCATTTCAGAAGTCTGTCCCTTTCATACATTATGCAAGCTTTGATTTCATAAGTCAGTGCTACTGACTTTGCTGGCACAAACTCAGGGTCTCAGCAGCACCACTCAAAGCTGTTTTCAGCAGCTGTACTGTAGAACTTACAAGGGACAGACTTTTAAATAATACATTTCCTTCACTGTCATTTCACACAATAACAATTCTTTTGAATGCTTTGGGAAGGACAGCCTCACAACTTGTGAAGTCTATCCCAGAACACTGGATGTGTACACATCCCTTAGACCAACCCATCACTCTGCAAGGAAAATGGGAACTGGGAAGGAAACTTTTAGAATTTCTTGTCACTGTAACTGACAGACCTACAGGAGAATGCGTGAATCACGTCCTTGGCCTGAGAACACACTATATACAGTATTCAGAACTTTTCCTCAGGTGAAGAGTTTGAGAAGCACAGGGATTGCTGAACTTTTAGCAAAGCTGTAACACTTCCAGCTACTCATCTGGAAGTCCAAACTAGTTTAGTTTCGAAAACGTTGGCAGAAGTCAGAAAGGATGGACAGACATCCCACCTGCTTGTATCGCTCCACATTAACCCCTTCCAGCTGACTGAGGCGAACCAGGTTTGTTCCCACGAGGATCCTCAGCTCCTGCCTCTCACGCTCCCTTTTCTCTCTGTCCCGACTGTGGCCCTGGTGTTGCATTCGCACCCAGAGTTTGTTCATCTCAGCAAAGTTCAGCAGCACAAAATCCATCGAGTCACTGATGTCTCCAGTGGTTTCTTCACTGCAATTGGTAAGAGGTTAAGAACAGAAAAACTTGTCAGAGGTATTCATCCTTCCAGCCACTGGTGAACACACAAGTTTTAAGAAGGTTAGAGGGTGGGGAAGTGTGGGGTGGGATTTCTGGGTTCATAAGAAAGGTTCATATCCTCACTTGCCAGAAACTTTAGTGCTGGAAAGGAATTCTTAATGGACAAAGTACCTGTCAAGTCTATGGAGTTCTAGCTCCATATCTACTTCTCCCATATCTGAAGAAAGTCACACAGAAAATTTAAATAAGCTCTATTAACAGCAATTTTATCAAGTTATAGCCCATCCTTCTTACTCTGCTTGCTCGCCTTCATCTGGTAAGATATTCCTGGTACACTGCAGGAGATAGTTTCTAAGAAAGAGGCCTCTAAGAGGATGCTGCACTCCACGGCACATCTCCACCAGGTCTTTCAAAATATCTTTCCTGGACTGCGGAAATGACTTGACATAGACAACACCTACTGTTATCAGCAGATACCTGCAAAAGGCACAGAGTCAAACAATAAACCATTAAATAACAACATCACATTTAAAGGCAACAGTTCCTTTTGTTCATTATGGCAAGATTACCAAAGCAAAAAAAAAGTAATAAAATTATCACCTGGGTCCCATAATTTTGGATATTTAGTCAGCTTTTAACTCCTACTCTCCTCTGCTACAGAGCACAGCAAGTCTAAACAGCCACTAGACCTCACTACAATGCTTGGTACACTGAACGTGTAAATGCGCACAAAGTTCTGAGTGCTCTCAGACTAGCTCATTTCTACTTCCAGCATCCCACCAAGCTGGAAAACAGCTCTGGCACATGTAGATAAGTAACCTATGATGAGGAAGTAGTTAAGCCTCTTTCACACTGTAGACTAGCAGGATAGGACCGACTCAGTTGGTACTCATTCCCTCAGCACCTCTTCATCAGGTAACAGGCAGCAGGAATATGTGAGATGCAGAAGACTGGTGCTCCAGTATATCTGGATTCCCCTTCAACTTATAAGAAAAAAACTACAATACTCAGAACCTACAGGTATTCGGTTTAGAGGCCTCACCCCTCCCTGCATGCTCCTCTGCCTCATGCACAGCACCTCCATGAAAGCACCACAAGTTTCATCAGAGAGAACCAGAGTCTACAAGCAGGCAGGAAGACAACTCTGATGGTTACACACAGTGGGAAAGACATTGTGATAGCCATCAGCCAAATTCCAGAAATTGCAGGAAGATGCAGCCTAGTGTGTCCAGAGCCTCTTCCTGGCATGAACATAAGGTCAGGAATGAAAAACTTCAGCACCAAGCAAAACCTAAATCGGACTGACTATGTCAAAGATGTACTGCAGCCCAGTGGTCACACAGTTAAAGGTAAGCCCTACCCGCCTTCAGTATCATTTCTGGCATGCTATCACTTTGCCAAATAAAAATACTCAGAAACACAAAGACTCTTAAGAGCAAAGTCACAAACTTTCAGCTTCCTTCTCACACTTCTCATTCTCTAAAAAGGCAGAAGGTTATGAAGCAACTACTGTGTGGGAGAAGCTAAGATCTAGACCCTCAGGTAACAGCAACAATAAATGCATAGTCAATCTCCCTGATCAGAGTGTGGTACTTGGTTAATCTTCCACTGACCAGCTCTTTATCCAAAACCCAACTTGACTTCAAGATTAAAGTGCTTTCATCTTGGTCATGTGCAAAATTAACACACTGACAGGAAGGAAGAACTGACCTTCTGTACCTGCACTCTTGGCCTAATCTCAGAAGTTTCACAGTAATCCACTCTTAAGATAGGCAGAAATACTACTGACCATTGCAAACTGATTGAGAAGTTAATTGCTGTCTGAACCCAGAGCTGGACAGCTATTCACCAGTTTAAAAAAGAAAAAGCTAACAAAGCCAGACCCCAAACACATACACACTTACAGTCTTGGAATGATATTTCCAGCGTACTGTACTAGCTCATAAAGGTCTGCCACTTTCCTGCCTTTGGCAAATTCATCTGTCAGGTAGACTTCCAAGTAGTGTAGCTCGTCAGAAATTGCCATGTCTTTTTTTCAGTTAAGGATTTTAAGTTAGAATGTCTACAACATATTTTCATAGTAATTTGCACACCCAGGAAGAAAGATGCCATACCAAATACAAACATGCCCAAGCAGGCAGTACTTCTGAATCAGTAATCACTTATTGGGATAAAGGTGCTAAATTAACTCCAAACCTTCAATCAATTTTTAGCATATTAGAAAACAGAATACAACTGGGAATAAAAGAGTTCTTTTACAGAGCTGATTTTTTTTAGAACTAGACTCCTGAAACTCCCCAGAGGAAAATACGAAAGACAATAAAGACTTGCTTTATACCAGAGAGAAAAAAAATGAACTTACACAGTGAGAAAAGTGTATATTCTCCTGCAATATATACACATAATTGAATACTGACGAGAAAAGTGCTAATAAATACATGACACAAGATACCATTGTACCAAAAAAAAGCAGATGGACATCCCATCCCAAATTCAACATTTCAACTATTAGTTTCGTCTTGAAAGGATACAGAGCTCATAATAGCTCTTTGGAGATAACATAGAAGTCCGCAGCTCCCCAAGCATGTTGGAAGCATGTTTCAGAGCATCCATGAGCTTGTTCTTGTCCTTCAGAGGAAGAAAGAGAAAAGTCTGTTAGAAATGACACTAGGCAACTGCAGGATTTTTTATCTATTAAAAAAAAAAACGTTATTTAGTATCTAACTTATACTACACCACCCATGCTAACTAAGTAAACATTTTACCTGAAGGTGGTAAGAAGATGCATCTGAAGACAGAGCTAGAGTAATAAACTGCAATACTAATGATAGAAAAATCTAAAATCATTCTGCTTATGTAGCAATCTCCACTGAATACTCAGATTCTATCCAGCAAGCAAAATAGAACAGATTCCCCTCCTCCAAATCTGGTCTGTTGTTTTGCTCAGATCTCAAAGATCTCCTACAAACCCCTAGGAGACAGATGATACACACTGCCATCAACACCTTCCTCTACTTCTCACCACAAAAAAAACCTCACTGAAAGCCATCACTTACTAGTCTGCATCTAACTTACACTTCTGATGCATTTAATCATCTGGCATCACAGGATACAACTAAAGACTTGAGCAACCCATCACAAGCAGTAGCAGTAAGTTTTGAGGGAGAACAAAAAGAATGGCTAGTGTGATCCACTTAAGTGTTTTTATACTGTCACTAATCACAGACAGCAGTGAAAAGTGCAGCTGCACTACTTAGAGATTTCCAAAGCATTCCACTGAGTACAAGACTGGAAGAGGTGTTAAATTTCTTGCTACTGCCATTTGGCTGCAAACAAAGTTCGCTTGGCTAACCACACGAAAATATACGGGAATATTTAAGTTTTCATTGCAACTTTAGCAGTTTCTCCAAATAAAAACAGAGGCTTCTCAAACCCAAGAAAGCTATGTGTGGTTACATAATCCACCTGAACTGGCTACAATTCCAAGATAAAAATCTCAGCACAACACTAGCCAGTGGTGTTTTCCAGTCACAGAAGAATTCATACGTCCCCCTATAGTTAATTACTACAAAATTGATCCTATGCAGCAAGTAATTCATCAGCAGCCTCTCAGTCTGACAGTCACACTAAGAAAAGGCTACACGAAAAGAACAACAGAATGGAGGACATAAACAATAATCTCATAATAAAGTTCATCTTACGTTTATTTAAATGCAAGCACGTAAATTATATAGGTATGTCTTTGACTTATCTTGTCAAATACCGGAGCAAAATCAGGAAGACATATTCCAAGAATACCCAAGACTCATTCTCAGTGAGCAGCTGCCTCATTTATTGGCAAAACCTCTGGCACAAAGATGCATAAAGGGTTAATTTTCCTCGCAGCACTAGAGATTGGTATTGATTTACTGTTTTATTCCTTGCAGACAAAAAGCTTCATTGCATTTTAAAGTCACATTCTTACCAAGCATCTCTTCATCTGGAACGACTGCACCTTCACAGCCTGAATGGCTTCATCCAGGAGTTTTTCCTGTTCATCCTGAGGAGATTGCTGTGTTGTCGGCTGCAGGAAAAAAAAGAAACAGAACAAAACTGAATTCAATTATTTTTATGAAGCTGTTTATGATTTGTCTAAAACTGGATTCCCACACTTTAGAATGCACTGCAAGTGACACTGCAGTGTGACCACTCAAGAGTTGTCAGAAATAGCTGTGTGACATGTAAGGGAGAAAGTTCAAGTGCTCTGCAAAAGCCTGAGGGAAGGTTACAGGTAGCCTGCAAGTACCACTGCTTCTTGGAGAGAAAAGCCACAGGTACAGAGCAGGGCCAACTCTTCCTTTCCAACATTCAGAGGTCAAGAATCCAGTGCAAGTATATGGGAAGAAAAGTTCCAAGAGAATGCAGAGACACAACTATGCTGAGAGGAAGCCCTGTTGTTACTTCTGTCCACAGAGCTTCAAAGCAATGCCCAGACCACACACTGCAACTGCACAGGTGCTTTCTGTGCTCACAAGTCACAAGTTCTCAACTGCTATCTGAGCCACACCATTCCATTCAGGACAAGTTTCAGATAAGCAAAGGATAAAGTACAGTTAGCACATTCCAAAAGGTAGAAGCTACTTGAAGAGGGGAACAGAAAGCTGAAGAGAAACAACAGCTCTTCATGTCTCCTTGTCCCAGTCACTCTGTCACATTGTCAGAGTGACTCTCGTTTCCTCTCAGAGAGGCACATTCTATGCCTTCAACTGAAATTTTCACCACCTTCTGACTTTCCAAGGTTCATACTGCATTGTCTTAAAATATTAAATAAATCCATTGCTTACATCCTTAAGATTTCCCCTCAACCCAGCTATAACAGGCCTTCTCCTACTGCAGCTGCTCCCTTCCCTCTACCAGAATAAGATCAGTTTCTACAAGCATCTTTAAGTTATTCGCTAAGGTGTCCGAACTTACATAGATCAGAACCCCCACTGCTGTCTACACCTGCACCCAGCCTTCCTCCTAAGACTTTACAACGAAACACCGCCATCCATCTCTTGCTCAGAATCAGCCTTCAACACCTCATTAGAGCATCTCCACTTCTCTCAATCTTGCAGTTTGTTTTCAGATGGCCCCTCCGAAATACTGTGGGAGATAAAAGCACTGATGTGGTATCTCAGCTACATCTTCCCTAGTCTTGACAAATACCAAGCACATAGTGATTAGCACAGCAGGTTCTCTGAGCCTTCAGCAAATTCTCAGCTATTTATACTTGTTCCCTTCATCCACTGTGCTCAGAAGGTCCATGGTCTCCTCTTTTTAACAGCATTTCAGAAACAAGCTGGAAGGCCATGAATTACATCATCCTAATGTTTTTAAAAACTCTGTCTTCAGTACCAACTCCCACATGCCCCATGCGTGAAGTCCCCAGAAGTATCTGTTGAGGACTGAGATTAAAATTGAGGCCTTCAGTAAAACAGAGAAGTTTTAGTTTAACACCAATTTAATGGTTAGAGAACATTTCACACGCCTGTTATTTCCCATACTTAACTGGGTTCTTGTTCTGCAGTTGAAGTCTCCCCACTATCCTTTTCCACACACAGAAAACAGAGAGTGCTCTGCAATACTGTTCTTGCCCTGATCATGCCCTTAACAGGCAGCGAAACACTGCTCCTGAAGCTCTGCAATCATCAGCTGGACAAAACCAAGGCTGATCTGATCCACCACTGGTGACAAATCTGCTTCAGGGAGGTTATATGAGATAAAGGTTACTTCCAACCAACACTTCTGTGACTCTGTGCCTCAGTAATATTCCAGCTATGAACAATAACTAATTAAGAAGTGTATTTAGCCAACAGAAAAAGCTATCTCTGCTAATTAGAGTGACTGCACCTCTTACAAAGCTCTCTCTACATATAATTAATCAATGTGCAGGTCTTCCAAAAATGATTTAAGCATAAGGAAAAAGCAGTAACCATGGCTAGATGATCCTATTTCCCAGGCAATTCAATAGCTACAAATCCTTAGACAACCTCAAACTGTGAAACAAGTATGTTCTGCCAGCAGAAGTTTGCTGTAATTGCTAAGCTTTAATTATTCAATGGCAGATCAGACTTTTAAGGAACGTCAAATGACAGTGCTGGGACTAGTGTGCAGTAATCAATATCAGAACATCACATAACATACTTGCTGAGTTATGTCTATACGAGAATGTTGGTTACACTGTACAGTGCCCTGAATCCATATCAGGGCTTTAGAGAAAATAAATCACTACTGAGCTGAATCCCATACACTCCAACCACATCAAATCTCTATTAAAGCACAGCTAGAAACAATACAGCAATGCTAACACTGACCACAACTTCCTAAGCCCCCTTTGCCTGATGAGCATTAAGTTTACACAGCTACCAGCCCTGCTCTTCCATCCCCAGCTGTTCACAGGGCCAGGTAGTGCTGGGAGAGCAGTTTAGGCTGTAAACCATCAAATAAGCTGTAAAACAAGCCCAGCTGATTGATAGATTACCATTCACCTAATTCAGCCTAAAACCACATCACACACTGCAAGCAGGGCTGTGAAAAGAAGGCTTTTTAACAGCAACACGGAGCCAAAGCATTTATTGAAACATACACTTATTTGCTACAACCCCAGGAAGTATTTGGCTGAGTCCATGTGCATTGGTTTCCTTACTTTTGGTGTGCAAACATGCTGGTTATAGAATTACAGCTACAAGTTTGGGACTATGCTTTTCATGATACCAGCTATGAGCTCAGCAGATACATCTGTATCTTCTTACAGAACTTCAACTGCTGCAGTTTAGCAGCAGTTGGGAAAAAATGGGAGGTTCATTCATTTACAGTGTCAGCTTTACATCAAACTCTGTCTGCATTAACAGATGACATAACAGAGACTATTCCCATTTCTCCTCTAAATTTGAACAGCCAGGTCCCACACTCTATTCAACACTGGGACTAAGTACTGAATTCATCAACATAAGCATTTTTATGTTAACAGAAGATATTAACTTATTTCTTCAGTATCTCTTCAAGATATAGAGAATTAAGAAAGGAAAAGTTCAATTTGTATCTGTGCTCACTTGAAGACTGAGAAGGTGATCAGTCTAAACAAAGATGTCTTTACCACAAGGGCACTACAATTCATGTCTGAAGAAAAGAAAAATGTAGCATTTTCGAGTGGCAAGGGTAGCAAAATAACCTACACTACTGTCAAAAGCATATAACAGGAGCAGTTGTATTACTTGAAGGGTGGTTTGTAGCAGCTTTACTTCTGTAGGAACAGAAAACATCTTAACAACAGCACTACTGAACAAGTTCCAACTCTTTCTTACTTTTCAAAGCCTGGATATTCTTCAGCTTACCCTTTTCTTGCAACTTCAGAAGGCAAGCTACTTTCAGCTTTAGAACTGTAGGGGTTCTCAGGAAAAACCTGGTTATCATCAAGTGATACACAAGACCACATCAAGACACCCATACCCTGCTAACACATGCCTGAAGTTTGAGGATGTGGTGACAAAAGGCAAGTGAAGGAAAGAGAACATACAGCAAAAGCCTAACAGTGACATCCAGCAGGGCACACATTGCATCAGAACACAGCTCTGCCAGATTCCATGCTGAATAAAGCTGTTTATGTTCAGTATCTTCCACTTAAATCATCAACCTAGTAACATAAGATGGTATTTTCAAGTGTCACTTTATCAAAAAAGCAACTGTGGAGTCCTAGGCACACCTACAAAAACAATCTTGAACATAAGCTTTTGAAGTGGAAGATGCTTTGACACTGGGCAAAAGCAGCAATACTCTGTAACTGAGGCACAAAATATCCTGCCTTGTCAACTACATGCACATTAAGGTATAAAGCCCTGCATGAACACAGAGAAGCAATCTACACCAATTACGCAGCCATTTAGACTTTAGAAATGTCTGAGCTATACCCACACCAGACACACTGCAAATGTTGAAGCAAAAAAGGACAGTTGATGTGACGAGTTTTGCTTTACTCATTTTTTCCTCTAAAGCGATGAGGATGCAAGTGAGCAGTGCAGGAGGAAGAGAGAACTGCCTCTCCCAGCTGCACCAGCAGCTTCTGCACAAGAGACAAAAGCCTTCTGCTAGCTTTGAAGATAGGGCTAGCATAAGTTACCACATTCAAGTTATGGAAGTCAAAACTCACAGCAGATTAATTTGGAGGTGGGGGGGAAAGCTGGCTTTTGGTGTGAGTTTTTGGTGTGCTTCTTTTGTTCCTTTCACATTTTGGTTTTTTTTTTTTTTTAATAAAAAGTAAACTGTAAGCTACTAAACTGTAAGTTACCTTGGAAAACAATTTTTAAACCCAAGACAGCTTGAAAACAGCTGATGAGAGTATTTAATACAAGTTATCCTGCAGATAACTATTAGGGAAGTGTATTATTGCAGTGGCAAACATTATTCTGGATCATGCCTATCCTCACAACAGCAATTACTCCTGAACATACAAACCAAACATTGCACCTATTGTGTAAGATTTACTCATTTTCTAACACTCAGTTTCATGAGATTCATTTTTAGTTCTGTATTTGACACTGAGCTGCTCTCTAGAGATGGCCCAAAATAATAACCAATGCGCTGACTTATTTCACTTGAAAATCTGGTACCTTGCAGTACTCAAAAGTGACACAGTACTGAAAGAAAGCAGAGTTCAAGGGAGCTTGTCAAGCCTAAAAGCTCATGTTCTGACACAGAGGTGCCTTGAGCTGCATGCAGAGTATAAATAATAACGAGTAAAAGGTTTTGCTTCCATTCCATTCTAAAGTGCATTTTCATCTAATCTCCAGAAGCCGTTTTCTTTAGTTAACTGATGTGCTTACAGCCTATTCCACATGGCACTTCCTTCTGTTTGCTCACATGCCTGTACTGAATACCACAACAACTGACATTTGCCCAAGGAGGTTTTCCTGCCTCCTCCCAGTTGGATGTTATTAAGACTACCTGCCAACACATCACTGTTGAGACATTTCAAATTACTGCTACCCAAGAGAGACGATGGGTCAGCTACAGCAGCAGATCAGGACACTGCCAGCCTACAGCTGAAGTCTGGGTGCACACAGGGCTCTGCTGGGTAACATACTGAGGGAATTACCCAAAAAAAAGGGCATAAGCATTTGATACCACACAGGAAGCATTTCTCTGCAACACTGTGGGCTTCAAACTTCCATTACATCTCACAGTACAGGAGCTCAGAGATAAACCAAAGAGATGAAAGCATTTTTCACATGTTGAAACTGGTACTTACTACCACAGGAAGCCACAAGACACTATTAAGTATTAAAGAGATGGCCTTTTATTCAGGATATGATCAAAACCAGCCAGAGCCCTCTTAAAACAAGTAATGTTAAAGGTACTTAAGCATTCAGCTTCAGGGTTTAAACCAAGCTCAGCCACAGGAAATCACAGGGGAGCTTAATTTGGTAGAGGGAATTATCCCATGTTTAACACCTGTGATTATCCCATGTTCAACATCTGTAACTTTATTTTTTCTGAATCACCTGACAACAGCTATTCTTAGAAAGAAGCCACAAGACCAGACAAGTCTCCAGCCAGCTCCCATGGAAATAACAGGCAGAGAAAAGTAGTTTCATTTCTGAATTAATGACTATCACAAAATATTTGTGTGGGGGACAGAGACTGGGGCCTGTATAGATTTAGAATTTCTCATCACCCAATTCAGTATTTACCAGCCTTTCAAGTTTTGCCCACCCCCAAATATAAAGATACCAACATACATATAACTTTAAAAAGAAAGTCTATTCCAAAAGGCTAAGAACTGTGCAATCCCTTCTTTATAAAGCGTTCAGCTATTTTCTGCCCCACTATCTATATACTGTTAGTATTGTTTACACTCCACACTCAGGCTAATTATACATTATGGTGGTTACAGCAAGTGCTGCTCAAAATTTTATTGAATATTACATACCACTGAAGGCACGTTAAAGATATTTGTGTTTTACTGGAAAACTTGATTGTCCCCTTATTTTCATTGAGGATTAAAAAGCATTTCTCAGTACACGCTATTTACATGGGGAAGTTTCAGGTTTCACAGAATGAATGAGGTTGGAAAGGACATCTGAGATCGAGTCCAACCTACGGCCAAACTCCCACCTTGTCAACCAGACGATGGCACTGAGTGCCATGTCCAGTCTTTCCTTAAACACCCCCAGGGACCGCGACTCCGCCACCTCCCTGGGCAGTCCATTCCAATGCCCAGTCACCCCTTTTGTGAATAAATTTCTCCAAATGTCCAACTTGAACCTCCCCCGGCACATCTTAAGACTATGCCCTCTTGTCCTATTGCTAACTGCCTGGCAGAAGAGGCTGACCCTCACCTCGCTGCCTAACAAACACCAACATTTGCGGCAAAGAGCGCTAATGAGCTGCGCTCACCAATGCAAAGCCACCTCTTCTGCCGGAAAAGAAAGGAAGTTTAGTCGGGAAGCCTACGACAGCGGTCTTGGAGGGTCAGGAGGGACTGGAGCGCAGGCTGCCAAGGCGGATAGCCACGGCACACGTGCACAGCACCAACAGTGACACAAACCCGGGTTTAGCACAGGGGCAGCACGGCAAAATAGACCGAAACTGACCGCCGGTACGGCCGCGTTTCCCCAGTAAAAACACCGCCTTCCCCTGCGCCCTGCGAGCAAACGGGCTGAACGCAGCGAGGCGGTGACCCGGCCCAGGCCGCGGGCAGCGCTACCGCCGACACAACGGGCCCGGCCCGCACCTCAGCCCCGCCCGGGCCGGACCGTGCGGCCTCCGCGCCCGCTGCAGCCCCGCGCCCGGCCGGGC
>VXBT01007268.1:138726-255374 GCA_013400235.1 Oriolus oriolus | reverse complement strand
CTATGGCGGCCCGGCTGGGCCTCGCCGAGCCCGCCGTGCTCAGGTACCGCCGGCCCCGCGCTCCCCTGCCCGCAGCCAGCCCTGCGCTATCCCCGCCCGGGTCCGGCCGGGCGGGCCCCCCCCGGCCCGCGCTCCCCCGCACTGACTGTGCCCGGCACCGCAGCAGCGCCGCCGCACCCCAGGACAGCCGTGGCCGCCCTGGGTCTGCTGGATGTGCTGGAAGTGCGGGACCCGCAGGCCCGGGGGCTCAATGAAACAGCCATCGCCGGCCCTGCGGTGCAAAGCTGCTGGTGCTGCTGCTGCACATCATCAGAGAAGGGGCGGCGCTGCCCCGTCAGCACCCCGGGCCCTCAGGGCGTGCTGCGGCCGGACTGCGAAACCTTGGATGGAGTCCTGTCGGACATTCTGACTGTCTTGTAGCTGTGGTTTTGTTGACGAGGGCTTTGTGTTCTGGGTGTTTTGCAGAAAAGCTGAGGAGTATCTGCGGCTGTCCCAGGTGAAATGCACGGGGTTAATGGCTCAAATGACGGCGACAAGCAGTGCTGTGATGTGCCTGGACCTGGCGGCGAGTTTCATGAAACAACCAGTTGACAAAGTAAGACAGAGTGTGTGACTTGGCTGGCTGGTGCATTCTGCCTGACTCCACAAAACCATTGTTCTCTAGCGTGTGTTGGGAGCAGGAGTGGGATATAATAACTAACTTTCCCCTAGATCCCGCAGTTTGCTGTGTTAGACCTTTCACTGTTCAGAGTTTGAAACAGCACAAATTGAGATCAGTGTCATAGTCCCTTCACAAACTGAGCTTGCTTTGCTATAATTTCAGCTTAATTTCAATTCTAGTAACAAATAAATTACCAGCAAGGATGTTAAATGTAAGATCTGTCCTTTTACTGTGGGAAGCAAGCAGTTGCTCCAAGGAATCTGTCACTGTAGGGGTGCCTGTGAACCTCCATCTGCAAATCTGCCAGGTGAATAGCAGTGAGCTGTCAAAATGCCTGGTACGACATATTCATGATTGTCCATTTACAGCAGAGGAGAATTTAATTGGACCTGACCCCATGAAGGTGTTGCTCATGTCTTCAGCTTGCCCAGATTTTGGTAATTTTGTCACTAACTACCTTGTGATAAAGGGGCCATGTCATATATGGAAATGTTAAACCTCACTTCCAGTGAAACAGTCTAAAAATATCACTGCATTAAAAGATGTGGCATTCCTAGGTGGTTAATCTTTCTGTGTGCAGTCAAAACATACATTATTCATTGCACAAATTTGTTTAATGTAGCAACTGAACTTTATGGTGTTGTGTTTGTTGCCTTATTAAGATGTCAGGAAGGAATCTTGCTAATTCTTGGGGTTTGTCTTTGTCTTCTTGACAGAGCTATTGTGTTAAACTCTCTGGTTTGAACAAGACCACCTACCAGAGCTCCATGAAGTCTTTGGAGTGTTTGCTAGAGGTGAACCAAAGGCTGGGGATGCGAGACTTGGCAGTGCAGTTTTGCTGCTCAGAGGCAGTGAACGTGGCTTCAGAAATCCTGCAGAGGTGAGGAGGCTTTGGGAACCACACACTGGGAACCACAAATAAGGTTCTTTGTTCTTTAGATGTGTAAAGAGCTTGATGTTTGGAAGGGCCAGATACCTCCTACTGATTGGAGCAATGAGGTGAGTTCTTAGCACTGATGATCCAGCCATGAGCTGGGCCACTTTTTAGAAGACTTGTTAAAAAGATTTAGTCTGTGAATCTCAGCAAGTCATTGTCCAACCCTGAATTTTTCATCTGGGAATAGTGTAAAAAAATAGGACTCTTAGACCCTGTATTTGCCCATAGCATCACACTGTCATCCATTTAACTGCTGATCACGGCACAGTTCAGAAGCAATGCTCAGTAGAAAGAAATACTCCGTTTTGGGGACACAGGTCTCTTAAAATGGACATCATTTTATGTGTAAAACCAATAGGTAGAACACTTCAGTGGAGATTCAACAGGGTTAACTAAAATTTTCCATTCTGTATCATCTGCTTTAACCAGAGCAGTCCCTGAAGAGCTCTGTTCTGCGGTGCTGTCACCCTGATAGCACATGTCTAAATGCTGTTAGGTCAGCGCACAAAGGCTGTGCTTCCTTAGTGGTGCTTAATACAAACTGGAAAAAAATAGCCTGGGGCAGGTGGACAATAGAAAATGACATTCTTCAGTGCTGCACATCCACTGTGTCATTTTCCATATTTAAGCCTTCCTCTCTATAACATACATATTACAGGAATCAAAGAAACTGTAATGCTGCCTTCTATGGTAGGATGGATTTATGTAAAGCATCTCATTGTAAATTTTAGATCTTAGGAAGAGCTGAAAGTGCCATGTGGATCAGGAGCACAAAAAGCAGATTTTACTGCCGTGCCTTGATCCAGATCCTGAGTTTAAAATACCTCTAATTCTAGAAGAGGAGGTCATCCCAACCCCCTTCTTTTCCCTCATCTCTTCTGCTCCTCTGAGCCAGTAGCAGCTGTTTCTGCTTGACTGGCTTGCAAAGGCCCAGGTGCTCCAACAGACCTGTTCAGCTGCCGAGTGCCACATGACAGATGGATTTCAGCAGCTTCATGTGAGGCAAATACACTGTCCAATTATCACTTCCTGTTCCTCAGGTATGAATCCAGCCTCTCCGAAGCACAGCGAGTGGACCTGGATTTCTCCAAACCCCTGTTTATAACAGCTGCACTGTGCACTGCATGCAGGTGAGTGGAGCCTGGGAGACCTTCTACAGGCTGAAATGCCTGCTGAGACACCAACCAGTGCCAGCATTCAGGGTCTTGCTTTGCATATCCTGCTGCCCTGCTCCTGAAAATGCAGACAGCTGGAGCAAAGCAGGCCTTTCCTCATAGTGAAGTCTTGAACGTGCACTGCACAAAGCAAAAACTTACGTGGCTTTTGGTGAAATACTGCTCAAGGTGCAAGAATGGCTTCTGAGCACCAAGAAGCAGCCATTCTGAAGAAGGAAAAACCCCAAGCCCTACACCATCACATCCTGAGGGTGCTCTAACCTTTGGGAGATGGCTCTGATAGGCCCATATCAGCTAAGACAGGTGTGTGACTCAGCCAGCACTTGGGAAGAATTTGCTTATATGCAAAAATCTTCCTCCCTCAGCATTACACCTTGTGACAGTCTTACTCAGCAGTACAGGTGCTGTGTAGTTGCACAGCTCCTGACAAGGGTTCTCTTGACACACAGTCACATTCAGCTTTTTGCCGTAGTGGCATTTTTTTCCTGGTTCCCTGAAAATCTGAAAAGTTACCTTTTTCTTACGCAATTCCTTATGTAAGTTGAACTCACCGTGAGTTTCAGTTGAGCTGTACTGACTGAGTAGTGTAGGGGTCTGGTTTTTAAGCAGATTTGTTTCTGAGTGAGACAAAGATAGGTAGGACAAAAAGTCAGGCCTGCCTTCCTCATTGTCACAGGCAGTGTTGGTACAGTAATTGTCACCTCACCTAAGTAATAGTTGCTGGAATGTTGCTTTGTACAGAGATAACTTTCTCTTGTAGGTGTTTGAAGCTAAAAGTGGACAGAACTAAAATGTTGGCTACATCTGGAGTGAAAAAAGCAATATTTGACCGGCTGTGCAATCAGCTGGAGAAGATAGGCCAGCAACTCAGCAGTAAGTTTTTGGCTTTGTCCCTGTAAGACAGCACACCCATCCCATGGCCTCACAGTGCCCATCCTGTTCCACTAGTGATTTCAGTCTGATCACTTTCAGCTGTCCCCTTTCAGCCAAATCTGCCCATCCATTCCAACATGTTTCCTGCAGCCCAGTTCCCACTCACAGTCCTTGCTTCTGGAGACGCTGCAATAGCTTAGCAAGGACAAAAATAGGAAAAAAAGTGGCAAGGACAAAAATAATATTTTCCTCTCTTCTCAAATGCTCACTGCTCTTTACAGTCTCTGCTGCTGCAATTTATTCCTTGCTTCTCCCTTACTACCTGACCTATCGTGGATTCCTCCTCCTTGCTTGGTTTCTGCATCTTGTTAACATGGCAACCTGACACACGAATTACCACAAACATCTTCCTCAGACTGACTCACTCCTGTGCTTTCCTTTCCCCCACTGAAGGATTAACAAGCTTAAGCCTTGCTGTTCTGATACCAAGTCAGCCATTCCCTGGCACCACCCCTCCTCACACACTGGGCAGATGTCAGGAATATTTCTTGCCCTCTGTTGAGCCTGCAGCTCTCTCTGCTCCTTTTTGTGGGGGAGAAAGCCTGAAATACAACACATGCCCTACTGTCCTTGTACTTCTGCTGCTGCCTCTTTTTCCTTTCCCAGGCTTTCATTCTTACTTTCCCACTGAAAGCTATCCTGCCTCACTGTGTCTTCATACCCTGATGTTTTCTGCAACATGCTGCCTGAATCTAACCTAAAAAAAAGCTACTTTCTCTAAAGCTGCTACTTTCTCCTAGGCATGTGCCCTATAAAAACCCTACCCCAGCACTAAAGCAACTAAAGGCAACTGGAAATTGCCATATGGATTCATGGAAGAGGGTGCATCTGTATACCTGGACAGCCCCCTGCATGTTGTGGGTGTCTATAAAAATTGTGGGAATAGAATAGAAGGGAAAGAAAGAATTGATAATCCTCCCTGAGTTACCTAGAAGGGTAGCAGTGTGCTTTTGGGCAATGAACATGGTGGATCATTGTGGTTACTAATTAGCAGCCTGCTAATTAAAGCAGCCAGTCAGTCCATGCCATACTTGAAGTGCTGGCACCTCTTGTAGAGCTTGAGCATCAGTGTGGACCAGGGAACTGTTCTGACTGGACAAGACTTGTGGAAGGTGGCACTGCTGTCAAAGAATTACATGTAGGCCACCCTTGGAGCCCCAAATACCATTCAAAAGTAAAGCAACTTACTTGTTTTTCTAGAAGATGTTCCACTGGCTGCAGAGACACCTGACAGCTTGCAGACCACCCTGGAGCAGTGTGAGCAGGAACATGGTAAGTTGTGTTTACCTGGAAATGAAAATCACCTCACTGGGGTATTTCTGAGCTTTCTTGCTGGTCAGTGTTTTAGTTGTGTGATGGCCACGATGCTGCAGTTCACAGCAGCTCTCTCCAGCCTGCAAACCACGGGCTGTGGAAGCACAGGGAGAGCCTGGCAGGACACTGGAGTTTATACTGAGTTGTCCTAGTAGAATTAAGGACAGCTGATGTGTTCAGACACAGAGGTGAGGAGGTGACTGTCCCAGCAGGTGAGGGGAGCAGTGACCACAGGATTAGGTAACAGGGACAGCCCCCTCCTGGTGTCTGTATTTGCTCACTGCCTGTGATCCCCAGCAGCATGTTGCCCATGATGGCCTCTCATGGGCTTTCTTGTTTCCTCATAGGCTCTGAAGAGGATGAAGAGATGCCATGTAAACGGCCAAAGACTGAAACAAAGCAGGACTATGAAGAATGGAAAAAGAAAATCCTGGAAAACGCTGCTAAGGCACGAGAGACAAGGAGTACTGACTCTGTAATGCCACCCAGTAATGTAACTGCTGCTTGCTCTTAACTCTCCCTCTGCTCTAACAAGAAATTCAGTAGCATGAGAGTGATGGCTGCCTGGCAGACAGCTGATTTTATTTAGGTTTTAAGTATTTAAGAATGTTATTTTTAATAAATAACACCACAGATTGATGGGATTTTACAGGAAGCCTGTGTGACTACTCACCAGGCTGTGGCATTAGGGGTGAATGAACAGCTTCATTCTCTTGCTGCAAGAAGCGGGTAACATTCTAATGCTACTTTAAATGTAAATAAGTTATAAGTTACAGGCCCTTTTCCTGTCTGGAAGCAGTCAGTGAAATAAGAGGGAGGGGACTAACAGTGCCTTGTTAAACTGCAAAGCCAGCAGTGAAATGAAGCCTTATTTTTTTAGGGGTGGTTTTTTTTCACTTGTTTTTAATAAATGTTTAGTCATTGAATTTGACTTACTTTCATGTGTATAGGAATGAAGTCTCTTGTGCTTTTGTAAGGGGTCCCAAATATTCCAAGAAACAATAAAAGTACTGTAAGGAAAAGCTTTGTATTATGACATCATGTTCTTGGCATATGTACTTGGAATGCAAAATAAAAACCATGGAGGAGATGCCTGTGCCTTCAGAAGGAAGCTATCCAGGGGAAAAGGACTGGCTAACAGGTTTTTTTGTGTCTTGCAGTCATAAGCTTAGAGAAGAGGTCTGTGTTCAATTTCTCTTGCATATTTTCTGCCTGGGCTGTATCTCTGGACCTACCTAGAAATACTTTCAGGTTTTTTTGGCATGGGGGCTTAAACCAAAGTTGATGAATAGGCTTGTTCCACTTTCATGAAATTTATTAGTATTAATTCAGAAATATACAGACCAATGAATACAATGACATTCAGCATGCAGGAACACTGTGGAAGGAAAACATGAACAAAAGTGGGCCTTCATAGAAGGTGATAAATTACCAAGATTCTTCTCTGTCCCAATTCTGGAAATGCTGCAGAAGTCAGGACTATGCAAAGTGAGAAGCACTTGAGTGGAAAAGAGACCTAGATGGGGGTAAGCCAGTCTTACAAACCTCATCATTAGCAACCAACACTTCTGCAAATTCAAGGGATGTGAAAGTCCATAAAGTCCAAAGGAGCTTTACAGGTGCCTTTGCTGGAAAGCTACTTTTAGTAGTATTGGTTTCCATTTTTCATAGAAGCCATCCAGTTCACACTGAGTTTTGCAGAATCCAGAACAGGAAACCACAGGTTTAATAAATAATATTATACTTTCATCTGAGAGATTGTAAATTACTCCCACTCTACACATAAGAAAAGAGTTTATAATCCAAAATAAGTTAATATTGTGAAGAAAAGGTTTAATGTTCAAGAGCAAAGTGAGGGGGGGAAAAGGGCTTCAACCTCCTAACTGGACTAAAGGCAGAGTCTGGCAACACTCTGTTTCCCTGTCACTGAACCTATTAGAAATGAAACCTGTTTTGCATGTCACACCATACCAGCTTCTCAGACTTCACTAAAACTTCCAGAGAGGAGAAACAAATCCTTAGACTAAAACTTAGCAACTTAAGTGCTGCAGTCACTGACAATGAAAAGCACTTAACAAGTTTTAAAAACATAAAATCTCTGGAAATCTTTTCTCTGCAACATGAGATCTTTTTGCATAGACCCAACAGTCATCAGGTGATTTGTATTCATGGCAGTTTCACATATCTCCTTCCAGAAGTTCAATCAGTTCAGCTCAATTCAACTTGCCATAACAAACAGCAGCAAAGGACCGACTTAAGTTGCTTCAAACCAGGATTCCTCATAGCTCCTAACTATGCAGTGACTGTTTTTTAAAGGAGAGTAGAATAATAAAAAAACCAAAACAAGAAACCAAAACCATCCAAGCTGGAGTTGCAATGAAGCATCTTCATGTTGTGGGGAAATTACCTTTTTGAAAGAAATACAGAAGGAAATGATGTCTGTATCTTTTGTTTTAAGTAACAAACACCTGAGGGACAAGTTGTGCCACTGTTGTGGCAGTTCTCTAAAGCTGGTAACATACATACATCAGTCAGGAAGAAAGTCTTTAGAGATCCTGGGCTTGGTGTGAGACACCAGAAAACTGCCAGGGGTTTTCTGCTATAAACACACCAACAATACTCTGCAGAATCAAAGCCTTCAGCAAGAAGTCAGCCCCAGTAACAGCCACGTTTTTCCTCCACTATATAGAACAATTAAAAACTCTAAAAAGAAACACAGTAGCTTCTGCTTTTAGAAATCTTGTGCCTCTTCCTTAAGACACTTTTGGAACCATACCACTAACACACAAAATAATTGAGGAAGACAGTCCCAAAACCTTATGTTATAAAATAGGGATAGAAATTACTGGAGACACTTGAGTCCTCCTTCCACAGTTTCACGTCCATCTCCAAGAGTGGTGGAGGTTTCACACAAGCTCACGCAAGCTTGACAGACATACTCTGAAATCTCTTCAGCCTGTTAGCAGCAGCCACCACATAGAAGTGTTTCTGTGAACAGAACAGAACAGTCCAAGTGTGAGCACAACCAAGGCAAAGGAAATTTTCTGCAGCTGACAGGGATTTTTCTTCCTGGTAAATCCATTTCCCCCTAGTGACCCCCAGATTGTGTGGGTTGCAGTGGTTCCTGCACAGCAGCGGGGACTGTGAGGTCCTTCAGTGTTATGATGAATTGTACAGTGATAGGTCTTTAGATTATGTCACCTTTAAAATGCAAGTGCAGAAGTTTGCCACCAAGCAGTTGCAGTGCAGGACTGAATAAAGTGTAAGCCTCTGGTTTAACTCCTTGGCGAGGAATCGCAGCTCCCCAGTGACAGAAGAGAAGGAAATGGTCCTCACCCAGTTTGCCTCACACTTCCACACTCTTCTTTCTAACAAGATCACTGTGTTCACCTTTTAGAATCAATTATCTACAATCAAATAGACTCAAACACAAACTATTATCTATCACTTCATAAAAGCTTAGTTCAGAAGGAGCCTGGGGTTATCAGAAAGATCCTGAAGAGTTCTCTCGATGGGTTTAAGTCTAATTTTTTTTCCTCTCTCCCACACTTCCATTCCACAGTGGGAGGCACAAACTGCGTAAAGTTGTATCCCTACTCCATAGTGACAACAGATCAATGCAACTGTTACCAATGGAAAAAGTATAAAGGGAATGACCATTTAATATAAAGTAGCATCTGAAGCCTCTGAAAGTGTAGAAAGAAGATGTAAAAACCTTCTAAACACCAATTAGAAAGAGTGAAAATTGAAACCAAAGGTGCTAGAAACAGAAGCAATATCCTTCTGTAGGACAAAACACTTAATTTACAGTTAAAAATAGACTTCACAACTGATATTTACAATCGAGAAGCCTGTGGGCACCAGTGAGCCCACACACAAGGGGAGGGAACGGCTCTGCCTGTGTTGTGCTGATGTTCCCAGTGGAAGCAGATTTGCCAGCCTTTGTGTATTTACCTTCCATTTCCTGTGGGCCATGTAACTCTGCAGCAGCAGCTGGGACTTCAGGCGGAGCTTGGACTTCTGGGCCTTGGCAGGGAGGTTGTTGAGCCACTCGTGCTTCAGACACTGCGTCGCGCTCATCCGGCAGCTGCAGGGGAGGGATCTGCCGTGAAAACCCAGCCCCCTTCTGCTCATTTCCTCAGTGCCCTGCGCTCCTTTTTATTAGTGATAAGGAAATTGCCTCAAAGGAATGAACACGAGTGAGTGAAAATGCTGTTCATCCCGTGCATGGGATCCTGATGGCATCCTGCACTCTCCAGCAGGAGGGGTGAGTGGGATGAAGTAGCGCTGGTGACTCTGCAGGGGCTTGGTTGAGCTGTGGTTAAGTTAATGAGGTAATGTATCATTTTATGATGCAAATTCAGAACTTTCTTAACAGAAGAATAACATTTGTGGTGTTATCTGTCTGTCCTGACAGCACAGGCCCATTCTGTGCCTCATATTTAAAAAGCACAATTGTCTATTCACCCTAAACTTGGATCAAGCTAAGCATACTTTATATCCTGACATCCAAAAATGGGCCCAAATGCCAAAGCCTATGCTAAAAGCTTTGAGAAATATGTGGTAATAGAAGAAATCTTGAGGTAGAGGTGTTGAGAAAAAAGTTTAATTTGCCTTTTTTCAAATCAAAAGCCTATGCTCAACTCCTGAGCTCTGTCTGAGACGATGAAAAGACAACTCCTGCCTGGTCACCCCGATTTCAGCAGTCAGGGGAGGGGGCTGCAGATCCTGCACGTGGCCAGACCCACTGTGCCAGCAGGGCAAAGGTGCCCGGTCTGCAGGAGAGCAGGGGCTGCCACACACCTTGTGAACAACTGGGCCAACTAATCACTGCTCTCTGCAACTCACTGACAACACTCTTCTCTCACATACTTGTTTCATTCACAGCTTCTAAACAGACTTCACAGAGTGTCCTTCTGGAGACCCTAATCCCACTGTATAGAAAAACTGAAGACTCCAAAGCAAAGTTTACAGTTTCACAGCAAATCATCATCACAGTCTGAGAAAAAAATCCTTAGATCTCTCCTGCTGGCAATATGCTAAATTTCAGTTTATTCTTTGCCTTTCATAGGAAGCTATTGTTCAAAATGTAATCAGTACTAGAACTGATTTGTCTGATTTAGGTAATGATCAGAAAGTTGTTAATATTCTAAGCACTCCTCTAAAGTCCCCTCAAACACACAATCTGTTTTACTGTATGCATCATTTCCTGGTTTGATTAGTTTTATATCACTACTCAGCAAGAGAAAAATTTCTCTACCCAGCCAACCCCCCAGCTGTGCTCTGACATCAATATCATCCTCATTCTCTGCTTTGTTTCATACATGCAATCAGTTTTTCTCTCAGTGGAGCCAAGAATGAGAAGCCGCATGCAGAGTTAAGTTCCAAACGCTCCCTAATATCTCCCAAAAGCCTGTAGACCACTTTAGAAGAGAACAATGCACATTTTCACAGCTGCAGCTTCCATTTATCCTCCATGGCATTCAAGAGGCATTTTTGCAATTTGCGTCAAGGCTTGTGAGAGTCCAAACTAACAATAGAAATAGTTTTTGCTCAGAGAAGCAAAAGCTTTAGAGACAGATTCCTATTGATGCCTTGAGGTGGCCACCTAAAAACAGAGACTAGACAAGAATAAGAGAATAAAGGTAGGTATCTATTTGAAGGGCCTTCAGAGGCACACCCTGGGCAGCCAAAAGGCTACATCCAAGATGGACCCTGGGTCACGTGTTCTTCACCCTTTTGTAAGTTTGGTCCATTTGCATATCAGGGTTAATTCTCCAATTATAACCTCAGCTAACGATGTAGTTACCCCAAGCTTGCCCCTCCTCTCAAAGCTTTAGTTTACCCATTTTGGGGCCTGGTGTCCTTGAAGAGCAAACCTGGAGAGGGTTTGTTATGTCTAACCAGCATGAGAGAACAGCAGCCAACAGGCCACACGAAACTTCAGAGTTGCACACTAGGCAGTACAGGATTTGAAAAATATAGAAGTTAAAACCTAAGGCATCACTATACTGCAAATCCTTCCAGATTGTGTTCTGCCTGTATTGATGCTACTGTGAAGAGCAGCTTTCCTCAGTCAGGTTACACAGATACTTTCCTTTAAAACAGGGGCTTCTGAATCACTGAGGAACTGCCCAGTAAGCCCAGAGACAGCACAAAAATGTCACATAGTAAGTTCTCATGCTTGGCTGCAATCCAAACAGCTGGTTGGTAGGAATTTAGTATCATTGGTGCTACTGTCCCTACAATCAGACACAGAGGTACCTTTTCTCCTTCACAAGTAGTCTGGAAATAAAGTCTTTGGCTTCCTCCGAGAGCTGTTCAAATGCTTCTGCATCAAAATCCCAGCTGCAATTGACTACATAATTCATTGTCTCTGCATCAGTCTCTCCCAGGAATGGGGACAGGCCACTAAGCCTTAAAAAAAGAAAGAAGGGAAAGGGAGAAGAGGAGTTATCTTATGCAAGCTTTTCCTTCTATGAATCCTCTGCTTTACAGCTGTTGCTATCTGATGCAGGGAAAAGGCTCTCAGCTATGGAGGGCTCCACTTCCCAGTCCCCGCCATGATAAGGCAACAGTTTGGGGCAATAAAGTGCTGTAACTGAGCGTTACCCCCTGGCAGTTCACTCAGGTCAGGGTGCACCATTAATAGATCCCCAAGCAATGGATTCAGTGAGGATTTAGGTACATCCTTCAGTGCTTTCCCAGCTAGGAAAGCTAGAGGGACTCAAGAGCTTTCCCAAATCACGGCCCATATCCATATGTGGCTTGAATTAAACAGAATTCTGAACAATAGATTACTTTTTAATATTAGTCTCTAAGCCCAGATTTATTGCTTACATCATTTATTACTTCATTCAGTTGGGTTTTGGCTAACATACAAATTTAAACAAGAAATTTATCCAGTCCACAGCAAATGCCTGTGAAAGGTTCTGGAATGCAAAACAAGCTTATCAGAAGGCAGAGATTTTGAACAGACAAGCTGTCCATGGTTGCTATCCAGATATCAGAGAAAAGTTTTAGCCCTATTCATGACAGGTCATTTCTTAGACCCATAGCTTAACACAGATAATATTAATTCTCCTTTGCAGCTGCACACCACGTCTAAGAGCATAAAATGATCAGATTACAAATTTAAAAATTAATTCAAGTCTTCAAAAACACAATCAAAACTAAAATTCTCACATATTTTGGGCAACTTTTCAGAGAAAAAAAAGAAGACCTGACCCATTTTAGTTTGCTAAATAGGATGATAACGGAGAAGAACATTTACATATTTATCAAAAGGATCATTTGTTGTTTAGACACTCTGGACACACAGCAAGGTGCCTCTGCATGAAAAGCTGGGGGGTTGAACAGAATTAATGAGGAGGAGTCATAGCCAGATGGGCTCAGTGGCTGCTGCATTGCTGCCCTGCAGGGCCCTCAGGGCCACTCACAGCATGTACGTGATGACACCCACGCTCCACATGTCTGTGGGGAAGGAAACGAAGTCGTAATTCACCACTTCGGGAGCCAGGAACTCCGGAGTCCCGAAATTCACCTTCAGCTTCTCACAGGGTTTGTACCTGTACAGGGAAAAGAGCCACAAGGGAGGAGCTGGGGAGTTCATCTCACCAAGGGAAGAGCAAGGCAAGGCTTGTGGGAGCATGGCAGCGGAGCAGAGCCAAGTGCCCGGCAGCCAGGGCAGCACTGGGGGGACCTCAGGGGAATACCAGAAGGAAAACCAAGGACACCAAACCCTTCAAAGGGCTCCCCTAAAGAGCAGTAGCAGCTTTACTCTCTGCTGGGCACCACAGGATGCTTTCCAGCAGATGTCCATAATCCATAAAACATAAAACAAACAAAGCAGCTTTGATTACACAAGATTTTAAGAGTATTTGTTCAGTGGGATGTACCCAGCTACAGCTCAGGGTAAATATATGTATCACAGACATGAACACAATATAGCTGCTAAGGCAGGACTGAAGAGGACTGTAGTGACCCCACATAGGAGGAAATGACTGTTCTACTGCTTAGCAGGGAAGGGTTATGAAGCTGAACCAGTAACAATTGTCACTGATGGCAGCTGGAGTAACATCTGTGCTCAGGCAGAACAAACCACTACAGCACTGCCTTTAAATCTCTTTCTCCTGGAGGATCTTGCTCACAAAACTGCTTCAGTAGAAGTTTGTATCTTTACCGTCCCAATTTAAAAACCAAACAAACAACACCCTAAACTCAATGTACTTCTTCTTTTCTTTCAGAAGTATTTTATGGAAACAAAGTCCTTGAACGGATACTTATATACAAACACAATAAATATATATTAATGCATGAATGTATCAGCTTTTAGCTTAAGAAAAACCTCAAAGGGTTTAGAAAACAAATAGAGAAATGTTATTGTTCTTACTGTCATAGTAACAGAAATAATTCCTTTTTATTCTAGGGCAATTGACTCACGCTTTCACAGCTTTTCTTTAACAAACTCATGCAAGCAAAATAAAAGAATGGAGAAAGTCCCCGTTTCTCTGAGGGTTTCCTGTTTCACATGGGATGGCTCAAACATGCCTTTTTTTTCCCTTTTTCTCCTTCAATCAACTTAGCCACTTAAAGAGTTTAGCAGATAATTTCTGCAATTAGAACCTGCACCATGAAACCCTGCAGTCAAGAAGTCTCTGGGAACCTTCATGCAGTCCCTAGAGTAAAAGCTCTACATGGGGAATAATTTTGAGATAATTAGAACAGTAGTATAGCTTTATCCAAGAGAAATGTTATTTGAAAAAGTAATTACATAATTAATGCACACAGCAGAAGACTCATGCCTGCAAAAGCATAATGCTTAGCTTGCTCACACAGAATTATTACAAAGCCATCAAAACACAACCCCCCACCAAAGAACTACCAGAAACATGTCAGAGGTTTGTGAGTTTGATTTGATTTCATTTTTTAGAATAAATTCACAACTCAACTTTCTTACCTCCTTGCTAATCCAAAGTCAATGATTTTAATCTGGTTTCCTGTGTGATTTACACATAGTATGTTTTCAGGCTATGAAAAGAGAAGAGGGTTAAATGCTTGACAGAGAGATCTAGCAAAAGATAGATAGTATAAAAGTCCCTCCATAAAAAGCCACAAAAACCAGATCAAATGCACCCAATTTTTTTTCCCCCCAATGAGAATATTTTTCCAGGTGGGGATGGGGGGTTGGTAGGGTCCAAACGTATTACAGCTGCAGAACTGTCTACGAGCCAACCTGGTCCAATATCATTTGTGCAAGGTGCTGTGTAAACAGGCAGGAAAAAAACCAGTTTGTATTTCTGTTTAAAAATATCAGTTATTAAGGGATCATTAGGAAAACACTGTAATTTTGCTGCAGGTTGGTTGCAGGCACTGAAAAGCACAAACTACAGAAGATGATTGAACAGGTATTTGACCACTGTTACAAAGGGGTAGGGGAAATGGAGGGAAGACTGTGGGCACTTCTAGCCAAGGAGGTTTTGGGTGGGGTTTTTTATCATTTATGATAAAAGGGGATTGTTTAACACAAAGAGAATGAAAAGCTTCTGATTTAAGAAAGGCAAAAGCCCAGAATCCTGATCATTTCACTATTCCAAGCAAGCTACTGAATAGACATTGGAAAAAAGTAATGAATCCCTAAAGCTCCATTCATTGTAGCTATTAAGTTGATTCCTTTAGGACGTAAGTCCATGAAATGAGAAATTACTCCTCAGTAATTAGAGACTCTGTGGTGCCTAAACCAGCACCACTGAAGCACAGAGAGCACAAACAACTGACCTTCAGATCTAAGTGGAGAATGTAATGCTGGTGCAAGTAGTGGACTCCTTCACAGATCTGTTTGGTGAACAGGATGGCATCCAGCTCAGTCAGATGGTAGTTTTCATCTGTGATTCGGTCAAATAATTCCCCACCATCAAGACTAAAATTTTGACATAGAAAAGTATTAAAAAACCTAAAATCTTGCATTAGCCCGATTTATTTCCAAGTCAGGAATTAGACTCTGTAATTGAGGGTCCTAACAAAACATCCAATATAAAGTGTATCAGCAGCCTCAGTAACTTCAAGAGACTTATTTCTCTTGAAATTAAGGATCAATCTAAACTCAAAATTGGAAAAGTTGTCACTAATATTTAGGGATACATGTCAAACCCAAACCCACATGACCTGGTGATCCTATGGGGCCTGGAGAACCTACAGGGACTACTAAAGTATCTGTTATTCGCTCATCTTATTGGTCATGGGAAAATAAGTCTTCAACCTACAAAATTTACTAAATGAAACTTCTCAAATTGAAAGCTGTTTTACATGAGCTGACAACTGAACTTAATTCTGCACAGAAGTTAAGAGAAAATTAGTCAGAGATGGAGCTCTGACAAGCTTTTAACCTGAAGAAATTACCTTTAAAACATTGTTTTTTCCTTCTGAAAGTGAGATCAACTCTCTCTCAGGCTGGGAAATCATTCACTTCTTCACAGCTCAGAATTATCATTCTCTATTTCCTTTAGTGACCTGAGAAAACCCAAACATCTGACAATTCCCGAGATCATTTAAACTTACTATTCCATGATCAAAGTGATATTATTTTTGGCTTCAAAAGCATCATAAAGCTGGATTAGATTCACGTGATTTAACTGGTTCATTATGTTAATTTCATTTTTTACTTCCTCCTGAAAAAAAAACCAAAGTGACAAAAAATGAGCAAAATATGCTCCTTAAATTTCAACATACCAAAACAGAATTATTTGTAAAGCCCAACAACAGCTACATCACAGATCTCATGGGGATTGGAAGTTTCATCATGAATACAGGAGATGATGAAGAGTCTCACTAAGCCCAAGATTTTGCAGTATGTGATGGTACCCAGGGACGAGCTGCCCCTCATGGGTCTGGCAGGGAGGGCAGGGGCAGGGCTCCCAGCAGTGTGGTTACCTTCTCCTTGGCTCCTTTCACTTTTATGATTTTGGCTGCCAGGTTGAGCCCCGTCGATATTTCCGTGCACTTATGGACTTGCCCAAAACGCCCCCTGTGGATGCCAAGGAAAAGATGTGAAAGCAGCTCAGCACAGCTCAGCACAGAAACCTCTCCTACAACTATTCTTATCACGAGCAAAAATAGCCCAGTACAAAGTGAACGGAGTCGGGTGGCCAGCAGCATGGAGCTCCTCTTTCTCTCAGCTTATGAAGGATTAGTTTTATCTTTCCAGCCAGTTGTTCGGTGCTTACATTAAAATATTAAGCCCCGTTGGTCCTGCTGAGGTATGGTGGCCTGGCCATGCTCTGGCTCCCTTCTGTAACTGGACCCCCTCGCTGTCCTTCAGGGATGTGTTAGTGGGTATATTAACAAGGATATTTCTGTCCTGATCTCAGAACTTTTTAAACGACCATAAGACCAGTAACTGTAGCCACTCCACAGACCGCATTTCTGGCGTGCTGTAAATTCTCCCCCATGTCACGCAGATACGTTAATGCCCCCTGGGATGATTTCTAAACACCATCTTCCCTGCTGTTGCATCACATTGCTTATACTTATTAAGCCATATTCGTGTGTGGATCAATGTGTAAATCAAGCCTTCTTGTCACTTAAGTAAGGATACAAGAATACAAAAGCTGAAGCAGCTGCAGACTTCCTATGAGTGAAAACTAAACATAAGGTCAAAATAATTATAACTCTTCCTCAGTTTTCCTTAATGTGCAGCTCAGCACAGGAAACTAAAAAGATTTTGGAAGCTGCCTGACCTAATGGGCTTTGGTGATATCAAATGCTCTGAATCTGTCTGCCTTAAGGGTACAGGTTTTTCTCACAACACTGAGGCCAGGATTATTATAACAAATGAAAAAACCAGTCATCCAAGATGGCAATCAGGCATCTGAAAACGGGGCTGGGGCAGAAACCAGCCATCTAAGGGACACCCTTGATGTAGGAGCAGCTATGATGGCCCGAAGGGCTCCAGGATGAACCCACTCCCTCTGGCCGCAGGGAGCTCATCTCTGTCTCACACACGCACACCTTGGGGCCAGCTGCAGAGTTCTGCAGCTCCCTGCTTTTCCCCAGCAGCAGCACAGCACGGGGACAGTGACACTTACCCCCCCAGGACCTCGTGACGACACACGGAGAAGCACGTGGTCACCTCTGCTTGCTTGACACTCACGATGCGGTGCTCGAAAGGAGCTGGAGGAGAGGGGCTGTCATCTGCAGAGGGGACAGGCTGGTCACCGACATCTCTGCACACATCACTGCCCTGTGTCACCTCCTCACACCACAGATTTCACCCCACTGGATGTGAGGGGCTTTCACTGATAATTCCCTTTCACAGATGAGGAATAAAGTCCCAGAACTGAGATCATGATCCCACCTCCTGAATCTCCTCTCTTTTTTTAACACAGTAAACCCACTGGACACCTTTAGGAGACCAACATCTTAGTTTATGCATTAACAGAAAGGCTCACCTGAAAAAATTATCTGAAAGCTTGAAAAAAATTACACTTGATCATCTTTTAATTGTTACGTGACAGCCAGAAAAACCAGCAAAAATACACAGCACTGAGGAATAAGGACAGTGATTGATAAAATCATGACGTTCCTCTTAGCAGCAAGAATTTTGCAATGTCCAAATTAAAACTGCAATTATTAGCATTACAACTATTAAGTTTAGTCTGTTCGTGGTAAGCTAAATTAGTTAACTGTGATCACTTAATGTCCAAGGATAAAGCTTCATTAAACCAATTTTTTATGTCCCCCATTGAAAGCAATTTTCTAATTAATCTCCAGGTATCTCAGGCTGCAATTTATCATGTATTCAATTCATCTCCAGCCACTGCTCAGAGTACCAGAGCAGTCAGGTCATCGGCCCATGTCTGTACATTCTGCAACATACACAGGTATGTGCTGCCAGGAGAGAGCGCTCCCTGAGACCCTGCAACCAAGAGCTCCCTCAGGAACCAAGAGATCTACAGCCAGTAACACAACAGGCCACAGCAAGAAACACTTCCCACAGTACCTTTCTGTGCTCTGGATCTCCAGTCCAGAGTTGCTAAAGTGTGCCTGGTTTGCACGTTCTATCTTAAGGAACAAATGCTTCATATAAAGGAAATGGATTTTTTCGTACTTCTGATCACACATACACCTCACCCTATTTTATTTTCATTTTCTCCCCCCCTCAAAACACACTTGAAAAGGAAAGTTACTATTAAAAGAATCTGTGAATTGTTATTTACATAGCCAAAGGCACCCAAGGCAAAACACTCCTGAAGTGTAAGACACGGGTGTTCTACTGAGCACTGCTCCTGCTCTTATTGTCTATAAAACAGGCAGGAATAGCACAAAATCTTCACTGTACAAACTTCAAGAGTAACTGTGAACAACTCACCGATGATTTCTCCCTGAGTGGGAAGAACTCTGCCAGATTCCAGAGCCTTGGTCTTGTCTGGTGCCTCTCCCGTACACTGCCGAGCATCGGGCCCGCTTCCCGCCGGAGACGCAGACTCAGGTTCTCTCCTCTCAGCCTTGGTATCTGTTGAGGATTTTTCTGCTTTTGCTGTTTCTTGATGGATTTTCACATCTACCCCTGCACCTTTCACAGGCTCCTTTGCAGAGGTATTCTGTGAGGTTATGGGCTTGCATTTTAATTCTGATTTCTCTTCAGCCTTTTTACCTGGCTTGGGCTTGCTCAGGAATGGCTGTTGCTTCCCTGTTTGAGGTGCAAGTTCATTTTGCTTATTGTCCCCTTTAACTTCTGAATTTGGCTCAGAGCTGATGTTTTTAGGACTCTGTTTTAATTTGTCAGGCAGCTGTTTGACTCCTTTCAAGTCTGCTGGTGTGGATTTCACTTTGAGACTTTTACCTCTGTTGTCACTTAGGTTTCCCTCCTTGGCCATCTCAATCTTTTCTTTCACGTCAGTCATATGTACACTGATGGATATCCTGCAGAGCAAACAGGAGAGATTTGATATTGATGCAGGTGGCCAGCCTGGTTTTTGTAACTTTGTGGGGGAAGAAAAATCTGTAAGTTTCCAAACCCACAAATTTCTACAGTATTGATAAAACCTAACTATACCAATCTTGCTGGGAAAGACTCACAAACACTAAGGGGAGAGCACCAAAAAGCATGCTGATTCTTCTGTGTCCTCATCTCTCTACATCTGCCCTTCTGCTGAACAAAATGTCTCAACTCTGCAAAGAGTTAATCCCACATTTGAAAGCTTACCACTTTCTGCAATTATTACAGTTGGTCTAATGAAACACCACTCATCTGGGCAGAGAGAGGATAGTGATTGCCTTCACAAATTACAGGCTGATTATCTAAATAGCTGGCTGCTCATATGGCTCTACAAATCTGATGGTTTGCATCCTCTTCCAGCTGGCTGACCTGCACACTCAGCCATCTGTGGCTGGGTCTTCTGATGGGATAGCATTCTTTCCACAGCTTTCTCTTAAAAATCTAACTTTGGTAAACTTTCTCACTCTATCAATACGATTTGCCTTGGCATTTTAACTATTGGAAAATTTTAATGATTTTTTTCCCCTCTTGTGTTGCATAAAAATAATACAGGTTAGAACCAATTCTCTGCGCTCCTAAACTCCACCAAAGGCATTCGTGGGATAATGTTTGAGTGAACTGTTACTGCTCCAACTGTCACGAGCAGTCTGATTTTACCGAGGCTGAATTGAAACTTGTGAAGTTGTAAAGTAGACTTCATACAATGGCAAATGAAGACAGTTTCTGATGTCTGGGAGAGAACATATCTCATTTTCACAAAGGTTATTGCCTCTTTTGGTGGAGCAACCTCATTATAAAAGATGTTATAAAAGAAAATGTTTCTGCTTTTGTAAAACAAGAGTCTGAAATGTCTCATTTTCTGCACCTTTAACACCCTGGTGCTGTGCTGTGGATCTAAGCTGCTCTGGTGCGAGCTGTGAGAGCAGCTGAACCCAGCTCTGAGCAAACACTTCCTCTGCTATCTAGACAAGCCTGAACTCAGTGGGACTCTCGGGCATTTCTCCAAGCTGGGGAACACAATGTTCCTCTGACACCTCTGTGTGGGCTTACAAACTTCATTAGAAGTTGCATCCATTTTAGAGAGGCGTTTACCACCCTCATGTGACTTCACACTCCAAACCATGACAGTGCCCTGGGCAGGACGGCTGCAGCTGCCCCTGGGGTTTACTCCAGCTTCTGCCTTCCAGTTACCTGCTAGCCTCCCTCATCCCCAAGCCAAACCTGGAGCTCAGACACCAAATTTGTACCTGTGAACAACAGAGAAATTCCCCACCCAAGGTCATACATACACATGTAGGTGTGTACGGATGAGTGCGTCTATCACCCCCACACACAAATATATAAACCACCTACCCAGACAGAGAAGGCATTGGCAGTTAAAATCTGCCACAGAAGTTCCATTTGTTGGGGTTTAGTTGGTAGGGGTCTTTTGGTTGTGGGGTTTTGTTGTTCTCTGTTGTGTGGGTTTCTTAAAACTTAAATAAACAGTATTAAAATAAAATCCTAGATAAATAATTCAAAGGAAAATGGACTATGAAACACCTATATGAGGAAAATATCAGCCTGATAGAGATGAATAATTGAACAATCTTTAGGTGACCAAGACACTGAAAACACTGAGGACAACAAACACAAGTTCTTTGGTTTTGTCATATACTAATAAATATCTCAAATTCCTTTCACCCCCATGGTTATAGCAACAAAGGAGTTGGGAGTGAGTGAGTGGTTTATAACTACTTGAGCTCCTCTGTGGCAGTCATGTTTCTATGTCAGTACACAGAAGTGTTGATACCTCACACCCCTCCCTCCCATCTGATTCTGGGCTGCACAGAACTTTACACAGGGCCCCTCGAGCCTTCTGCCTTAACCCTTGTAAGGTCTCCCTACTCCTACCCCCTCACGCAGGAGCTGCCCCCTTTAATGGCCTGGCCTTCCTTCTTTCCCTTCTAACACGTGGAAAGGTTTCAGGTCCCACAGAAAGCTGCCAACAAGGCCGTTACCTGGTGTGTGTCACTTCGCACCCCGTGTCAGATATAGCCCGGGATGTGGAGGGCACAGCTTCCCGGGATGCCGCACTCGGTGCTGGAGGTTTGTTTTCATTCTTCCCAGGTTTCTGATGGACAAGCTTCCTGTGGCACTCATCAAGGCATGGGGCTTTGTCCATGTTCTGTGCTTTAGCAGGAGCATTTTGGTTGCCTGCAGGATCTTGATGTACGAAGGGAAGACCATTGTGTTGATTCAAAGCTTTGACACCGGCGTCCTTTTGCTGTAGGCAGCTCTTAGAGCTCTGCGTGTTGCCAGCACCTTCTACCCCTTGCTGCTGTGCTGTCCTCTCTTTAAGCTGGGGTTTGGAGTCAGCTTTGTGGGCTACAGCACTAGAAGAGTTCACCTTCTCACATGCTCCCTTGTTTTCATCCAGCTTTTTCACACTTTTTGTCTCTGAATAAAATAACCCATTACTAAACTATCCTTGGCAAAAGTGATGGCAAAACAGAGAAGGAATAAAGCAACACAACTCTCAAAATAACCTACAGAGAAACCTACCTGAAAAGATAGCACAAAACCCCCCAAAAGGTTTAAAATCCTTACACAATCAGGCTCGAGATGCTACTAATGCTAAAACCAGAGATTTACCTGCTCTGGTGGCTTTCCAGCAGTGCCACAGGTTGAACTTGGATTCCTTAAAGCAAATGAAAAACCTGCAGAGCTCAAGCTCCTTGCATCTAAAATCTGAAATCACTCCATGGGCAAATATAATGCGTAGTTAAGGCACTGCAGATGCTGCAGGACCCTCCTGATCCCAATACACCCTCTACCCTTTTAGAGGGGTAGAGACACACCCAGTGAGACTCCAAGGGACACTGAGGCTTGAGACAGTGCCCACTTGCAGTTTCCACAAAAGGGTTAGAAGGTTCTTCCTCACCTCCCTGTGACAATGGCTGTGATTATTAACATTCGGCATGCCCAGATCACCAGCAACCAAGGTTTGCTTACAACCCTGTGCAGCTTTTGAGTCAGAATTGTGACCATTTGCTTTCTTTTTGTCACTTCCAAAGCGATGAAGCTAAAAAGGGGATTGCCCATAATGCAAAGGATTCACTGACAATTTGTGAAGACAAGAGCATGACAGGGCCTGCTCAACATCACATTTCACTCTGGCTGCAACTCCACAGGCATTAATAATGGATGCAACAGGGCAATGGCCTGACAGATGCACCCTAAATAGGAATCTGGCCCTGACACGCCAGTGAAACTTGCTGATCAAAAAAAGATATTCCCAGTGACAACACGTCCCTTTTTCAGAGAGAGGGAAGAGGGAGGGCTGCTTCAGATGTATTAATGGAAAAGAACTTATTATGGCCACTCTCTTCACAGTATCTCCAAACAAGCTCTGCTCTCTGAATTCAGCTCACTGAAACCCAACTCAAAAACCCCCACCTCTTCAGCTAAACAAAGGTGCTCTTTTTAATTTCTGTATCTTCTAGCTTTTTGTAGTGCTTGATCTTGGGGATAGATCATCTTGTGAAGGTGGTGAGAACCATTCTATTTTCCCAGTACCGAGGGGCAAAGTTACTCGGTTACATTTGAATAATTCAGGTAGTGGGAAATAGCAGGCTATTAATTTCCACTTTGTCTGCTCACATTCTAGAGTCAAAGCTGGTAGCATGCCTGGAGTGATACATACCTTCCAGAGGCTTCTTGCTTTCAGTCTGGGTTCCTCTGCTACTAAGTACATGCTTAGGTTTTGCACCACTCTCCTCAGACTTATCTTTGGCCTAAAAATGACAGAACATAGAAATAGCAGTTACAGCCAAGAGTGTTTATTTCCCACTAGGTTCCCCCAACTACGTAGGCATTCAGACTCTGAAAAATGGACAGTAACATCTCTTAACTTCTCAATTATTAGTCACTGCTCTGTTCACTTCCTTCTTCCAATCTCTCCCTGCCTTTGCAGGCAGGCATCCTTTTAAAACAACATAACACAGATTAATACATTAGCTCACTGCTTTCCAAAATTTTCACTGTCATAGTTTTTGCCTCCTGTCATCTTTACTCCTACTGATTAACAAGTATGACATGTGAAACATGACACAGTAGAAAAAGAAATGACTCTGTATTTCTGTTGCTTTTTGTCTGGTGACAGAAAGAGAAGTAATGTTTCTGAATATATTTGTCAAAACATATTTGTCTCGAGGTATCTAAAAATTCCTTATTTGACCTGATAGGGGTGATACCAAAAAAGAGCCTCTAGCTTCATGGCAACTCTTGTGTATGTACTTGACATTTCACATGTCACCTTTAGAATGATTAAAAACAGATTAAAAACAGAAGCAGATTTTTATTTTTAAGCAGTGTTTTCCCCCAATTAGTTTGAGAGGAGGGATATTTTGTAATAGGACCACTAAAGACTTCACACAGCAATACATGTGAAATCAAATGACAACTGAATACTATTTAGCAAAAAAGCATTACACAAAATTAGGAAAAGGCGTAATATTTCCTGTGGTTGGCATATAGTCAAAAATCTAGTGATGAGCAGCCTCCTATCCTGATTTGAACAAGCAAATAAGCACCATGTAAAGTATTTCTGCAGGTAACTGATAACAAGACAGCTGCACATCAGCCCTTCCTTCACCTGTTAGTAAAAGCAGTTAAGGATTTCATGCACCAACCCTAGAGATCGCACAGAGCCGCCCCACCTCCCCCTTCCCCAAAAAACCAAAACACCCAAAGAGTAAAAGTAGGAAAAAAAATCATTACCCTTTTTATTACAGCTCTAAGCAAACCTGCAACAATGACCAGGGTGAACATTATTCTTGCACAATCCTACATGCAAAGAAAGCCTTAGGTAAGTGACAGTTTAATGCCAGTGCGTTTTTCACCGGTTTTTAAGTAAGAAGTTAGAGGTTTGGAACATAAGAAGGCCAGTTCATAATCTTTTGTTGACTCCAGCCCCAAAAAAACTTCTTCTCTAAGCATTCCCACAGCATCCCTGGAATGCTGTCAACAAACAGCTTCACCCAGAAATGCAAACACGGCCTCCCCGCTCCCAGCCCATCCCGAGCGAGCCTGTGATAAGCAGCGCCCTGTTACAAACAGCAAAGGCTGGACAACAGGAACACGCAGGCAGCAAGTTCTTTTTCTCTGCTCCCCCTGCAACTGTGGAGCTCTTTGACCATGTCTGTGCTGCTATCACACAGCAGGCTGCAAAATCCAGACCCAAGTTAGCACATGGCTCAGCACAAGGTAATTTGTTCTTAAGTTCACCTGTGCTTCGCTCCACATTTCCCGGCCAGGTCACGTACACACACACAGCCTCACTAATTCGAGCCTAGTTCAGATATCACTCAGCAGTCTGTGATCAAAGCACAGACTTATCTTAAGGTCTTATAACTGACCTTATGCTCCAATTTCAAAAAGTGTTCGTGACCAGAAACAAAAAATGAGGACAGTGATGGTCATATTGCAAAACTGGGGTTTGCCATAAAACTGCTCGCCCACTACACCCTGACTGCTCTCCAACCAAGGCACAGGTTAGAGCGTGGGACACAGACTTCCACCCCATCCCAGCCCACCAGGTTGTCACCAGCAGGTCATTTCACCTCTCAATCTCTATCTGCCTATCCACAAAATCAAGCAAAGGACAGTATCTGTCTCCAGGCGTTTCGCAGTGACCGCAGGCAGTGACTGTAACAACACAGCTTTACCCAAAACATATCAGACTTTCCTGTCTCTCCAAAAACCTGCTGAACTGAAGTTCATACTGCAAGTATGAGCTTTATCCAGATGTAAGGTTGATAACTAATGCATAATTTATTGCTCTCAACACTAATGGAAGCGCTTTATAAATTCTTCCTGTCTCCTAACAGCCAGCTCACTTCAACCTCTGGCACTTAAAAAAGGGAGGCCAAGAGAGCACTGAAAGCCTGAAAAGGTACACTGGCATCAAGCACTGCCCTGTTCTTCTAAAGAAAACATTTCACAGTTTTGGTGAAAAATATTTGGATTAAGATACAAATGGATATTTTCATCTGAGCTAAATCCTCCTTACTGTAATCACATCTCTACCTACAACCAGATTCTTGGAATGAATAAACATATTCCAGCTCTTGCAGTTTTTCTCCCTTTTGTCCCTATGGTGGGATAGAAGCCATAGTGAAAAATGGAAACTCCCATTACCTAGAACTAATTCCAGATGCCTGTAACTTTTAAAAAACAAGGTTAATCTATTTCAAAATACCGTATCAACTAAGTACTGGTCTTGCTGCTCCTCCCTCACTGTCCTCAATAATTCCGAAATGCTCAGGAACTGATGTCTGGGAACTTGCAAACACAAGAAGTACTTGATTTCAGGAGTGAACGATGTCAATGGAGTTGATGAAGTCACAGCTGCATCACAAAAATGTAGCTAAAGACAACTAAGATGTCTAAGGACGTGAATCTGCTCAGTAACATGACCACAGGTCAGCACAGGTTTCAGGAACTGGTCCTGTGTTCAGACTTTGTGAACAAACAAGGAAATAGAAGCTTCTCTCAAACAAAAAACCTGCTTCTAGTACGTTACTCATACTTTTCACTGGGGCCTCAATTCAGTCACTAATCCATGTGGTATTGCTGGACTTCGAGCACTGGTAGAAGCTGAATTTCCCTTTACAGCAGCAATCTCCTTCTCACAGTCATTACAGGACTGCCCAGCACCCTTCAGGAACCTCAGACACTGTTTTGAGCTTGCTCCCTGCCTTAAGAGCCTTGCAATTCAAAGGTCCCAGCAGTAACCTGTACCAGCAATACAGAAAGGAAAACTTGAATTAAACATCATGCAAGAGATTGACAGGAGAGCTCAAAGCCCTGCTATGTCATAAAGCGAAATGAAGAACAGCAAAACTAAACCAACCTCAACAGGGATTTCCAGCAGACTCCCCTTCTTCCAGGGCACAATGCCTTTGAGAATGAAATCCACTACTTTAGAATTTTTTAATACTTCTCCCACAAATGTAATAACTTTATCCAGGGTATCAACCCTTTTCTCTATCTTTGCCAGCCTCTCTTTATGCTTGGAGGCATCTAGCTGGGCAGCTTTCATCAAATTCAACACTTCTGAGCATATGCTCTGGACGTCAGCCTGGGCAGCACTGTCCGGTACCTTCAGGCCCTTCTGCACTGCATCTGTGTCATCAGGAGCTGCTCGGGACACTGTGAGCTTGTTAATGCCATTTCCTACATCAGCAACGCCTCTGTCAACTCGCTGCAGTTTGCCTGTCAGGTCTTCTTGGAAATGCAACAGTTTGTCCATCTTTTCATTCAAGAGATACAGTTTTTTGTCCACCATACTTAAACTGTTCACTTTTGTAGGCTGAAACTTTGTCAGGGCGTTTCCCTCTGCGAGGTCCAAGCTCCCCGCAGACATTGTGTCCAGACAGCAGGAAGTCAGACAGATTAGGCTGGCTTTTCATTAATCATAAATTAGAAAATGAGGCTCTGAAAGTTCATCTTCTTCAGCTATTCCTATACCAGACAAGCTCACTTACTGGAGTCACTAGAACTATCATGAGATAGCTACTGCACAAAAGATTTATTTCTGTGTTATCTATTTCTTACTGTGGGCTTTCAATGATGGAGGCAATCTGGCACCAGACTATGTTTTCTTGTGCCTCCTTGACGTCACAGAACCATTTAAAATTCTTTCTCGAGTGGCTGTTGATAGGCAAGCATCTTAACAATGGCCAATGCCTGTGCAGGCCTCTGGAGGGAGGGGAATTGTTTTCATGACCAGTTTTAGTTCTGTGATAATGAAAACGTGCTAGAACATTTCCCTTCACTAAACAGGAAAAATATAAAAGTAAATTGGCTGGCCTTGTGCTAAAGCTTGGAAGAATCAAGCTTTGTAGCACGGATGCAGAACACCCAGCATCGACACAGGGTGCTCTTTCAGTTGGCGGGCACTTGAATTTAAAAATAGAGTACAATGACAATGATCTGAAATACGTATCTAGCACCAGCACGTCTTTGTCAACTGAAACTTCTAAAATTCAAATCTTTCTCCCAGGTTATAAAAATGAACCAAGTTAAAAAAAAAAATCATAACGAAGGCACAGCAGAATTAGTCAAACTACCAGCAATGAAATTATTAAACCATAAATCTTAAAGGATTTGTTACTGACTTGCTTTTCACTTCTGAATCACAGCATATCTACAACACAAATTACAGTCACTAGAGAACAGAAAGAGTCACTTCACACTGCACAGGCTCCACTGCCACAGTTTGGAATGCTTTAGAAACAGTAATGAATGCTCCCTCACAATAGCACACAGAAGGGGAGTCAGCTCTGCCCCACAGAGGATGAACTGTGGCATCCAGAGAGAGCAGTTTGTCCCGTGCCAGATGTGACACTGGCACACGACTGCGTCTGCTTCTCCCGGGTCCGTTTGCAGAGCAGGGAGGAGAAACCAGCCAGGAAACCCTGCTGCCACAGGAGTCCTGACAGGACAATGGAACAACAGCAAAGCCACGGCCTTTGGGATACTGAGCATCCCTCTGCCTCCAGTCCCTTCCTCATTTTTTGTAAGGGGCATATGGAAAGAAAATGTCACTCTTAAAGTGAATTTCCTGTATGAGATAGGACATCCTAGACAATAAAATCCTTCCCACAGAGTAGTAGCAGCATTAAAATTACCCTCTCAAAACAATGTTGAGTCCTTGCCACTTCTGTAAGACAAGAATTTTTACCTTTACAGCAAAAAAAAAAAAAAAAAAAAAAGAGTTACATCTACCAAGGCCATCATATAATTACAGCCAACCTGGTGGTTCTGGGACATTTAGAGGCCAATAACCAGCTTTACCAAACACAGCAAAAGCTGTGAGACTTGGACTATTCATTACCTTCACAGGAGAGCTTGAATACCAAGCAGTGACTTTAGAAGAAAACTTGGCATTTCATGCCATGTCACTTCTCCTGACCAAAAAGGTATTTTAAAGTCACTGGTGGGGGGGACAGAATGGTGTAAGTTTTGTGATATCCCATACAACACAGTAAAATATACAGCTCTGTCTTGAAGGTTTAGGACATTGGCAATAAATGCCTTGCAACTCTACTATTGCATTTAAATAATCAGAGTTTTTAGCCAAATGCCTCCAAGTAATTAATTCTTCCAAGCCTACAAACATGCTTGATGACAAAAGGTAGAAACCACCAACATAATTCACTAAATCAAGAGTACCTGCTGAAAGTTGTCCTCTTAGGAACAAAAAGAAAGTGGCAGTCATTAGAGTGTTGTATTTAAACAGACAGCTTAGAGCAAATACTTCAACAAAGAAACAGCCTCAGAAAGTCATCCCCAACTGCACTCTCAGAACTCAAGTTGCCACCACCAGTGTGCTATTCCAGGCACAGCACACGGCCAGGAAACAATGCAAGTACAACCAGCAAGCACAACTGGCCCCTGGGTGTGCTTGGGGACAAACAGGAGTCCTTCAAAACCTTGAACTGCCTTCTTAGTTATTTAACAATTGAGAGCAAAAAGCATGAATGCTGCCCAATTGTTAGTAATTAGTGTTATTATTCATGTAACTGCTGATTTAATCCTCCTCACATACAATGGACTAGTGGTAAATGCCGTGTAAATCGAAAAGTGGAGCTTCAAAAAAAAAATAAAATCCCATCCCTTTCTCCTCTGGATTCAGCCACATGCACTGTGTATTCCAGCCACATGGAACAGATTTCACCTCCCAGTAACTGCTCACACAGTGCACTGAGAGATGTTGGAGATAACGCTCTACAGAGAATTCTTGCTAAAAATATGCAGCAAATATTCCTTGCCAGTGCTGTCCGAGGAACAGGGAATATCCAGCCACAACTGCCTCCTACTCAGATACAGCTGTTTGACTTATTACACTACTTACATCAAACTGTGCATCCATAAACAACTGCAAAATTACAGGTGAGATGAAGGACAGAGAAGGAAACCTCATTTGGACCAAAGTGAAAAGTTTTAAACATCTGTCACAAAATTAAGGTCAGCTTTTCTTTATTCTTTTCATTTTCTCCTCCACTCTCTCCCCTTTTGCAGTGCTGGCAAACACAAACAGAAAAAATGGCTCTGGCAGGTCTAACAGTTTGTCTTGCCTTCAGGATGATAATATGCTCAAATACTGGCAAAACCCCTTTTATTCCTTTTGCTTTAAATTACAATAGCATGCAGTTGTTGTTCAGAACATTGATTTAGTGCCCAGTGTTCAGATCTTGCTTGAGCAGCCTGGAGAGAGTATTTATTTCCATTGCCAGTCCCAAGCCTTTCAATAGTTACCAAAAAATAAGGGAAAAATCCTAAAATGCCTGATATCACAAAAAAGCACAGCTGTTGTGACAAGTGCCACAGCCTATTAAACTCACTTTTTCTTTGTGAGGAGCTGCTGCTTATAATGAACCTTTGCACTTAGATACCCCAACACACAGTGCTTCATCTTCAACCCCCGAATTTCACAGTGTGCTGTATGAACAACAAATACCAGGGAATGCTGCAGGACTTCTGCAGAGAGCAGAGCTATGCTCAGTCACCCCTGCTGGCATTGCCAAAACAAATGGGTGATCCACAAGACTCCATCACAGTCTGGATGTAACTTGAACAAAGTTTCTGATGACCACTGGTCTCCTGTGGCTTCCTGCTCATTTCTTCCAGGTACCAAAAATGAGCTCTGGGATCTGGAGTGTGCAGGCAACAGCCTCGATTCCATTGTCTGCTGAACTGAAATGAACTTCTCAGATCCCTTTAGAACACCTCCAAGTATCAGGTATCCCAGGAATGCAGAGAAAACAAACACACATGCTGGAGAAACAGAACTACAAGTGACCTTGAACCAATGATGCCAAAGAGACTTCTATTCTCAAGGGGGAGAAGAGTTTATTCCTCTTTGGCTCACACGTCACACACTCACAGTTGTGAGAGAGAGATGTCAGAAATCAAGAGAAAAATTCACATTCAACACAGAAAATCTATCATATGGCAGTTTAGTTACAATTCCTCCTTGCTAGGTCTGACTCAAAGGAAGGAAAAAATCCTCAGAGGTGGAGTGAATAGAACACAAAAAGTAAAACAAAAAAAAACCCATCTACGCCATGTACTGAAGTGACAGCAGAGACTTATATCCCAAACAAGAAATGTCACAGAGGTTAAAACCAGCTGCTCAAACAGATCATCTCATTAGATTGTTGCATTGCTTCCAACAACACTGTACAACTGGAGATGGCTGACAATGCACAGGAAAATGAAAAAATAACTTTTTATATGGCCTATAAAAAGCCAAAGCTTAACAGAGAACTTAAAGGCTTTGGGGAAAGTTTGCAGTGCAACAGAGTTCCAAGAAGATGGAGAACTCAATGTGGCAACACAACACGAGCTCACAAAAGGAAAAACCAAAGCAAAAAAGCTCAGAGCAGTCTGGCTACATCTGATAAACACTGCTCAGGCAAAAAAACCTACCAAATATAATTTACATATTTAGAAAACAGATGTCAGCTTTTTCAAGTTATAATGAAAATCTACTTAATCTACATCTAATTGCTGCAGCTCATTAATACACATTTCCTACTTTTCACCCCAGCAAATGAAAGGGTAACTGAACCTTTTTAGGGTACCTAAATTTTTGAAATATTAAGCCTATTTTCTCATGAACAGCACGGAAGGTAAATTTATGATATTCACAGGGTAATGGTGCAGCAACAGACCAATTCTCACAATGGCAAGCACAAAAGAGGCATTGGCTCTAACTCAGAGGAATAACTTCCAAAGGCAGGATACACCATATGCCCTGGATAAATCCATCTAGTCCAATGGCTGGCTTTCCTGCTGGGACCAGATCATCCCTGGAACTGGACCATACCAGCTTTAGAAGGCCAAGAACCCCACATTTAATGTGCCACTCATGTCACTGTTGGTTGAAATCCACCTGCCCAATAAAAGGATCTATGGAACACTATTGGTATCCCCAAGTGACTTTGGCATGATACAGCTCAATATTGTCTCTGTCACAACATGACTGTGGTGCCAGGTACACTCAACCTTAGCCATCACTGTGGAAACTTGGCGTTTCTATGTGTTTAATGACAGAAAACTGTCAAAACAGTAGGTCAGGAAATACCCTTGCAAGTCCTGACTTCCACTCCCACTTCCATTTCATTATTTTTCAGACAACTGAATCCAAGGATAAGTGTCCAGGCAGCAGCACAGCTAAGGGTAGGTTACTGAACCCCAGATCATGTGCACTATTGTAATGCATCTCAGTCAGGCAGCTGACAGCAGAGAGCTGAACACATCAATTATGACATTTCATTTACATCAAAGTGATGAGATTTCTAGATAACACTGTTTACCATTTGCCCACAGTCCTTCTACCAGGTTATTCTGCCTCTCAGGAGGCCAAAAGGGCACCTGTTGTCCATCCACATTCACTCACTTGACCCCAGAGCTTATTCTCACCACTAAGTCTGTTACTCACAGAAACTACAGTAAGAAGCTCATTACTTTGAATTTTCGTCCTTCAAATTTATTTTCTTTTTAAGCAGCTATTAAACTATTTAACTAACTTGGAGCAGAAGAGTGGTAACTGAGGATGTTTCCCTGGGGTGGTGGTAAGGATTCACCCTCCCACTCCTCCACACCCTCCTCTGGAAACCGAACAAAAAAGTCATGTTGTTCCTGCTTTCCCTGAATTTCAGTGATTTTATAACTAGTGCAGTCAGTTCCTCATAAAGCCTGCTGATTTTAAGGGTCAGCCACAAAAGCTTCCCTTGGATTCAAGAAGCCTCTTATTTACAAGATGCTTTCTCATTACTTCTGGGAGCTCAGCAGAGAGCCCTGAGGCCCACTTGACACCTGCCAAAAGCTCTTGTGTCAATGGCAGTTTGCTCAGGTACAAGTAATTCTAAGTCAGTAGGGATCTGCCACAACACAGGAGAGTAGCCCTGGCTGTGCAGTAATGCCAGCAGGAATAAAATCAGTAAAAGCAAATTCTTGTCACTGAAGCGATGGGATAGGGCTCTCAGGATACATGTATAGGGAACAGACCTGTTGCATAAGAAGGGGTTATTTCTAGACAGTCAACTTTTCTGAAAAACAAACTTACATAATCCAGAGTTTGCTCCAAAACACATTAAAACCAGCACAATTGTTCTTGCTGACTTGAAATTTGACTGGCTTCAAATCAAATCCCTCAGAAAGGCCTCTGCTTTGCCAGCAACATGCTTTTGTTTAAGAAGATGAAAATCCCCTAACTGCACTGTGCTTTCTGCACTTCTGCTCCCTTCCTACTTCAGAACATCTTTTCAGTTTCAAGTCTGAAAAAATACAACAAAATTCCACACTCAGAGCTGTACTAACTTGTTAATTTGTAACCATCATTTCCAACTTCACCTTTCCCACCACAATGACTGACAATTGTTGCAAGAATACATTACACTCTTTTCTTTGCTTCTCCACTTACATTCCCAAGGTTGAAAGGCAAGAACTCTGTCCTCCAGCCCCTCTTCTGCCCTTCATGGATACTGACTGAGGTATGATCACCTCGAGCACAATTTTAAACTGCAGTTGTTTAAGTCTTTGAGAAGTAAAACACACAAGCACCTCAAATCACGCTGGATTGCACTGGAATTAAGTGATGGAAGTGCTCACAGGCAGCCTCCAGCCTCCCAAACCATCCGAGTGGACTTCAGTGTCCCTTGGCTACTGCCCCACACCCTTGGAAACTCCTCCCAGGTGGAGTTTACAAAAGCAGTTACTGCCATCGTGTTGGGCCTTGTGTAAGCTGGAGTCCCAGCCACTGAATTTTTCCTCTCGCTCACATTCCCAACTGTAGCACAACAAGCACCAAGCACTGTGGTCACTTCTCCTTGCTAATAATGGTCTTTACAGGACCGTAACGGTGGGGGGATTTTTTTAAGTAAGAACACATTGCTATTCCTCACTGAAAATCAAAACATCATGTTAAGGAAATTCCACATCAAGTAAATACTTATCTGCCCTATAATGAAGTCTGTTATGTGCTATATTCACCTGCTGATTTAGATCTGGCTGATATTTCGCTTTGACATCATTCACAAACACAGGAATAACCATCAGTTCAGGCTTAGTCTCGACACAAACTGCTTTGAAAAAGATACAGAATAAAAGAGTTTGTGTACAAAAAGCAGTGGTTTTGCAAACTCTTCTCAGTAATCAAAAGCTCAGCTAGAAGCCACTTGCTGTCCTTTAGGTGAATGTTTCAATGTCTGGCAAAAAGCAGAGAAATTGCTGCATCCATCTCAGCTGTGAAAAACATCTCCAGCTAAACTTGCAGTAGTTTTCATCAGGTTGGAAGAAGTATACAGGAAACAAACAAAAGAATGCGATCTCCAGAAAAGCTTGCCTAAAAGAACATTATATCACATGCCAGTGGAGCTGCAGAAAGCAACTAACAGGAATCAAGCTTCTCAGAGCAAGGAATGAGAAGGCAATTTTTAAAGTTTATCACTGTAAAGCACATAGGTTAAGAAGAGTTGGGTGTGAATTAGAAACCTTGAATTAGGCCTCCATGGGTATGATTAGCACAGTGATCCATTTTTACATCTGAGGTTAGTATCTCAGTACAAATATCCAGTAAAAACAGAAATCCAGAGCACATTTGGTACAGCCATTTCCACTCCCAAGACGCTAAGTACCCCCCAGTACTTCTCTGCAAGGCTTCTATCAGGACTCAGGAAGTTTTGCTTCTGAACCACCTTGCTACCTTAAATCAGCAGTCAGCAGACTCCAGAGTATTAATTTTCCTCAACCACACAGACATTTCTCTGCACTCATAGGAGGCTCCTGAATTAAAACTAATAAATCATTGATTTTGGAATTGTGCTATTAGATCAGTGACAAATTAATCTCCAGCTGCATTGCAGAGACAGCTGTAGTGTAAACACAGACACATTGATTATCAGTGCTAGACTACAAAAACAGCCCCAAGTCCTGGCACCATAAAGCCAAAATCACTCAGAGGAAAGCAAGCAAATAACACTGCTGATAAAAGATCCAGGATATAAATGGTTTGGATTTCATATTAGTTGATACCAGGAGTATTTGTCACTAACGGGTAGCAGGGCAGTGCCAGCCAGAAATCCAGTCACAGCACATCAAGATCTTCTCAGTGCAAGAAATTAAGAGAGGACTTAAAACATGGGGCTGGGTGCTGGAAAACACTGCACTAATATTCTGCAGAGAGGTAAGCAAGTTATAGCTGGCAAGAACCTCTTCATACAGTCCCTGAAAACAGTGAAACACAGGGGTCTCCTGCTCTTGTTCTACCACAAAAGGAGAAACGGGAAAATTCTGACAAAGTTTGTCTAAACTGAATCCAGTGAAGAGTGGATTCTGCACTGACCTTAACACAGATAAAAGTGCTCCAAAACAAGCTCAGTGGCTCACAGCAATGGCTGGCAGCTTTCTACTCACCTTACCAAGACAAGCCAGCCCTGCTGGCCATGGTGACAACTGCCTCGCACAGTGGGATGACCCACAGCCATCTGGTAGCTTGGGCCAATGTTTTCTGGCCCTAAACCTGACAATTCTGCATAAAGCAAACCCAGAAACAAGAAGGTCAGTCAGTCATCAAATCTGTAGCAAACTCTTTTCTTTCAACAGCAAGACAGGTCAAGGAAGACGCAATTCAAGCTGTGCTGATTCCTAAAGAGGTGCTGAGAATTAACCAGAGCCCTGAAGCTTCCTACACTGGGCTCCTGGAGACTTCAGCTGAAACTGGGAACAGGAACCCACCAAGAAAACTTCCAGAACAGAGTAATTTATAGAAAAAGGGCATTTCTTTTCCACTCTATCCAGCCCCACACAATACCAGTGAACACACAATGACAGCGCTGGCAGGAATCAGGTCTCTGAAGGGAAGCATTCGGCACCTGAAATCAGAAGTACGCCTAAGATGGGTGAGCCAGAAAGCACATGGACTGCTCACGCCTGAACAACAAAACAAGGACACAAATGAGAGAGTGAAAGGTGAGCCACAAATATAGAAGACAACAGCAGGAGGACCTGTTAGCTCCTGCTATCTCAATTCAGCCATGGAGAAGGTGAAAACAAACCTGGTTTGTAATGTCAGAGACTATATATAGTTTACTACTTTAGTTTCTGGGATATGAACTGTCTGAAAGGATACTCAGTAGAGTATATTTAGACTGCAGACCACTATGGTGCAAAATTTAAATTGGAGCACATGACATCTTCCTCTTGAGTTCCCACAGCTGGGGAGACAGCATTAACAATTGAGATGCTCAGAAATTTTCCAATCATGTATTTTTCTAAAAATCCCAAACCTTCAGAATGGCTTCCTTCTTCCATTCATTTCTTTCAGTCTGTCTGCCTGTTTGTGAGTTCTTCACAGCAGTGTGCCCACAGCTTGCCAAGAATCTGGACCCTGGGAAGGCCGTTTGGGCCCTGCAGTACATGGACTGTCCAGAGCCTGGATCCCAGAGCTGCTCTGCTGAGGAGAGAGAGGAGTGACTCCCCAGGTAAACAGGAGCCTGAACTGCAGGTGCCAAGGCCTGATCTCCATCAGCAGCTCTGCAGTCCAAGCATCAGCTCCACAAAACAGGAGACACCTGTTTAAACAGATTAAAGCAAAGGTAATTGTTGCACAGTGCAAGACATCTGAAAACAATCACACGAAGTTCAAGATGTGAACCAACACTACCCGAGGAGTTCCAAATAACTCTACTCAAGACTTGGAAAAAATAACTCTGAGTAGCAAAAGCAGTGAGATGTTAGCCCCTCCAAAAAAACTCCACAGAGTGGGATGCATACCCCCAGCCACAAACATGAATGAGGAGAGGAGCATCATCATTAACTTATGTGAATGACTAGGTGACTTCAAATATCTCATTAAGTGTCTGTGTCCTAAAAGAAGAGTCAGGTCCAGCAAGTCAGCAGAAGAAAGACAGCAACACCACACCAAGGCTAAAAGGACTGATGTAGGTGACCATCAAAGCTGTTCAGTTCCAGAAAAGAAAAGCCTGAAGGAAGCACAGGCAACTTGATCTTCAGGCACGTTAGAACACTCCTATCACGGCCTCTCCTAAGAGCCCAATTAATTTCAGAGACAAAAAATGCCTCATCCCATTGCTTGAGCACAAATTTCCCCCTCCACTGTATCGCTGGGCAATAACAGATTCGCAATCAATCTGTAAAAACACACAGGGCACTGTTACAGAGCTGCCTGGGGTTGTGATCCTTTCACAACAGCCCAGTCAGCTGAGCCAGCCACGTGTTTGAGCAGCAGCAGGCAGATGCCCAGGTACTGCACCAGGAGACTCCAGCCCACAAACATGTGAACAACAGGCTCCCCCTGCAACCACTGCCATCAAAACCGTACACACACCCAGCACATCCTGCTGGGACAGGCTCAAACCCCACCTGCAGGCTGGCACTGGGAAAAGAGAGCTCTCACCAGGGTTAATATTAAACTTACACATTAGAGAAGCTCTCACCAGGTTTACTAAGAATTGCACATGTGCTCCAAGACTGTTCATCCTTATAAGTTCTCTCCTGGTCACATCTTCCAAAAGCATCCTTCCCTTTGCAATGTTCCATGAGTTTGAGTACTAGCTTTGTGAACAAAACAAAGAATGATTTTCCAAGAGATAAACATAATGAGTTTGGTAAACTGGCCAGAGTGATGCAATCCAATGAGAGACATCCAAAACAAAGTTGGTTTTGATTGTTAGTGCACTGAGGACAAAGAAAACCAATAAATCAAACTAAATCTAATAACTTTTACCTTAATGTGTTTCCAAAAGAGAAGCACCATTATCACTAATTTTACAGAAAAGGAAATTGAAGTAATGAATATGAAAGAATTACTCAGTCACCCAACAGATCAATTACAGAGAAACAAGATATTCTGAATCTCATTATAGCCTTCATTGCAAAACACTAAGTCTGATCTGCACAGAGCCAAGCCAGAAAATGCCATGGAGACAGATAACTGCAGTACTGACTTATTTCCCCCCAAGACATGACTAGTCCAAAAAACCCTGGCTCATTTGTTTTTATGGTTCTAGGGCCACCTTCCGTAGTCCTTCTGAAAATACCTTCCATTTGCACTCCTTCAGAAAAAAGCAAGAGAAAATTGCATGTATTTCAGGCTGTTTATTACCTTTAACAAAAAGCTGAACATGAACAATTTAAACACATCATTATCTCTTCAACATGAGGAACAGTTGAGTAGTATATTCAAATTAATAGACCAAAATGTTTTTCTGCTATGTTGCCATAAATAGACAACAAAACATGCAGTCACTGGGATATGGAATGTGTCTGGTCTTCTGAGCCATTCTGTTTCTTATGTAATATATGATTAAAAAAAAAAATCCTATTATACTTTTGGCTTTCAGATCCACTACATGTCGTTACATTAGAGGAATTGAAGACTTTGGAACAATATCTTACTTATGGAAATCAGTAAAAATTTTGTCCTTTCTTTAATTGAGCCAGAATTTGGTTTATTGCTGTTGATTTAGCTCATTTACTCCACTGGCTCTTTAAAAAACAAAGATGATTACAAATACAAGCTCTTTAAGAAAACCCATTACAGCTATTATTGAACAAAATACATGATGAAATCCTTTCTTCAAAAATTTGAAAGAGAACAGTTTTTAAAACCCCACAAAAATCTGATCTATTCTAATTTAAAATGCAACTACTACAATTATTATTTTTTTTAATTTCTTGAAAATTATTATATGTACATGGCATTCTTTTTAAAGACGCTTAAGTACATTTTCTGCTACTGGTCTTTTCAGCAGCTCAAAAAGTAGGTAAATGCAAACAAGCTGCTGAAAACAAATACTTTTCCTAGACTTCCTATCACGGTAGCAACTGAAACTGAACTTCACAGGTAGCTTGAAAACACAGTGGGTTTTAGTGAGTAGCTTACAAAGGCAGAAAAGCAGATTCCCATTCTCTCTTCCACCAGTGGCGTCTGCACGTCTCTCTGCGCTTACAGGGTCTGTGCTCTGCCCATCAGTGCTTCAGCTCTGGACACAGCTCTCTTTTGCTTTGTTCCCTCAGACCTTTGCACAGCAGGGTTCTGATCTCACAGCTTTCCAGGACTACCCCAGAGCACCCTTTGAAGCACTGAGTGCCCATCGCTCAAGGTGATTGCACTGCTTCTACCACAGGTCAAATGGGCTCATGCAGAATTTGGCTGCTCATTAAATCACCTCAGTGTCAGCCTGCCTGACAGAGTCATTGTCTTAAAACTCACAGACGTATGACAACCAAAGCAAAAAGCTGTAACAACCAACCTCCACATAATTTGAATGTCAGTCTGCTATCCTATACAACAAATACTCCAGTCAGAATAAAAGTTTTAATATGCCAAGGCTCTCATGAAAAGTAAATTTATTTACAAAGGCAAAGCCTGCAGTCATCATTTCAGAAACACCTCCTTGATGCTGGCAGGTGTTCTGCAAGCCAACAGGCTGCACAACCCGGCCAAGAATGTCAAACACACACAGCGCATTACAAAAGGCACAGAAACCACATCTGTGCCATCCAGAAAGTTTTCACTTTCAAACCAGTCTCACAATAAAGCACTAAGGAGTCCCTTACCGTAAATCTCTTTATGTAATCAGAAACACAAAATCCTCCCATGCTCAAACGTAGGGACCTGTGCAGGGCAGATTCTTGATATAAAGTCCCCATTCTGTTTGGCTTGTCTGGTGGTCACCCTGGTAGCCTGCAGCCTTTTACTGAATAAAGCTGCACAGCCTCCCTGGATCTTGCTAGAATTCTGCTTGTGTGATAAACCAGGCATTTCATCTTATCTGACACTACACCAGGCATTTCAACCATTTCACTGCCTTATCAGCAGTACTAAGTTCTATCCATATCCCAGCAGTTCACTTCCTGAATCACCGATAACAGATACTCCAGGGCACGGAAACAATACAAGATGACAGCCAGACCTCTGGAGTCACTGAACAGTCCTTTCTTTGCATTTCTTTGTTCCTTCACTTATTTTCATCCAATTTTACTTTGTTTTAGCTGTAACTTAAAGACAGCACCTTGGCTTCAGCCAAGCAATGACAAGACTGTCACTTATCCAAGTGTTATTCTGTTTTTCAGTGACACTGATAACTGTGCAGGATATTTGCTTCAACACAACACGAATATTACACATGCGGGAATGTCTTGCGTTTCCAATTGCTTTAGCACAGGAATAGAGAGAACCGTGGATGGACACAAAAGGACCATTCAGGAGGGTTCATTCTCCATCAGAACTCACATCCCTATTTATGCCTTAAGCACTGTTTCTCTAACTGATGCTATGCACACAGAGCCATTCACTTCAGTCTGTAAAACATCTTACTTACTTGCACAAGCGTACATTTCCATGAAGTCCATGTAGGCATATTTGTGAACCCCTAGATCTAGGATCTTTTAATTTTTTTCTACCTACACAGTTAAATATACAGCCACAATGCACCCAAATTATTTTCCTCAAGCATTTGGTCCTCAGCTAATGAATTCCTTTTTATTTTGCCCTGTGTAAAATACATTTTCTTTTATAGAGTTCTGACCTGTAAGTTTGTGTCCATGGTGGACAAATATACAAAGAGAAGAGATACCAAGATGCTGGATACCCTAAGAAGGAAATTAGTTCTAGAGAAGTAGAAGCAAATTCGCTTTCAGTTTTAATCTGTGCCTTCCTTTCCCACTCAGACAAGCTGCAACAGAATTATCTCTGATTACAAGCTGCGTGCGATCTAACATTAGGCTGAATCCATGAGGCGTGGGTACACAAAATGACAGCCTCTCACTATGGCCCTGCCTTTGAGCAGGTGGACAAGCACCTCAGGCAGCTGGAGCAGGGCCTGCCACGGGCCACATCTTCACTGCTTCAGTCGCAACAGAAGTGCTTTCTACCACAGGATGGGCGCACGTGCACTCCCCTGACACAATCAGGGGAGCAATGGAGATAAGATACTGTACCTTAATCATTATGATCTAAGATGTCAGGTCCAGAGATGCGGGTGCAGAGCTGGCTGCCCCTCTCACAGCAAAAACAAGTGTTGTGTTTCCGGCTGGGTTTGTACAGCAAAATAACAACTACGCTGTTAAAAAACAAAATGAAACCAACATAAGTACAGGCAAAACCAGAAACAGGTGAGGAACTCTTGCAGGGCAAAAGCCAAGGAGGAGATGGCCATGCTTGCTGGGCTGCAAGTATTTTTTACTGCCTGGCAGGGAATGTTTTTCAGGCTATTCAACAAACAAGGGAACAGGGGTTGCCTGGGGTACAGGATGACTTGAGCACAGCTTGTAGAGGTGAAATAGTTCCACCAAGATGTTGATGGTGTAACATCCGGCTTAAGGGATATAGGCAACCTGAGGCTGCCCCACGTGCTGGACTTAAACCTCCAGAAACGTGAGACCAGTTTCAACTGCCAGACCCCTGCATAATTCCTAACTCCTTTTTTGTGCCTCGACTTTCCCACCTGTAAAACAGAGTTAAACCTTCCTAGCTCATAGAATATTTTCACAGCTTTAATATCTATTATTACCATTCTGCCCTTTTAAAGGGCAAAACTAACCCATAAATTCTAGGTCAAAACTGCCCCAAAATTTTTAAGACACATGAGCTTGGTGTATGCAGTGGCACAGGAACACTGGTGCCCTCTGAGCTGAAAGCCCTGCCCCTGCTGCCGAGCCATTCCACATGGAAAGGGCACCAACACTGCCAGCCTTGTGGCAGCATCTGGAGCAGCATTCCTGGCACGGGGAACACCACTCCAGCCACTCTCAGTGGAACAGGAGACCATCCACATGGGCATCAAGCTCTTGAACATGGCCTTCAGCTTTTTTACCAACACATAACTGTGGGAATTAAAGACCCCCATTCCAGTACCTAAGAAAAGAACAAATACGAGAGCTTTTTAAGAGGTGCAGGGCTTAACAAAGACCCTAGACCCAAGGGTGGGAAAGAAGTATTTTTATATATTTGTGACTTATTCCAATAGCACAAATAACCATGCAGTTACTCTAGATTTAGTAAAGAGACACTATTACTTAATGTGGCAACAGAGGCATGTACAGCATGCAAGCACTGTGCCATGGGAGAAAGCTTGCATGACAAAGAGAATCCTTTAGAAACTTTGGCAAGAACTCTGGAACGAGCAATGCTCAGCCTGCAACCTTCCATTAGCAGATCTAAATACAGAACCATAGTGTAAAACAACACTTTCCTGCAGTATTTTCATTAACCAATATTAAGAATATAATTATTATGATGAGTTTCACTGACTGCTATTTACCCATTTCGGTTCTGAAAAACAATTAACTTGGAGCTTCTCTCTCCCCCAGTTTAATTACCAATCTCACAATGTCATTTCTGGACTGTGTGATTCTCTGAGTATTAAAGGCAACAAATCAGTAGCAACTATAGAACTTTTAATCCACAACAGGGAAATAGCCCATTGTTCACAAAGTTAAATGTATTGCTGTGACAATGGACACAGGACTACAGGTTTTTTTAGTACCTGGGTAAAATCTAATGGATTTTACATATAGTGAAATACAGAGCTTCGTGCCTTGCCCTAAAATACTATGAGCTAGAGGCAAGCAAAGTGATCACTGAGTACAGGCTTTGTAGGTGTCACAAGACACCATTTACTTACAGAATAAATGCAGAACTTTACCAAAAATCATGCATGTAACATCCAACAAATGAAATCAAGATCAAGGTTAGTACTTCAGCTTTTAGAGGAACTCTTCAAATCTGCTCTTCTTACACTCCAAAACTCCTCTCCCAAACTAGAGAAGTTAGCAGCACATCAGTGCATTTGGAGCACAGACCAAGACAAGGGAAGAGATAAAGAGGTTATTAGAACTGGATTTCCCAGCCAGCTGCTGACAGATTTGCCAACTCCTGCACTAACTACAGAGTAAAGTGAAGTGGCTCAGCATTTTTGAGGTGACCTCTTTCATCTCTGAGCATCAGCCTCTGTGAATTAGGAGGAGGTGCACTGGTCCACAAACATCCCATTTTCAGGAAATTTATAATCTAAACAACATTACTTAGATCAAATATCAAATACAAAGTATCTTCTTGAAAATGAGGGGAAGCTTTAGTCAATTGGCACACTTCTTTTACACTTAAGAGTTATGAAATCACTTAAGTATTTTAGAACCTTTTTTCATTAATAATCAGGGGCAGGGAGCTACTAACACTGATGTCACCCAGTCTAAGTCACCGTGACTATGCCCTAAACATCTAACTGAAGGTTCCCAGTTCTCTTCCAAAGGCACTTCCCAACTGCACTGATAACTTACCCTCTCATTACGCTTCCATCCATGCAACAAGCTAAAGCTGAAAGCCAGCATACAGGAGTGTCGCCAGGGCAATGCACACTGAATCAGCAGGCAGGCTATTGATACCAGAAACGTTCAGGTGCCCTTCTGTGTCTGATCAGGACAAGCATTCAGGAGCCTGTGAAGACTTTGACTGATGAGGCATTTTCTAAGAGCAGTCAGTTCCTGGTTGTCTCTGTGCCAGTATCAGCTCATTTCTAGAGCTGCTCCACTCACAAAGGATTAGTATTAAAGGACAGGTCTGCAAGCCTCCCCACCTCATTAATATTCATTTTATATTTTAAATTCCAGTTACACAAGGGCTCATGCCCAAGGCTAGAAGCCTCATAAATTATATTCCATTTTTAAACCTGCAGTATTCGCTCTCATTGTTTCAGAAGGAAAACACTAGCAGAGACAGCTTTAGGCAGGCTGCTTTTGTTTAAAAGAATACTATCTAAAGCCCTGCTTTAACTTCATTAGCCCACAAAGATTTGCACTACAACGAATCCTGCCTACAAAGCACAAATACAATTGCCAGCAAATTTTTATTCTTTCATTATTCTGCTTTTGTTCCAGCTGCCAAAGCGAGTGTGTATAATGTCTGCAGCTGAATAAACTCACAAAAGGCAACTTACCAAGGGAAGACTTGAAAATAGCTACAATCACCATAAAGAAACCAAATTAAGAGACAAAGTGACTCAATATGTACTTTGTCTCCTGGCAAACACGGGTGGGTGATTTAGATGATTCTGCATTGAGAGCTACCACATTACACAGCAAACCTGGATTTGATGGTCAGAAAAAAGGTCCAAGGGAGAACAGACTGAATCCTTCTCTGTAAGGACAGGGGCCAAATTTTGGGTAGCGGTCTTTTCCTTCTGTGAAACACCAAGCCTTGTTACACAGGTCAACCTGACAGCACCTGCACCCTTCTAGTCTCTGCTAGTGAGGGAATGAACAGCAAAAGGAAAGACAAACTTTTCTCCTTTTACCTTTACAAAAAGTCAAAGTTGCTGTAGCGCAGATTTCATGTTCAACAGCCTGTTAGTTTAAAACACGGACGGGTAACTGGAACCAAAAGTATTTGACATCATTCTTCTACCCACCTTCTAAAAAGCCTTCAGGAGGGAGAGGAGCCGACCAGGCACGTTTCCCAGCATCGGATGAGTAGGCTGTCACTTGCATGGGATGAGAGATTTTTATCAAGCTCCTACTCTGCAGACGCACTATCCTGTCGTTTTTATAAAGAATTAACACATATCCTCTTGCCCACTCTGAGGCAGTCGCAGAGTTGGTAATTACAGCCACTCATTTAATGGCCCATTAACTACAGAAGACATCATTTAAGTGAGTAAGACCCATAAAGTACACATGCAGCACATGAATATACATGTTGAAATCAGAATTATAGAATCCTCTAGACTGAATTTGAAATTCAAAGGTGAATATTTTAGCTGTATTTTCACTTCGGCAGCCTGGACTGATGACTTTTTTCCCCTATCTTTAAATCAGTGTCCCCTAATCAGGTTCATTCTAGCCCTCAAAAACCTTCTTCACAAGATGTTTCCCGGTTTTGACTTAGTTCTGAAAAACACAGATTAACACTCTCAATCCCACTCCCAATGGTGGAGGGATCTTGTTCACCTTCCATATCATGTCTGAATCTGTTTCCCACAGAAAAGCCCAGTAAACTCACAACTAAGGATACAGATGGGGAAGACCCAACACAGGAACAAAAGAACACAGGCTCGGGAGAATTACTTTTTCAAACCACTTAATTTCTAGATATAAAGGAACTGCTCATCTCTGGGAATAGCTGGAGCAGCAGCATCCTTACTCCTCTACAAATGCAGCACCTCTCCACTGTCCTTGTTCTCCAAACTGCCCTGCTGTTCCTCACAGCTCCCAAAGGCTGACACAATGCACTGCTTCCTTCAGTGATATCCTGCAGGTTCCCACATCACTCTCCCAAACAGCCTGAACACACTCATTGTTAACTCTCATCATCAGACCTTTCTCCATTCTCTAGCCGAGTCCAGCTTGTCTTTTTCCTACCCTCTCCATTCCTGGCTTGCTCTCTCTGGTCCCTGCCTCCCCCTCATGTCTGGAGCGAGCCACAATCACCTTCCTGCCTTTGCTATATAAGGAAACCCCACTGCAGCTCCAGTGCTGGCTAATAAGGAAAACTGCATGCCTGAAACCCCAGAAACTGAAATTACTGTAATCATAATACAGTAGCAGACTGACAGTGGCCTTTTAAGTCATTGTGCTTTTGAGTATTACTGCAGTCACAGAGTGCAAGCTGTCAAAAACCCATTAAGATAGCACAGCTTGATCAGCAAAAAAAGCACTGGTAAACTGACAAGCAGCAATCAACAATCAGAAGTAATTAATCTAATATAATCTCAACCCATCTGTTAGTCTCACAAAACATAATTTTTATTACTTTCTTAGATTCCCAGTGTTCAGATAATGAATCTTCTTGTTTTCAAGGAATACATTTGTAACACAGGCATTCAAAATAGAGCACGTCCCCTGCTCTTTACCAATTGCTGTATTTTTATTTTTGATCTTTCTGTAGCTGGCAGGAATAGCGTTCATTTGGATTTCAAATTCTTGTAACATATTAACAGTCTAATAAAGATTTTAAAAGACTAAATATTTGGAGACTCATTTTCCTATGTACTATTGCCATCGGTCTCAACCACTGAACAGTACGAATTGTTCAAGTATCCGTTTCCCCTTTCAAACTCCTTTAACCTTTTATTTTTTTCCAGAACTACATTTAGATGCACACGCATGAGCTGTAAGCAGACGTGAGCTTCCCTGTTGCTAAGTAACTGTGTGCCAGAGCCAGCCCTGCCACTGTTGTAAGCAACAGCACCACAGCTGCCAAGTTTGGAATTCGGTCAGCGCCAAGAAATGCACGCTAAGTATTTCGGATGAGACTCCCAATCTTCTTAAAATGGGTGTGAGCAACAATGAAAGAAAAATAGATCTCAGGATGACCAGACTCATGAGTAATCCCAATGCTGCGGGACACTTTTCCCTATCAGAACAATTAGGCTGTATTTCAGAATGCAGCTATTAGTATTTATCTAAATTCGGCTTCTTGCTCAATTTCCACTCAGTCCATTATACACTGCTTTGAGGTATTATCTTCAAAACATTCCTCTATGTAAGTGTTAGAAATAATAATTGTGATCATTCAGCTAAACAAAAAGTTTGTTTTAAAAGTGCCTTTTTGAAAACCTTTCACTGGATGTCAAGACCTGCCACTGGAAAAAAAATCTTAAGAGTAAATTCTAATGCTCATCTTCTAACCTTAACATAGATTTTTCCACACAGTTTGGTAGGGAATTCTACTTAAGAAACTAAACTGAAAACTTAAAAAAAACTTTAAAAATTGCATATTCGTCAACACAATCAGAGGTAAAACTACCCAGGATCAGACTCTGAATCAGTACTTGGCCGAGACTCAAATATCTCTTTCTTAAGCATTCCCTAATTTACTGCACCATTTTTCCTTCTTTGGAATTGCTCTGTCCTAAAGAACAGAGAGCTTTGTTAGTTTTCCAAGATGACAGAAAGCAATCCTTATCCTCAGAGTTTCAGAAAGCCACAGTAAAAGGCAGTTATACCTTAAGCCTCAGTCCACAAGTTCCCTGGTGAACTTACACAAATTCAGCCTTATTCCAATTTCATTCACCTGAGGTTACACACCAACATTTCAGTTTTAACAGTCCCCTGCTGAGAGGCCCATGCAAAACAAACAGCTGTTCTTTTCCAGACTTTCTTACACTCGTGCCTTTCCTCTGTCTGTACAACAAAACCTGTACCACCTCCAGGACACTGTGTGTGGTTTCACAGATAGGTTTAATACCTATTGCACTTTTATGCAGGTTATGACAAGCCTAGCTCTAAAGATTCCTCAACTCTGCTGTTAATAAAGTGTATGCCATTCCTTAAAAATGTCCTTTAACACATCAGAATTTTTTATTTGCAGAAGAAGTCATCAATAAACACTACTTTCAAGTACACAACTGTGCCAGTAAAATCATTTATTCATTTTACTGAAAACCAGAACCCCTGGGTCACCTCTTGCTCCAGCCCTGAAACACATCTTTGGGGTTTACCAGGACCTGGGACCCACAGCAGAGACTCCAACTCCACCACCCAACCTCTCATCACTACACCTGCTCACACAGCCACACACACAAATACCCAACATTTTGCTCCACAACTTCTCCAAATAAAGCAACTCTGACCTCAGTCTGAAGATTTCTCTTTATTAGCATGATATTTTCCATTAAATATTCATAAGCTGTTTGTTCCAAGACAAAACAGAAACCACTGAAACTTGGTAAACTGCCAGACTATTAATATTTATACTTCGGGTATCTGGAACACTTGCTGCTCTTAACAGCATTTTATGGTCCTCAACGCTGTCCAGGATTAAAAATAGTATTTAATTCTTAACTCTTATTAACAAAATTAGTAAGTTTTAATTGAGAGAAATAACACATAGTAGGAGACCAAAGGCAGTAAACTAAGATAGAGCTCAGGTTTGATGTAGAAAGTTAAGAAGCACCAAGAAAAGCAGCTTATGAGGGGGGAGTGAGGGGAAGATGAAGAGGTACCTGACCTTTTCCTGGGGAAATGCTGCATGATGACACAAAATGATTCATCTGAACCATGTTCTGGGCTTGAAATTTTAAACAACTTTGGTGAAAGCAGGTTTTAAGTTCTCTTCTGCAGAAAAAAGGAAATACAGAGATTTATCCATTTTCATTGCCTCCTGCCTAATCAATTCCTTGCCTCTTACTTAGATGGCACATCCCAACTAACAGCTGGCAGCTGCCAGAAACCCTTTTAAAGTAAGTGCAGGAAAAAAAACCCAAACACTTCAGTATATTGATTCACAGATATTTTCAACTCATTATCAACTCACAATAGCTGCAGAAATCATGCAGTGTCTGATCCACCATAATGCAGAAAAATTGATCATCCTCATCTCGATCAAAAAACCTGCTTAATCATTTTTAACTTTGGGGCAACCAGACTTAAAATTCTGTAACTAATAGTTTGTTTTGAAAGTGATAACCTAAAAAAAGAGGAAATAAAATTATTCCATTATTTATTAGAGCTGTCCTACCACCACTGGAACCAAAGTGGCAACCTCTATAAAGGTTAGGGAAATAACTGGGGAAAGCAATGCCTTGGAATGCTACAGTTAGATTTGCTAGAGGTTACTTGCCAGAGTACACAGTAAAATTAATAAGAAGGCTACTCCAAAAAAAACCTGACAGCACTGTCAACACTTTGAAGGACAAATTGCTTTTAGACTCACCTGAAAGGTTGTTTGTTAACACTGGCTCTGCTGTATTTCCATAATAAGCAAGAAGTGAGGCACAAGAGGAGATCTGTGGAGTGAAACAGTTGGTACTGAGAGCACACCACCTGCTACAAGTAGCCCTGGTCCTGCAGACCAAACACCCACCGACAGCTAAGAATCTTCCAGGTCAATTTTCCTGTAAAAGTCATCTCCATCCTGCTCCCCAATACTACTCCATGACGCAAATCTAAGCACTGGAAGTACAGAGCACCATGGGATTTGCTTGGAACACACACTCCCCATCCAAACAAAAGCACTTGCACAGATGCACCCAGAGCTTACAACACACCTGCACGTGTTCATGCCCACACAGGGATCCTTCCCAAAAGCAGCAACTCAAACAGGCTCACACTAAACTGAGCTTTAACACAGCTTTCTGGTTAAACTGTTTAATTACAGGTTGTCAGAAGTCAAGCACCATATCCTGGTGGGCAGTAAGATACTAAATATCCTTGGTAGTACAGTCCAAGACACAAGGAACAGACACAGTGCTGCTAAAAGCCTGCATCATCACTGTTTCCAATTTAAAGTTCAGAATTCTCTGGTCCTGACAAATTATCCAACTTCACACCAATCCTCACACCTCAACAACTGATGTCCCATACAACTGATGAAGCAATGTTTCAATGCAGACAGCTAGTAACACCCATTAGCAGGATTTTAATTTCCCATGTTAGGTAGGAGTGATGTTCTAAAGAAAAATAATCTTTCAGGCTGCTTTCACTGACAACTAAACGCTGCCCTCTTCCTGGTCTCCATGGTGAGAACGCCTGAATAACAGTGAGCTGTTTAGAATACGGCTGCCATCTAGGAGCAGAGCAGAGGAAATGCAGAGAAATCTCAAGCCAATATTTGAACTGTGAGCCCACTTCATGGCCAGACATGCTATTACACAAAGCTATAAACACTGGAAGCACAGATCTTTGGAAAAAAAATGGAAAAGAAGTGGCAGAAAGCAGAACTTTTTAAATGGTGGTTTACAAAGAGGCAGTTCCCAGTACAATCCCAAACTATTCAGTTCACAACAAAAAGTTTAGCCAGTCAGGCAAGTCAACATGTACAGAGGTGCAGTGATATTTCACTTGATCGTCTTTTGTTCATTAAAAAACTGCAGCCTAATTCACTTTTTCTGAAAGACTACTCTTCTGTGTGAGGTTACAGGCTACAAAAAATGCAGTGACACAAATGAAGTCAGCCTGAACCACAATGAGAGTCCAAGGCAGAGCCTAAAATCTTACACTTGAAACTACAGTCACAAAAAAAGCTTCACATAAGCAACTTCCTGAAGCCTAAAAATATTTATTCTTGTTTCTCAGAAACTATGCAGTTTCCAAGCAAGTCAGAGCTACAGTACATAGAATTTTACTCTTTCATCATTCAGCTGTCACTGGCCTTATTTTAGTTTCACAGACTGAGAACAAATACAATTTACAATTATAATCTACAGTGATTTGCCAGTGTTTCATCCATGGATCATCTCTAACACAAAAGAAAGAGCTCTTGAGATCCATCATGTTGATGCCTATTTTGTACAAAGCAGACACTTTCCAGTTCAGTTACTGATTATGTTCCAAGAAATCCATGTCTTGGCACACCACAGTTACCAGGGCTTTTGGAAGAGGCTGAAATGTCCAGTCTACATAGGAAAGACTGGCTTGTTTCTGGTTAGTGGGAAGAGAAAGCCAGGTTTCTTGCTTTGCCAGATCCCCTGGCAAAGACCTACTCTCTCCCTAGGGTGTTTTCAAGGCTACCTGCTTCCACCACAGCATTCTCAAAGACACTGGAAGCCACCAGAGGAAGAAAGATAACATGAGGATATGTGGGAAAGAGCTGACAGAAAAAACCTCGGGAATACAAAGGGAACTGTTTCAGGAGAGCCTTCACCAGTGAAGGAGAAAAAATGGCCTTGCATGTTTGAGAGGTACAAACACGTTTTTCAAGAGTATTGATTAGAAAAGGCACTGATCTAAATGTAAGAAATTAACTTAAAATTCTGTCACATCCAGCAACATTAACTTTGGTCCTGTCATGGTAACCAATTCCATGTGCAGGAACATAAAGAGATAAACCTGTAGGAAAGCAGGTCAGAGCACCAGAGACTGCCTTGGCAGCTCCCTCTGCCCCTTCATAACACAGCACTTCCCATTCCAGCAACAGAAGCATCACCAGCCTGATCAGATCCTTAAGTCAGAACTTCCCTTTTGTCACCGTGACTTTAACAACTTACCATGCAAACATATTCTCTATCCTTAAGATTCACTCATCTGTCCTTACTACTGGTATCTGTGACAGGCTACAGTTCTGGGAAGCAGAAGTTTAATGACGCAGAGAAGTAGGTCTTGCGTTTGCAATTTCTCATTTACTGGAATAAAGACAAATGGGTATTAGTGGCTTAAGCACATTTCCACACCATCTCTCTCATCCAGTGTTAATAAGGATGCAAATTATTCCTTAAGAGTTAATTAAAAACCACTTTGCACTTTTCCTGCTTTTACTCACAGTTTGCATCTGATCAGTGCTTTGTGGCTTAACTTGAAGCTATGACGGCTCCTTCTGTTAATCACTAACTAATAAACAGCCAGTATTCGATAGTCCAGCTTTATTAATAAACATCTTGGCCTCCACTCAGCGATCAGTTCTGCAGCAGAACCTCATTAGGCAATTCTCACCACTCAATGTGATACTGAAAAGCACCAGTAATACCGAAGAAAAAGACATTTAGTTGTATTCCCCCTCCTAGAAAAGATCAAACGAAAGGTGACAAAACCCCAGTGTGTCGGATTTTATGAATGTAATTACCTCCTACACCTCCTCCCTCGGGATTTTACACAGCTTGAGGCTTTGGGGTTTTTTCTTCCTAAAACAAAGCCCCCATATAGTTACTAAAAGAAGAGTTTTGGCTCCAACTGCACTATACCACTTAAGAAAGACTACTTTGTTGAATGTCTTCCCCAGAACTATTTCTATCAAAACAGCTCATTTTTGCACACTCAGGTAGACTTTGCCTTGGTATTTACAGTCAGGAATCCAAACACAATACCAATAAGAATTATGCTTTTAAAAGATAGACAAAAAAAGCTATGGCGGGTAAAAGGAACTACCACATCCTTGTGTTTTGGAAATACCAGTCACAAGATGCCAACTGCAGGTCTACATTTCTGGTGTCTCCTTCTCTCCCTCTCCAGTAAACAATGGGCCAAGAAAGAGTATGGGACAAGAACTCACCAGCTGGACAAGGCAGATACTCAGCAACTAATTGTTACAAAGTACTTGGCTCCCAAACTTCAGGAGTCTGAACCCCAAAGTATATGATTTTTAAAAAATAACTCTGAGTAGCAAGAAACTATTTTCTAGAGATAATTCATAAGCAATATGAACTTGTCTAACAAAATAATCCCCCCAAATTAAACCCCTTTAATTTTCTTCCTACCAGAATTATATCACACCTATTAAAAAAATGTAAAATTGAAGTCATACCTAGGATGAATACCAGATTTGTAAGAGGATTAAAACCAACACACCCTGAGTATCACAAATGTACTTAATTCTCAGTTCAATAAAATATTGGAATATCAATTTATTAAAAAGTTATGTGAACTGTACATACGTAAACTGCAATATAGCTGAAAAATCTGAAATATATAATTTTAAAAGAAAATCATTTATTTCTGAAAATATTTAAAATATTGCATTTCTGGCAGCAAATTCAAAAGAAGTGCTCTGGAATGGGTGCAGTCTCTCTGTGCATTTGTCTAGCATTTGTCTTCAAGGCGTAAAACGTATCTGCTTTCTGATTTTTCACAGCACAATCTTGTGACCACTTTCTTTCTGACTTGTAGAGACAGAATGCAATTTCCAAGAACAGCAGTAGAATTTTAACAGGAAATGCTACGGTCCTTGTTGGTGCAGACAACACACTTTCCGAGAGTCCACGGCACCTTGGAAATCTGCTAGCCATCCTGCATAAAACTGCATCAGATTGTGCTCACAAGTTACAGAATAAGTCTTTGATTGATAATTTTTCTGTTTATTTCCGCCAAGGCCACTGAAAATACGAAGGCCTTTTCATCTGAAAGGTTAGCATACATGTCAACTTCTTTTTCTTGTTTCTCTGTAGAAGAAAAAAAAGTCACTATTAGAAGCTTTTTCCATTATTTGAAGTTAATGTAAGTTACATAGAAATTAATAAATTAGGTGAAGCAGTGGAAGAGAAGTTAGACAATCAACTCCTATGCACAAAGGCAGTGAGAAAGAGGAGGAAGTAATGGAGGCACACAAAGGTGCTGGAAGAGCCACAGAATGAGTCATCCAAAAGCATGACTGAATTTCTCCTTAACGATGAAGGAAGAATGAGTCGTTAACATAAAGATAAACAAGTATTCAAGTGTTCCTTCAGGTTTTTTTGGTTTTAGTGGTTTGGGGTTTTTTCTCTTACATGAACACCTCCCATCCAAGAAAACAAAGTTATTTTACAATATCCTCATTAAACACAGTATTTGCCTTACTTTACAACTACATGAAAGAAACCCGCGAGTTTAATGACAGTGTCAAAGGCCAAAAAGCAGATACTTGGATGAAGTCAGGCTCCAAATTTATCATCATGCACATTTCTGGACTTTCTACACTGCAGACTTTCCATCTTATCCCAGCTGTAGAACAATGCTAACACCTCACTGAGCAAGTAAAAGCCCATGAGTTCCCTGTGCTGATGTCGGCTTGCTTCAATGCCACAGACACACAACAGGAAGCCATCAAAATTTTCCATACTGCAGTGCTCAAATAAACTAAGTTACACTACAAAAATTCATAAAATAGTACAATTTGAGAAATACCCCTTTTATAAATACCACCACTTCCAGATCATGACTAGTCCTATCCCAGTTTAGCTAGCCACAGGTAGCTGACACAAATTGCTAAGAAAATAAAGCCAAAGAAACAGTTTTGTCAACAGAAGACCAGGCTTGTAAACACAAGGAAGAGAGAAATATATTCAGAGCTTTCAGCTGTGGAACTCCACCTCTAATCCAGGTTCCACAGCGGCCTGGTCTCATTACCCCTCTGTCTCACTAACATGCAGACACATGTGGTCACACTCTGGCAACTGCTCCACCAAGACACCTAAACTAGCATGGAAAGCCAAAGAAAAGGCAGCACTGGAAAATAATGGAAAGCACCATGAGGAAAAAAAAGGAGATGCTGAGATCTATCTCTACCCACCCACACGGTTATCCTTCAACGGGTTCACATTCATAACAATGGTTTTAGATTTGGCTTCACATTTGTGTTACAGCTACAGAGGTAACTCCAGCAGACTGCCTTCCGTGTGAAATCAAGTGCTTTTGCTAAACAACTATGTGGGAAAAGCTCAAAAATCCTTTACCACTGTGTTCCGATGTAATACTGATACAGAAACAGCAGAAACTAGCTTTTTGCTGACTTCCTGGCTATGCAACAATATCCTCTAGTGTACTGAGTTTGAAACCGAGTTTCGCTGCAAGTCCTACCCCGCAATTTAAGACAAATCAGTTTCTGTATGTACACTCTGGGCTGCTCCACTTCCTCCCTCTCACCATTTAAAAATTAACAATGCAGGGAGTTGTTCAGAGCACAGACACTACACACACTGGTTACTCCACATTAACCTTTTCTATTTTCATATCTAAGCCCTACCCCTTGTTTCATGCTTCCTGATCCAAACGAATCCAGCCACAACTTGAATATATCAGCACCCCGGATAATTAAAAATACTCCCCCTGTACCACACCCTGGCTGCTGTTAACGGACTGTGGACTTCCTAGTTTCCCTTCCTCCCTGTCCTCCCAGATCAGCCTTATCCTGAGAGACTTCAGTTTACTGAAATCTTGATATCAAAGGGTATCAGGGATTAACACAGGTGTGCAAGCTTCATGCACTCCCAGGACAACTGTAGTTCTCATCAGTAACAAGTGAAGAGCTCACAGCTGCATGACATTTGATCATACACTACTCATAGGATACCACAGCTTCCACACACACTCTGAAAACTTTCCACTTCAGTCTTATCTGAGAGTAGTTTTGGCTCATTTCTCTGAGCAGAAGAAAAATGGTGTTGTGTTTCTATAAGACCGTAAGACATTGAATACTAGGGGGTTTGCTATACAATTAAGAGGCTATTTAGGAAAAAAATAGTTTTTCTGGAGCAGATCTCTTGCATCCTCAGATCTCCTGCAACCCATTTATACTGCAGCCCTTAGAACAGTGATTATCTGTAGATCACATATGGACCTCCCCCTTCACAAATTTTGCATGGATTCACTTTTCAAGATAGTGAGTTACTTCAAATATGCACATGGGGCAAGCAAATCTGTGAGTAATGCAGCTGAAAATTACTGGAAAAAGAAAACATGCATCAAGAAAATGTATTCAGATTAAGTTTTATCAGGATACTGAAATGTATGCATACACCTTCATGAAGATTTGTCTTGCTAAGTAAAAAGTCTGCTTTAGCAAGTCTACAAACTACACTTATTGAGACTTACTTGCTGGTAACCTCTTTCAGAATAACCAATACTGCTTCCTCCAGCATACAAGGGGGTTTGTTTGCTTTAACACAATCAGGGGTATTACCCAGACAGCAAGGCAGCCTCAGAACCAGTCTAGCTGTGTGTCACAGTCCCACACAGTAAAACAAAGAATACAACTCCAACAACAAAATCAGAGCCAAATTATTATGGAGTGCTTGTGTTTTCAAAATACATCGCAGTACATCTGACAAAGAAATTAAGTGACAATTTTGACAAGCCAAGCCTGCAGGGAGGAGTTCCTATTTTCCAGGGTCACCACGTGGCTCTGAAACATGTAATAGGACGGTTTTCTGGGTTCCAGTACTGCCATATCCCCTCAATCTACATCTGCTTCCTCTTTCCTCCCCCTCCATTCCTTCCTGCTAAATCTGCAGGAAAAATAGCTTGTTTTAAAAAGCCTTTTTGCTTATTCTATTCTTCTTAATTGCTGCAGCTCTTTGCTCTAATGTGAGGCAGTCACGAAGGACACAGAAGAGCCAGTCAAAGGCACAGACATAACTGGGAACAAGCACACTGTGTATCGAAGAGCATGACAAGCAAGGAAGCAAAGCTACAGATGTCATGGGGGTCTTCAAGAAGGGAATTTTCACAGCTGGATGGTCTTCAAATGTACAGATAATCTGCTCTTCCTTGTTATTACAACTGAGGTGTTTTCTCTCTGCCTGTTTTTCCATTTACAAATGCATTAGGAACCAAATATTTAAATATCCATGCAAGCAGAGGCTTCTTTTCAAGTCTTTGGGGCAAAAGGACAGCACAACCTCTAGTGGCAAGTAACATGTACCCAAAATATCCTGGAGACATACAACAGGCAAGGAAATAAGATACTTTAAAGTCTAACACACTAAGCTGACATCTTGCACTCCAGAGCTGACTTTCAACACTAGACAGACTGCTACAAGGACTAGCAACCACTCACACAAAAACCACCTTAATTCTAGTAAAATTACAGTTGCTTAATATACACAAACAACACTATCAAACAGCAGGTGTGGTAAAGGAATAATATTTCTAAAATTCGCACTCATTACTCCACACATAGTAGTTTCAATTTTGTACGCCACTTGAAAAGGGAGAGGTCAATGTATGTTATTTTAGTAATTACTTACAAAAGGATGTAATGCTGCTGAATTTTTTTATAGCCATGACAGCTTTATGTATCAATTTTTTTTTTAATCTGCCTGATAATCGCCATGATGGTCTACACACACCATAGTCTGACATAAAAAGTCAGAAGTAAGAAAATATTCTAAGCCTACTTACTCCTGAACAATAAGATGTGCTGTGCTGGAGCAAAGACAATGACAAATGGGTGTGAGCCCAATCCCTGCACCAGCTACACAAGAGGCTGAGGAAGAAACAGCCATCACAAAATCAAGTAAAGGGGATGGTAAAAACAGCACAAGAAGAACGCAACCTTATCAAGTGAGATTCAACTTTAAGAAAACACCAAGAAGAGGCACACCACACACACTCTTATGCAAAGATCCCACCATATCCATATCTCTGCCTGAGTCTTCCACCTCAAAGCACTGGAGTATTGTCACACTTCAGAGTCTGCAGCAAGAGGTTAGAAACATTCAGCCTAGTTTTGGATAGGAAAACATTCTCTAAACATCCCTCCTGCTGTCAAATTCTTGCTTTTTGGAAACTATAAAACATGTCTTAAGAGAATGGATCTTTTCCTTCAGTTGCTTAGGTCCTTGTCAGGGGACACAAAAGAACATTCACTTTTATTTGGCAAGCCAACCAGCTTGCTGGAATTTTAAAACCAAGGCTGTTTGTGAACTAGACTGGCAATTAAATGCCTAGAAAGGATCCTAAAGGTACCAGGCAAAGTCCAGCTTGGGTCAGTAACAAATAATGATGCGTGTAGCTTCTCCCTAAGTCATATGCAATAGTGAAGAGATCAGATACTACAAGTGCATTCCTATTACAGTAAAACAACTGCCATCTGGAAAATACACAGAAATGAAATTTCCACCTCCTCTTCCCACACTGAAAGCACTTCCCCAACAAATCCAAATTTATACTTGTTTTCTACATGAAAGAAACATTGGGAAAGAGATTTACATTAAACAGCAGAGATATCAAAATTGGTGTTGAAGTCAGAAATTAAAGGAATTTTCAACATGGATTAACACCCTTGTTTTTTTGTAAGGCAGAAAGGAAAAAATAATTGCATTTCTGAGTTATGCCACAAGATATACTTCACGGCTTCAGGAGTTTTTAGGAACAATATCTTCTGAATATTTGTGTGAAATCTTGTTATTCCCCTTTTATCTGTCTTCCAACCTTTTTCAGCCCATGCTAAGTTTCAGATTCATAATTCACGTCTAAAATTACTATCTTCAAAAACACAGCTAGAAAATGCAGTGTCAATAGGCTCTTAAAACAAGAGGAACCCTAAGTGACAGCTACAATCTTGAGGGGTTCTAGAATTACTCTAGTCATGTAACAGCCTCTTTACTGTATAATGATTAAAAACAGCAGGTCACCAAGGAACCTTAACAGGCAAGGAGGCATTCTTTCCTCTAGAAACAAGGGACCAAAATTCAGGTCATAGAAGTGATTCAAGATGTCCTTTTTACTCTGGCCCTCCAAAAGTTTTCAAGAAACTTTTAAAGTAATCTAGTTACCCTAATCCCCTTTCTGACAACAGATATCATTATGTGGTTTGTCCTTGTGATATAGAGACCTCGACAAAAAAAAAAAGAAAATGAAAAACCTACTTAACACTTCAGTCCAATGGCTTTCAACCTACATGTTGAAACTTGATACAGGGGCTAAAAACACAGATTTAGATCTTTGTAGTTAGTTTCATCAGACACTGAAACATAAAACCAGAGGTCTCTACAGATGCAAAACAGTCCCTTCCACACATTAAGGTATCAGGTACTGGCTGAACTAGTCTAGTTAAATGGTTTGGATGGTGTAAAGGTTTACTGATTTTAAAAAGATACAAATAGAAAATCCAACAGACAGATTTCTCCAGCTCTCATACCTCTTTCTTCCTCGTGCTTTTTCGCTGAGGCACTCTTAGGTCTTCCTCTTCCTCGTCTGCTATGATCTGAATGGCTGTTAGACCTGGATCTTTTTCGGTTTTCTAAGTCTTTATTTACTGCAGAATTTATCTTCTCTCGCTTAACTCTCTCTGTCCGCCTCCTTTTGGCCTCACTCTTGTTTTCTGTGCAAATGAACAGAAATGGCATGATCCAGGGTTGTTTTTACCTTTGTTCTTAATTTATTCTCAATGCTTATCCCACCCAATCAGTCTTTTCCCTTAAAGTGGTCAGATGCCTATACTTTTACAGAACAATTGCATCTGCATGATATCCATGCAGAAGTTAAGGTGTCAGATCCAGAAGGACGCTTCACTTCTTAATTACAAGGATCAAGCCTTTAATTACTTCAAATGCATTTTGCAGCATGAGATGTTTGTTGGTACACAGGCTGTTTCCCAAATAAGATGGGAACACAAACTGCACACATCACAGCCTTTAAGACACCCCCTTGTATCTGTTCCACTAGCAGAAGTTTATCATACAGCAAACACCACATTACTTGGGCTTCTTTTGACACTAACAATGAAATCATTGCTGCTGCTCAGACAAATCCAGTGCTCGGTCAGCAGTGGTGTCAGTAAACGCCACAAAACACAGCGTACGTGTCCCACCACATCCAGCCCATGACAAGGCCTCCTCGTGCTCAATGCTGAACAGGTGTATTGTTCTCCTAAACACCAAAGTCATTAAAAGAAAAGAGTATTTACATGAGTTTTCTCTGGAAGTTAAGTATGAATTAATGAGCTTGGGTACCAAAAATAGTACAGTGACCACAGCACACTCATGGATTAGCTGCACATTTCGAGGCTGCAGCACCACTCTGTAGTAGCTGTACTGCTGAAAATACTGAAACAACATTTTCTAAAAGTTGTGGTTACCTTAGGAGTACAATATGGACATATACAGTCTACTGTATCTCTCTGAGAAACTCTTTTGGCTGCAGCTGTCCCATTAATCTTGTTGTACAGACATGGGGTACAAGCTGGACAGCAGGCTCCAGTCTCTAATGCTAATACAGAACCTGTATTTCAGTGTCACAGCCAGGATGAGGCAGCAGGGGAATCTCTGCAGACCAACCTGCCCAACCCCTGCTCACACAAGGCCACCAAGAGTCAGCTGCCCAGGACCACGTCCAGAAGGCTTCTGAGTACCTCCAAGGATGGAGGCTCCACAACCTCTTGGACAACCTGTGCCAGCACCTGGTCACACTCACAGTAAAAAGCACTTTCCAGAGCTGCTTTCAGCAGGATGGCCCCCAGCATATATTCATTTTGCCTCAACTGATGCGTTTCCTCTCTGCAAAGTTGAATCATACAACCAGATTATGGCCTTCAGCTTTATTTGGTAACTACTTTATCAAAAAAGGGGGAAGAGGAAAGAAAATTGACCAACACTTCCAATCTACCACAGACATTTCTTAACCTCCTCCACCTTGAAAGTTCAGTTGTCAGCACAATGTCACCTAATTCCTACAAGTGGTAATCTACAACTATCCTCCAAAACATTGATACAGAACATCAAATAGCTGACTTCCATTTTGTAGGTATGGCAGATCATTTTAAAAAGTAGATATTATAGATCAGATATTTGTTGGGTTTGGGTCTGGGTTTTGGGGTTTTTTTAAATATGTATCTTCCCTATCAGGCTCTTGTTCTGACTAATTCCTGCTACTGGAGAAAGTGATAAAAATGAACACAAGGAGAATGCTATTCATGCCAGAATGCACATTCAACTGACTTCTTACTGTGTCCATCAACAAAAGACACACAAGTTAGGCACAAAAAAAGCACTATTTAATTAAATCCTGGAGAGAGAAGCAAGACCCACCCAGATTTAGATTAAACATTATGACCAATTTTTTATTTTCAGAAAACCCAGCTTCAATCAGCATCAGAATGAAATCAGATCCTTTCGGGACCTCTACACATCTAGCTTCAAAGCAGGATTAACGCAAACCATTCTGTAAGGGGTTATTTTGCATAGTGATCAATGTGTGCAGCTAGAACATACACAGAATAAATGCCAACATCACAAGTACAAAGAAAGACTAAAACCACCAGCTTTCCCTTCTCCTCAAAATTCAAGCAAAATTAACATATTTGAAGTCTACCATGCACAAATTCAAGGGAAAGTGAACTGACAACAGTCAATTTACACAGAGAAGTAAAACACTATCTTTTGCCTCCAGGAAATAAGGGGAAAGAACTGTTGCCCCCTTCTCCCCCACTCTGTAAGTATTACCTGTGATGGGTGGTGATCTCTCAGCACGTTTGGCATGCAAGAGCTTTCGACTGATAAATATGTAGCCACAGGGACATGATTTACATGCAACAGGAACCTGGGAAAACAAAAGACAATTTTTTCAGATAATTTCAAATAATGACAAAACTCCCGTCCCATGAAGAAAAAACACACTTGGTAACTCACGTTTTGTCCTCAGAGATAACTCTTCAAACTCACTCTGTACAGCAAACTATGGCCTGTACTGTTACTGTATTTAAATATAATAAAACCAGATTCAGTTGTAAATCACTCACCAAACCTTTTCTTTATGCAGTTGTTAAAAACCAAGCTTGAAATGTACAGCTGTTGTGATTGCTCTGCACTACTTTTCCCCAGACTGGCAGGAAGGGGGTGGGGGAATGTAGAGAGCATTAAAGGAAGGCTGAATTAAAATAGAATTACAATTTCTCTTCAGAGCTCTCAAATATCAGCAGTCAAATCAGTCAGACATTTCCAGTTTTGCTTCCTCTATTTACTTGGAAAAAAAAAATTATGAGTTAAAACTGCCAGTACATTGTGAAAGCATTCACTTCCAGCAGTATTTGAAAGCAGCTCCTTTAGAGAGCAGGAGCAGCTTTAGAGGCACAATAGAGCCTGAAGCAAAACAGATGCATTTGTAGCACACTCTGCCACAGCGCTGCAGACAAGGCCGGGTGGTTACAGAAGGACCTCGTTAATTCAAAATGCAAATAACCCAGCCCAGCCAGGCAAGAAGTGACTGCAGGCCCAGGAGTTTGAGAGAATATAGTGCCTCTGATCAGCTAAGCAGACAGCAGCAGTATGCTCCCCCAGAAAATGGCAATGTAAAACAAGAAATGCCACATTTAATATGAAAAATAACAAAAATCCACTACGAGCAATTAAAAAAAAGCAACACTGATAAATTGGAAGCCTCATTACCTTAGTGCCAAGATCTTTCGAGATCTTTTAGAGCAGTAAGGAATACACCATGTTGCTTTGATTAGGTTTAAGACTGAAAACACAAATCAAAGCAAGTTTAGGCAGAGATCTGGAAGAGATTAAATAACACACATTAAAGTGGAGTCATGCTGAAGCATGACAGTGGGGGGAAAAAAGGCAGGAGGTAATTTCTCAAATGTAACTCTTTAAGACAGGTCACTACAAGTTTGCCAATGTCCACTGAAACAAACAGGAGCACAGAACCGCAACTGCCTCCTCAATTTAACCAGATGTGAGAAGAACCAAGTTCCAAAGTTCTACTGACTCAAAAATCCCTGCCAAATTAGAATGTGAATTTGTAAAGGAGAACTTAACTGCTACTCAGGATAAACAAATTATTTTACTTTCTGTAGCACATCTGAACTCCCGCACTTCACTCTACAAAAAGCTTACAGATAGACTTTTTGATACAGGTTTTACAGAACTAGAGATTTTAATTCCCTTTATGGAGACACTGACATAATAAAAACAAGTCCAATAGAGGTTTATTGAACTTTACAGGTCAGAATTTAGCAGACTTGTGTGCATGCTTGTTTCCTTGTTCATGTGTCAGTGTAACAGTACTAAAGCCCCACTATCTAGCAGGTAATTTGTGTGTGTTCTTAAGGTGATGCAGAGTTCCAGCTAAATCCATTTCTGAACAGTTGGGGCTCTCCAATAATTACGTTTCCAGGCTTGGCCTAAAAAAAAACTTTGGCAAAGCCACCCCAGGGGATTGGAACAGAGTCAGTATTTTTCAACGAACTCAGCTGTGTTTAACAGAACAATACTGTTCTCGTGCTACACGTTTAGTATGTAGGGGTGTGCACCATTTGAGGGTGGGGGGTCTGGGGAAAGGGGTTTATTACCAAAACCTATTGCTTATCCTTTGAAGACCCACACTGATAACATCCTGAAACATAATTAAGGCAACAGAAACACTATTTCTCGCTGTTTAACATTTTCCTAACAAAAAGGAAATTTTCTCATACAAGATATTTTACCTGATGCTAAATTAAGAAGTGATAATTATTTCCTCAGATTGACTGCAAGTACTTCAGGCTCTCTAGTTTAATGGGGCTGTGCTTTGGTCGTGAAAATATTGAAATACGACATATTATCTAAATTACAACAGAAAAATGTTTTAAAGTCTAAGAAGTATTACAGAGTATTTCGCTCCAGTAATTGTGGCAGTCTAAAAATTTCATGCATGCCACTTCTAGCGAAAAAAATCACAAACAAATGCTAAGCCCCTGCTCATGGAAGAATTTAAGTAACACCAGTACAGGACACAGTCACTTAAGAATTATATGAGAGTTTCCTTAAACTCTGCAAGGGGTTCACTTGCACTGTAGGCTTTAGTTCCTTGCTCCCTCTCAAGTATTTGGCAGTGGAAAACAGGGTCCTATGAGCAATGTCCTGCCAAGGCAGGACATATATGCACATTAAATCCACGTAAGCCACAGAAGAGCTGCTAACAGAAAATCTCCACTGACAAAAACTAAAACATGATATGCATGTAAGCGCAGAACAAAGTGGAAGTTTTCACGTTAGCTTAAAACGCCTGCAATGTTTGCTTACTTGATGCTAGTACTTTGACATTCACTACATTTATTTAAAAAATTCAAAACAAACAAAAACACCACCACTCTCATGTTTGACTTCTCACTCATTTTCGTTTCTCCTTTCAACAACTGAATAACCAGAACTTGGCACACGATTTCTTTCTCAGAAATAGTATTTCAGTGACGTGCTTAACGTGCATTTGCAGTGGTTGATCTGTTGGTTAAAACATGAAAGGACGCCCACACACAGCTCAGCACTCCCAACTGTGCCAGGATGAGTAGGAACACTGTAAAAACTATGCAAGTCAGAACAAATAATGTGATTTTTTTTTAAAAGCTATGCAAGTAAAGAAAAATTGTATAAGACTACTTATTTTTTTAAAGTATGGCTAAACCAGTGAATTGGGATGACTTTCCAGGGTCACATAACAGAGCCCAGGCTCCCAGGAGTGCATGTGACAGGCGCTGCCCCTCAGCCGAGCCCCACGGCCGCCGCTGCAGCGCCGGGCCATTGTTCGGAGCTCCGCTGGAACGAACTCGCCTGCTTTTAATACTCACATCATTCCCAGTAAACGGAGACAAGCTCCTGACACGGCAGTGGTGCAAAGCAGCCGCCGCTCGTGTGTGAGTGTGAGCAGCTCCATTTTGTTCACACAAGGAACCCGCAGTGGGACACGAACGGCTCACGCGGGCACTCGGAAACAGGGCAGAAATTGCACCAAAGGTCTGGATTTCGCTGCTTCCAAACCACCCCATGAGAAAACAACACCTCTGAGCCCTCTCCCGCCCAGCCCGGGCATATTAGCCATTCAAAAGGCAAACAGCATTATATAAATCTCCCAGCTCTTTGTATTTTTAACAAATCACCCAGTTACTAAACAACACCAGCATATAAACAAGCGATTCTGCAGTCTCGCAGAAACCTCTCAGCACAATCCAACTACTCCGCTACCCTGCCAGAGGGACGCGGTGTCCAACCCACATTCCATGCAGAAGCTGCAAAGGCAACAACCATTTAGTTCACACCAACACCGACTCGCAGCCGCACGGAGCCGGTCTGCCCGCTCCGCCCTCCGCAGCCCAGCGCCCCGCCGACAGCCGCTCACCTGCTGGTCGCACTCCGGGCAGGACTTGGTGGCCATCTTCACTTTCTTGGCCCTACTGGAGGACATGCTCGCTGCTGCCGTGGCTGGGCTGACACGGCCGCGGCCGGAGCGCCGCCCGCCCCGGGAGGAGCCGGCGGGAGGAGCGGGAGGAAGGAGGTGGAGTGAGGAGCCGGCGAAAGGAGCGGGAGGAGTGAAGAGGCGGAAGCGGCCAAAGGAGGAGGTGGCGGGAGGAGCGGGAGGAGAGAGGCGGGAGAAGCCGGCGGGAGGAGTCTGAGGAGCCCCGCGCGCCGCCGGCAGAGGACAGGCCCCGCCCACCCCCGTGCGCGCGAGCGGCCGACCCCGCCCTCGCCGCCGGATTGGCTGCGCGCGGGCGGCGCTCGGAGCCCCCTGGCGGCCGCGCTGGAACGGCCCGGGGCTTGAGGAGATCGGGAATGGTGAGGGGCCGGGAATGGTGAGGGGCCGGGAATGGTGAGGGGCCGGGAATGAGGGAGCCCGGCATTGGCGGGAGCCTGACTGAAATGTCCATCCGTCAGGAAGCACCAAACACCACTCCTCCGATCTCCATCTCAATTCAGGAAAAGACAAGACCGCAGTAGAGGGGGATGTTTATCGCCTGCTGCCCTGGTGTCTTTGGGACCCTGCTGGTCCAAGAGCTGGGTGCCTGGCCGTGCCTCTGAGAGGGACTACGCTCACAAATGGGATGTTTTCGAGTACAATGTCCTCAGACAGCAGTGTGCTACTGCCAGACCACTACCAGGACCAGGACCAGAGCAACAGGAACAGCTATCTCAGCGGGGCCTGAATTTCTGACACATAAACGCATTGAAGTCCTAGCGAGTATTCTCCAGATTGTCATGCCAGCTCTCTCCATCCTTACTACCAATACAGTATGATGAATAATCACACATGGTTTACAATGTCCTCTCCTGTGCCAGTACAACCTGTCGATTTTTTTTCTTCCTCTTCCACGAGTCTCTGCCTTGAGCCTGGTTTCCACACAGGGCATGAGAACGTCCTGCTCTGTCCTTACGAGCACTGGGGCTCCCCATGTGTGTGGTGGTTTCTGGCCGTGTACACAGTTACTAGACTGGCTTATTTGCCCTTTTCCTTTCCTCCTCACTATTTAAGTTATGACTCAAAGAGTGGATTTGTTTCCCTGTTCTCCCTGCATACTGTTTCCAGCCTATACCAGTCCATTGGTGCAGGTCTTTCTCCAGAGATACACAAAGATAAAACGGGTTTATTTTCCATATAAACTGTGACTGCTGCCAAAATGCAAATGTGTTCTATGTAGGCACAGCATCCAGATTTCATTCCTGAATCCAGAACAAATCTGTGCAACCAGGACCTTGAGTTTACATTTGGATATTTAATTTTTTTTCCCTTAACTGATAAGATCCAGACATAGCAAAACATAGAAAGGTATTTGAGAAGTATTTATAACAGCAGGGGTCTCTGCTGAGTATATTAGCAATATCTAGTTAATAAATTAATGAATATACAAGAGAGCTCGCAGAGATCTATGACAATACCCCATTTTTCTTTACAGAGCAAATAAAGCAGTCAGGGACAGCTGTTCAGCTATTCCATACAAACAAAAATGTTTTCCCTACTGAATGCAGCAAACAAGATAGTTCCTAGCTAGAAAACTGATTTACCAGACATGTATTTTTCATGTTATTCTAATTTTGTAACACGTCAGTTTTGAGTTCTGAAAAGTCCAAGACTATTTCTTTTACACAACTTCAGAGGTTTAATCCAGCACTGAGATAAATACAACAAATACCTTTTTAAGGGTACATGTACCATCTCTCTTAACAGAGTCAAGGAGAAGCACTTGCAAGACCAAGCCTCACTTAAAATGTGTTTCACTTCAATTTAAAATATAAAATAAGAAAGTTAAGCAATTTATCTTATGAAAAGCTACACATGACTTTGTAAGTGCCTGATGGCTTATTTTCTTTGCTGTTGTCACCACAGACTCCAGCTGAGCTGCATGGCCCGAGATGTTTCGGCCGCCACTGCCTGCACATGACAGTATTTGATGTGCAACTACAATTTCACAAGGAAACAAAAATCCCAAAGTAGGAACAATTCACATATATAATCCACCTTAGAGTGGGAGAGAGAAGCAATCCTGAGTTGTATTTCTGCTCACCACTCCAAGCAATTTGGAAGCATCCTACTGTCCTGCAGCGTCCCCTGGGAGAGCTGACAGCCTCGGGCTCTGTCAGCTTCAAAGTGCTGACAAAACACAGCAAATTGAGAAATTAAGTTCCTAAAGCGCTGTGCAACCTTGTGTCAAAGAGGTTATAAAACACATCCTGGTTAAGTAACAACTTCCTAATTAAGAAGCTAGAGTCAGCAGGGGTTTTATTCTTTCCACGGCCAAAGTACTATCTAGAGAATTCTTAAGTTATAGCTAAAATACAAGAATAGGATGTACGAGAGGAAAATTACAAATAATAGGAAGAGCTGGATGATAATATTTGCAATGTTACCATGAAGGAATTGAAGTTGTAATGTGACAGTATTCAACTGGCAAGAAGAAAGTACTATATAAAAAATACATTGATTATACAGACAAGCTTTAATCCTATTTTATGACTCTGATTTTGGTAATTTTGATAATAACAATAGTTGTAATACTTAATAATGTTACTATGCTTCTCACCAGTAGATTTCAGGGCAGCTGTAATCTGAGTCCCCTCTGAGTCCTTTCATAGGGAATCAAAGTAGTGCCTAACAACTCCTTTGAGATCCCATTACTCTGAACTTGAGCAAGAACATTTAAGTGGCACGAATGTTGGCTTTGTTCTCCAAGTAAAGCCAAATATTGAGTGTTTCCCAATTACAAAGCATTTTTTAATACAAAATGTTGTTAAGCATTGATGCCTCTTGGTTTCAGGAAGCCCAGGCTTAGGCTGGCTCCTGCCTCCAGCTCAGCTGAGCATATTGAAGCTTGCCTGAGAAAAAAGGGCCACAGCCCCAGATTTTAAAAAGAAGCTTTTCTTAAAATAACAATAACTTCAACTGTTTAATGGCAGTAGCACCTACTGTTCCCCCAAAAAAGGCTTCCAACATTTTATTCTCATATATCAGGCCTTTTTTGTGGGAAACTTTTAAAAAATCCACATGGTGTTCAGAACCATTTGGTTTCTACAAAAGAGTTTATTTTCACCAAAAATCTTACATTTTCCTAGAGCATCTTTTCAATTAGTTCTCATGAAGAGAATTCAATAGACTATTTTACACATTCCATCTGAATTTGGCTTTGGGGTAGGAGGTTGGGCTTTTGTTTTGTTTTGTTTTTTGCTTATCATGAGATAATGAGAGTTGTTAAACATTAAGATATGAAGTCACTTAACTGGCACTTTTGCAGTGGACTGCATTGAGTTTTGCACCAAATCTTAAAGATTTATGTACAGTTTGAAGAATGGTAGGAACACTAATTTCTCTGAAGATACACCTTGTATTCTGAACTGCTACCATGAGCAGTTTTTTCCACAGGAAAAAAACATCTTCTCTACTTGTACAACACAGAATACAGAAAACCTTGCTCTTTTTGTCTAAACAAACCTAGTTTTCATAATGTGGTTTCCATTTACTCAGTGTGCTCAAAGATTCCTAAATATCATTAACAGCACTTTGGCATTTTAAGCTATTGAGAGCAGTTTTCTATCCAGTGTCTTTCAATGAAACAGCAGCAGCAGAATGAATGCTCAGTTACCACATGTCATTATTGTAATCATGGGGTTTAAACCATGCAACTATTCATGGCAAAGCAGCTTGCTGAAGGTCTGTCAGAATGGAAACATGTGACAGCAGCTGTTAGTCTGTTTATCGCCTTTATTTCTCCAAGTCTCCATCTACCCTTCTATGTATTTATACATTTGCTACTGTTCTGTATCTCTAGCTCGGCACTATCAACATGAAATTCATTATTTTAGCCTCCTATAACTGCAAGAAAACCAGCCTGTGTCTTTATGACTAAAGATGGAATGCAAAGTGGAGATCAAAGAACCTTGGTAAGCAGCACTGTCCACCTTCTATGTCTGGTTTGTCTGAAACTTGGGCTCGTATGATTTGCACATTTGTTTAGGAACAACTTTGCCTCAACATTGCAAGTTCATGCTACACTATTTACTTTCATATTTACTTTTATATTAAAATAACCTTTGGAGATACATTTACCGGGTGTAAAGAGGGAGATACTTTTCTCTAACACCACTTCATACTGCATTTACCATGGAAAGGCTTTGTTTCATCCTATTTATTTCCTGTGTGCATTTCTAACCTTAGAAAATTAACCAGACTATTGAATTCCAGTTTTTGCATATATTTATTCCAATGTTTTACTAAAACCATTTTGGCTTGTGCAAAGTGCATTTGCAGGTGTCGAGCCTCATTCCAAGGCTGCCCTGTGTTACACACTAACCAGCAGCCTTACAAACTTTGCAAGCAAGGTCCGGGGGCTTGCTTGGATTGTGACCAGTGCAGAAACAGAGATGTCAGGGGATCTGCACCTTTACTTGTGGGGGATCAATCAAAGACACGGGGGCAGTGCTGGCTGGACACTTTCTGCTACGCCAGCTCTTTCTGGGGGGCGGATTGGGGGTGGAACAGCAGGGTGTGGACCAAGAGCAAAGGTCAACTTGTGTTCTTCACCCAGCAAAATTAGTGTTTCCAAATTACAATCCAAACGTTGATTTTTTAATAGTCTGGGTAGTATTTCAACTTTGATTTCTAAGGAACTATGAAATACACTTGAATTAAGATACCTGGGAAATCTACCTGTATCCACTGAATGTAAATTTAAGAATTTAAAATAATTTCAACATTTCAGGTAATCTGGTTAAAGCTTACTATAAAATGCAAGCTGGTTTTGTGGTAAATGCAACCTTGATATGTCTTACCACAGCTTGAAATATTTTCTTCTGAACTACTTTTTATCAAACCTAGAGAAAAGGCACCAAGGCACTGTTTGTTAATTATCAAACTGCCAGATTCAGAGAGCACTCAGCTTTCCAGATACATGACTGATGACAACTTAAAAGTAATGTGTCAAAACATACAGACTCCAAAACCTGACATTTCAAAAGTTAAAAAGGTTTAAAATATGGGGAAAAAACCAAACAGATGCAACGTCCTGGAACAGAGCTGCTGCAGCTTCAAGTAAACAAAAATGGACTTCTTGGAACTTGAATTTCTAACAGAGCACTCTATTGGGTCATTCTGTGGGCAGAATTTTGGAGGGAGGACAAGCAGGGCCAGAAACACTCCACACGGCCTTCACAAACGGAACAGTAAACAAGAAAAAGCTCTTAGTACAATCAGTACAATGACTGGAAATAAAAAACAAATGAGTTTTTTGCACCACCTCAAGAATGTTCCTTCAGCACAAAAAACCATCCCATCTCTGTTATTTTGTTAACTATGAATTGACTAAAATCCTCAAGCAGCAATTATTTTTAAATTAGCACAGAGCAAGTGCTGAAAAATATTGCACTTGAAATAGAATAAGGACTGGAGCAAATTACTAGTGAAACTAAACACTAGGTCAAGCAGAAGCTTGCTAGAGAGAAGAAATAGTAAAGACAAAAAAAAAAGACTCAAGACATAATTGTATATAATGAAATAAAATCAAACACAGCAAAAGCAGCTTCCTTGCTCTTCATCAGCCAAGGAAAATACCAAAACAGAACAGAACCGAAGTCTCAAACCATCTAATTTAGGAACCTAAAATTATGAAGCTGGTTTGCCATATTCTAAATGGTGAAAGAGAAAGTAAAAAGAAGCTTGCACAAAAACAATTCACAAATAAGGCTGATTTACAGCCCAGGCTCTTACTCAGGGAGGTAACATTAGGTCATAGGAATATTCCTGAGTGAATGATCCCTTATTCCACTCTCTGAGCACAAACAAGGACGCTCTTCTGGGCACCCAGAAGTAAAAAGGGCCTTCTTCTCCCCACGGGCAGCAAGAAGGAGAGAGCATTTACCTCTCTCTCCCCTGAATTCTGCTGCTGTTGTATTTCATGGCAGACCTCCAGTCATTCGCTATGAAAGCTGAACTGAACCCGAGAGATAAAAACATTTTCATCATCTGGAAACAATGAGGAAACTGTGAAAGAGGACCGGCTTGTTCCTGCGGGAGGGAAGGATCAGGAGCAAACGCTCCCCTGGCAGAGTGACAGGCTGAGGGACGAGGCTCTGGCTCTCGTTCAGCCTCGCTGCCTGCCCGACTCTAGAGCCGCTCTCCAGCAGCCCCGCAACAGGTGACCACCCGCAGACCCCACCGCGCACCCCGCGCAGCCACGCCAGGCTGCGAAACCAGCGCAGGCGGCCTTTTCCCCACGGACAGAGGAGAGTCAGCGTGGGCAACGCCGCGCTTCTCACACCCAGAGCGAAGCACACCCAGACAAAGGGAGCGCTCTGTGCGCGGGCAGGCGGCGACACCGCGGGCTCCGAGCGGCAGCGACGCGCTCCCCGGCACCGAGAACACTTGGCTTTGCCATTCCCTTAGGAAAATCCCCCGCACTTGCCCTGACCCCGGTTCCCCCGGCATCTCCAGCAGCGGGAGCGCGCCCCGCCCTGCAGACAATGCGGGAGCAACCCGGGGAGGCCTCTGGGTGCGGTAGTTCCCTGCCCATCACCTGACGCCGTGGGCAGGCGCAGCCGGGACTACAGCCCCCGCCAGGCAGCGCGCCCGCAGCCCGGCTGGTGCAATCGCACCTTAGCACGCCCCGGGGCCGGGGCCAGCGCCGGCTGGGAGAAGGATGGGTTTGCCCGGGACTCTTCCAGAGCACTAGCGCGGGCACTTCTGTCGGGGACAGGGGGCTGCAGCGCTATTCGGATGCAATGGTGGGATCTATTGCTCCTGTGGTGGCATCGCAACACTGCAAGATCAGTTGTATCCACTGCAGTTAAGTTTGTGGGATCTGGACATGAGAGGATCGAGCGTGTACGTGTAACTGTGCCAGCTCCTCGGCATTTCTTCTGACTGCATCTCCTGCTCGCGTGCATCTGACTAGCGCCCTGTTCCGATTACAAAATACACCGATCCCCAGCACTTGTATCCTTAATCTGGCTTTGGGAACTACCCGAACAACCATGCATCGGTTTGTCTCGGTTGCCAGGCAAACTGCGGCAAGGCTGTGCGGCCGCGGGCCGGGGGGCTGCCGGGGCGGAAGGACGGACATGGCTCTGCGCTGCGCCGCTTCGCTGGCGGCCGGGCGGCGGCCGCGGGGTCCCCGGCGGGAGGGGACGGTGCGCTGGAGCAGCGCTGCCAAGGCCTCCGCCGTGAAGATCAACGAGAAGGCGAGCAGGGAGAAGATCCTGACGCTGGAGTCCATGAACCCGCAAGTGAAGGCGGTGGAATATGCGGTGCGGGGCCCCATCGTTCTGAAAGCTGGGGAGATCGAGAAGGAGCTGCGGAAGGTGAGGCAGGGGCGGCGGGGCGGGGCAGGGGAGGGCAGGGCGCGCTCCCCGCAGCCCATACTGGCTCTGCCCCGGGCGTTCCAACGCCGCAGCTCGCGATTGGGATGTCGCGGAGCTCGGCGGGGACGTGACACCCCGCGGGGCTGAGACGCGACCCTGTGGAAACCTCGGGAAAGCGCGAGGCACCGCGAGTGCCGCTGCAGTGCCTCCTACCAAGTTAAAAACTCTCGGAGCACAGCAGCCTGTCCCCCATCCCTCTGCTGCCCCGAGCCGTGGCCGGACGCGCTCTGCGTCTCCCGGCGCCGCTCCGCAGCGGCACTCCCGGCCCCTCGCCCCTTCCCACGGGAGGCGGCAGAGGCACGAAACAAAGGAACCCGCTGGCCGGCTACTGTTTATCTGGTGTCACTGGCTGCCTAAGGCAGATACGGGACACCCCCATAAAGCGGTGTTTACATTTCTCCGGCCGCTTTGACCCTTTGCTGCAATCTCGTGTCCTTTGTGTTATACAAGGGGGTGAGTGACCAGCTTTCATCATACTGATAGAGCGTTTAGGTTGTTCATGAGGATTTTAGGGATACTGCCTTGGCCGGGGCAGGGAGGCACCGGGCTCCTGACGGGTGAGCTGGACCCGGCTCTCCCAGGCGCTGCTCCGCAGCCTCACCCAACACTGCCCTGGGTCGTCCAAGGAGATCACCGATAATGTGCTCCTCTTTTTTTATTGCAGAAGTTGAGGTGCCTGAGGACAAGCCTTCAGAGCACAAATGCTCGGTAACGCTGCCCCAAGTTGTAGGTGGTTGGTACTCTTTGGAGCATCAGATAATAAAGCAGATCCTAAGGGTCTGGGCCAATATGTGCTAAATGAAGCATCCAAATCAGTCAGTGCTTACATTTAGTTCTTCATATTTCTTTCTTATTCCTTGAGTATTGAAAAAAAGATTAAAAAAAGAAATCCTTAGCAATTCAGACATGGCTTTTTGCTTCTACTCTTCAAACCACAGCTTCTCCTCTCGTCACAAGGACTCACTTATTTTTGTTTTGAATAAAGCATCTGGCTGAGTAGTTTTTCTGTAATTTCAGATATTGTTCCCTGCCTTTCCTGCTTTCGAGAGTCTTTCTAATATCTTATTACAGGTACTGCAAGACCATTTTCATTAGTTCATGCAAAGTGCTTTGAACAAGAAAGTGCTACAGCAATTCTAACCATAACAGATTAATTCACTGGTCTTCATGTTCCTTGGTTCCCCTTGTTTTAGAAGGTGAAGCATGTTTTCAGCTCACTGTAGTATATACATCAACTATTTATATCTAATTCAATAATTATTAAAAAGAGCATCTTTTTTTTAGAATTTAACTTAAAAACTTCAGAGTGGTGATGGAGAATTAATTTCAGAATATCTGTTTTGATTTTTGCCTTAAAATTTGTTTATAAAGGTGTCATTGTGTTTATGCAGCTAGGTTCCCTAGTGGGTGCATTTTCCAGAATATAAAATCTTCCAGTGTTCTCACTAAATATGTTTGTTTTCAAGTTAACATCGCAGAGCAGGAGATATTACTTTACAAAACAAATATAAAAGGCCCTTCACTGACTCCTCCCAGCTCCTCTGCTTACTCCAGTTACCAGCTGAATCACTGACAGAGAGAATAATCTACTGCGCACTTTTGAAAAAATATAAGAACAAATCACTGCCAATCGCTTTATTAAAAGATTTTTGTGTCAGTTTTGTGTTGTGCCTACTTATGTGGCATTTTACATTTAATTTTTTTTTCCAGGAACCAGACTCATGAAACAATATTTGCCATCGATAATGGCTACCAGCATTCCTAGAGGTGACTATGCTTTAACACAAGTAATGCAAACAAATGTCCCAGCGGGCAGGGAAAGAGGACAGAATTACTGCAAAAGTTGAGACAGTGTATTTGCAAAGAACACTAATCAACTTAAGGAAGCAGAAAGACTTTGCTTTCTTCCACACTTCTCAAGTTATTCATTCCTCTTTAACCTTCTGATAAAAATACTGTTATTCATTTTCTTTTTTAATCAAGCTGTCTGCTAAAGCATGCAGTGTTGAGTAATACCTAAGTTCCTTATGAGTGAAATATTATAGGTTATCTAACTGTCTATTTTTTGCGTGTGTGTGTCTGAAATTCAATTCTGTGTGCTCACACATCAGTGGCACTTCTTTGTTTCTTTTTTATTAAGTTGGACAGCTTTTTCTATCCCTCTCAATCTTAGCTCACAGAGTTAGGCCATCACCTGCCAGCAGAATGAACACTGCTGGATAAAGGGAAGAGGCTGAAGTGGCTGACAGAGGAAGGGGATGCCCCACAGCATCTGTAGATCCACAGCTACTCTTCACTAGCAGCAAGAGTTGCCCCATAGCAACTCTTCTACTTCTGATGGGGACAGAGCTTTGCACAGGCAGGAGAGCACAGGCTCCCTAGCATGAGGTGGAAGCACTGCAGTGACTGGGGGTAACAAGAACAGGCAAGAGGTGAAGCAATGGCAGTAAATCTGCATTTATCCTGTTCTGCCCAGATGCCTTTAGGTAATTTGTTTCTAAACTGAAAGCACCCTAAATGCAGCCATTGTCTAATCAGATGTGATAGAGGCTCTCCCTGTTTAAACTTGGTTCCATTTGGTTACTCTTCATCCTTGCGTAACTTACACAGCTGTTATGGAGACTATAAACCAGCTACTTGAAGCTGTTTGCACAGTGTAAGCTTTCATCTTCCTTGAGGTTTGTTCGTGTTCAGATCCCAAGCAGCAGCTTCTCTGTTATTCTATCTGGCACTTGCTGCTTCTCTATACTGACTGCAAATGATCACAGCAGGAGCTGTAACTCCACCGTGCGCACAGAAATAAGGACTAAAATGTTACTCGAGAAGTCTTTTACTGGGCAACTGAAGGGATATTCCTTAAAAAAATAATTTAAAATGAGGCATTAGTTTTAGCTCGTGTGCTTGGGACAAAGCCAATGTAAGTGACAAGTAGAATACTCAAAGCAGAATAAGATTGATTGCACAATACAGGTGGCATGCTGTACCCGGATTTCACAAGTTTTGATGGCTTGTGACCTGTATTCATCTAGCTGGAAAATCAGGGGTTTGATGTACATTAAGTCTTTCAAGATGGAAATGTTCATGCAAAATAATTGACTTGAATTACTTTCCTGAACCTTTTTTTCATAATTTTGAAATTGTGTCATGCTTTGAAAGTGAAAACCTTTTTTCTCTTCCCCTTTGCTATTGGTAGCAATCAGCTGATTCTGGCTTCCTAAGATGACAGAAAGAACAAACTTCAACCATTTTCCTTGGTGTTTCTGGAAACTTTTTAAAGCAAGCTAGAGCACAGGCATATTTTAATAAATGTTTACGCTCTAAATAGAACTCAATCAAATAAGACCTTTTTTCTACCCCCTTTGTGCAGACTTGCTAACAGATGGCCACAGTATCAAGTATTGACTTTAACTGTATTTCAGACTAGAAAATTGCTCCTGAATACAAATTCAGTGCAAGAATAATGCAATCTCTGAACAGATTAGTCTTTACCTAATCAGTGATAAACTAACTTATCTTTACACAGGCAGGACACATACCTGATTTGTTGCTTTGCATTCATACTAATTTTAAATGACCTTGTTATGGAAAACCCTTCATATCTGTTACTCTGACATTTCTCTTCACTTATACTCTCCTTTTCTTCCCAGTTCCTGATCGGGTTTTACATAATGTCAAGTTCTGTGTTCGGTTAAGTTGGCTTATATCTCCTTGCAAAGTGTGTGCATATTAAACAGCATTTCAGGAGCCACAAGTCAGCTCAGGTAACACTGGAAGCAGTGCCTGGCTCAGTGTAAGGTCCTTCAAAACTTTCAAGTTACTGGAAGAGAATTGTAGGGTAGAAAGGGGGAGAGGGATGGTGTGCAGGGATATATTGTTAGCATGTAAGAAGTTCTTCAGATAGCACAGGTGGGTAACACATCCCAACCCTGGGCCTGGAGCCATGGGCCTTCAGTGGCATTATACAGTTTCTATACACTGAAGCCCCTATTCTTGTTACGTTTACAGTACACTCATCTCCTCTGCCCACGCTTTTCATTTGCATAACTATTGCAAATAGGTTCCTGTTTCATGTTTATTCAAGCCACTTGTTCACTCCCTACATCACTATTTAGACAACAAAACTACCAAAATCCTTCTACTTAGGTAGCTGAAATCTCAGGCAGCTTCTGCTAAAGTGTTTTGGTTAAAATACTGCAGAGCTGGTGGGGTTTTTTTCCCTCACTAATTCATCAGGCTTTTAAATTGAATAGAAAAAATCTGACTTAGAATCCAGCCTTAATTGTAAATGTGAGTTGACTGTGTCCCTGGGAGTTTTGGAAAGATAAAACACAATTTAGACAATGACATGCAGAAATATAATTTAACATGCCAAGAAAAAGACACAAGATTGACTGGTACATCCAGTAATGAAAGATGTTAAGCTTAAATTACCATCCTATGATTTTCTGCTTTGAATACGTGACTGTGTGCACACTAAGAAAGTATCTTCCAGGCAAGAGCATCTGACCTCATTAAGACAGAACTGTTGTTCCTCAGTTGTCTGTACATGTTGCATACGTAAGTGAATCTGTAGTAAAACCCATGTTTTTTAAGAGGGCAAAACCTACTGCAGATGAAGGTGAAACAAAACTGGTTTCAAGAGCATGATTATCAAAATCATATGTTCAGAAGCACACAACCCACAGGATCCAGTTTTTGATATTTTGTGGTTGAATACATTAGCAAAATGTATTCCAAAATAGACCTTTTCCAATAACTCTTCAAGTTAAGAGGGTCCTAATGTCTAATCACTTTCTAGTGAGCATTATTTTAATTCAGTCATTTAATTCTGTCATGAATTCTAGTGCTTTATCTATATAGGCAAAAATTCTGAATGCAAATCCACTTTGATCAATGTGTCAGGCAAAAGTAACTTGAGGACAAGTCCTGTTCAGTAATCTCTGAATCAGATCTGCCAATTAATGGTCAGCCCCACTGACCTCCTCATGTGATATGAGGGGGCATGCAAGTCATCACTTCCATTTTAAGTCAAAATCCAGAATTTGCCTTCTCCTTCCTCCCCAGAACAGCTCATGTCAGCTTGAATTACACAAGCACAATACAAACCCAAAGCCTTACTCCATGGTAAGCAGGTCAGGTTTATTTTTCTGCTGTGAGCTGTTTTAATAAAAAGATTGGAATGCTAATTCAGGTGTTCAGGTCCCTATTAGTTAGGGGCCTCTGGGCAATGCTTTCTTGGCCTCTTGAGAGGAGGAGGTAAAAAAGCAAGCAAGCAACTTGGCTACTACAGCATAGATCTCAGCTATGCTGAAATGTTTGGGTTTGCCAGCTCTCTGATTGTACAGCTTGTTTGTGCAAGTCACAGCAAAACCAGTCTCAAGGAAATAGTACAGAGTTTCATAGTGTGATATTATTGCCTGATAACCATCAAGAGGAGGCACAAAGCAATGGTGGTGAAAACGGAACAATTGGGAGCAGCCAGGAGCAGGCAAATTCTGAAATTCAGAAATAGCTGTAATACCATGTTACTCTTCTGGGATTAAAAGCAGCTCACATTTTTGTGGCCTTCTCAAGGGAACCCTTTTCAATTCTTTCCTACTACCATTACCAAATCCACACACGCTTCTCTCCAGACTGAGGATTTTCCTTTGAAATTTGATTAAAATTTAAGCAAAGACAGTGTCAGGTCAGTTTGCACCCTTCTTTACTCTTTCTGGGCACAGTGGTATTTTGCAGTTTGCCAGCATTTTCAGATGGTACCTTTGTAAAGGGAACCTCCAGGTACACTAAAACCCCAAAGAGACAAACCAGCTCCTGGCAGGGCATTGCCCTCATGGTAGTTCTTTGGGGTGGTGTATGTTCTGGCGTCACATTGTTTCTTTGATCAAGTAATTCTCCCAACACTTCTTGCATCGTGACTCTCTCCTGGAGAGACAGCTCATCATTTCATACTGTTCTCCTTTTCTGTTGGGTTTTTTGAGGCTGTGGGAATGTCTAGGGGAAGAGGAAGCTTCCCCAAACCTGGTTAACTGCATTTGTTATTGTACTGACTCTGCATCAATGAATTCTAGTTCATGTATAAAAATCCCTTCTCCCAACTTCATGTGATATTTAGATACAGTTGTTAGAATAATTGTGTCTGGCTTGCTTCAGGTTTCAGATGTTTTTCATCTGTTTTCTTAAAAGATGCATTTCCTCTGAAAAGAGCAGAGAGACAGAAGTATCTGTTAAAGGAAGTAGCTTCCAAAGAGCATATTCCAAACCTGGATGATTCTTTTATCCATTAAAATCCTTTCATTATCCAGAAGACAGCTACTCAAAGAAAGTACATGTTTTTTACATTTTCTCCTTTGCGTGTGAAAGTGAAAGATGGCTTCTACAGCTTTAAAAGTGGCTACTATCGTGAATCTGTTTGCTAACACTGTCGGAAGAGTGGCAGGAGCCTGGCCTTGTTCCTGAGTTGAAGCTGAATCACGTTGTGAGCACAGTGTGAGGTGCCGCCAAGGGCAGGAGGCTGGAGCACAGCTTGTTTTGTAGGGCTGGGCATTGGATTTCCTCCTTGATGTGGTTCATACCCTCTTCACAAGGCAGGAGAATCAATCTGGAACTTACTGCTCACGAGTTTGTTATTAGAGCTCCAGTTATGCAAGCTTCCCTTTTGCAAAGCTCTGCCTGCTTCAATCCAGCCAGACTGCCTCTGGAACACACCTTGCAAGCCTGCCTGCACCCAGAGACAGGGAGGGGATGAGAGACAGACCAGTGTGGTGAGGGATCCCCAGAGGAGGGCAAAACAACTCCAATGGCCCAGTTCCTGCTCCCCCGTGTGTTCCTTGGCTTGCAGGGACATAAATTGTGTCAGCTCAGGTGTGTTGCTGACATGGTTAAAGACTGCTTAGCCTTCTGCAGTGAACTAAATCTATGACCTGTTGCAGCCCTTTTCCTGCTGCTCTACAACCTGATGTGTAGGTTATCAACATCACATTCACATTTCCTCTTTTCATACAGATCTTTACACAGACCTTCCAAAAAGTATTTGGCACAACCCTCCCCTTGGATGCCCACACCCATCACCATAGGAGAAACCTTGACACAAGTAGCCAGTGACTAATGCTGCTCTGTCGGAAGGATCTGAGCAGAATTGTGCCTCGAACTCATCTGCAGAGGCACAAGCACTGTCTAGACTTCCCTTGCTTCTGATATCCCTCCTTTGAAACTTTGACCCATTAACATTCGGCACTTGTTCTTGCCTGTTACTGTTTCCTGTTCCTTCTTTTTGAAATGGTAAGATGGGACTTTTTGTTCTAAAGAACTTTTTTAGAATTTTTTAAGAACTTTTTTAGAACTTTTTGTTCTAAACTAAATCTGAACAACTTCGGATACTCCTTTTCTTCCATAGAGAGACTGGAAATCAAGTAATAGAAAAATACTAAGTGGCCATAGCAATTTTTGTATAGATTTCACTAGGAGAGGATATAGCAAGTCTCATGAAGACGGTTCTAAAGAACTGCTGATATTAACTCATCAGGGAAGGAAAAGGCTCCAGTTATTCAAAAGCATTTCTCTTTTGAAAGACAGGAAAGACAACAGCTCTTGTAGCTGAGACCCAGAAATATAAATTAGTCAAGAGGACCATGGGCCTTTAAGCCCATGTGGGAACTGTGTGTACAAGACAGAAAACCCAGCATTCCTTCTCTAAGAAGACTTTATGGTGAGAGAACTACTGTGTATGGTTTGCTGTTTGCTCCAGACGCAGCATTTGAGAAGCAAAGGCAGTGTGGGGTTTGTGGAGTAGGTGATGATTCTATACTTGCAGTGATGGCAAAAACACTGAGTTTGGCCCTAGTAAAGATCTGGATGGTATCAATGCTAATAAGCTACAACATTATTTATGATAAACCTGACACAGACACCAAAAAGGTCTGTTACCTTTGTTTTAAAGGCTGTACCACTATAAAAACTCCAAAAGTACATTATGAAATGTCAGGTACCTTTCAGCATTTCACCAACCAAAGAAGCAGCTATTTTTTTATTGCAGAACACAATAGTATTTGTGAGCAAAAAATCTAATTAGTCTAATGTAAGGTCTTTCTATTATTAGGGAGTTGGTTTGTTTTGGTTTTAATCTGATAAACCAGAGTATTTCTTTTTCATGTTGCTGTTTTTTTCAGACTGCCTAACTTAAGGCAAAGAAAGTATCATCCACGTTCCTTAACAGATTTGTATTACTTTGCAAAGCTAGTGAAACTGATTCAATTTGCTGAAAGGACCAAATGCAACCAAAATACATGGGAATTTTTCTTCATTTCAAGCAAATGGAATTTGTTCTTCTTCTACATACATCTTTCTCTTCCTACTTATTTGTAATTAGAATGAAACAATGTTGTGCTGTCAGTGGAACCCAGATAGCTTGAAGAGAACACATTTTTAGCTGTTTACATTACTCATAAATTACTAAACTTCAGCCTCAGATAACTGTAATGTTTATCTGGCATCCCTATTTCTAATTCTTTATTTAGAGCTGAAATGCAGCTCTTCATTTAGGGACTCACTTAGATCAACAAGCATAAAAGCAAATGACGTGATGGAGTCAGTGTGTCACTTTCAATTATTTTAAGTGAACATTTTTTTTTCAATTGCTGCTGTATGTAAGGCCATATAAAATTGACCCTTTTCAGTCAGGACCATGTAAGCCCAATTGTCTGGTCCTAATGCCATTTCTAACTACATATTTAATTTTAAAAGAAAAAAAAACCCTGAAGGCTCTCAGTTACATGATGGACTGGATCCATAGTGGGAATAATCCTCCAAATCTTAAAAATCCAAATCTTAAACCTCCAAATCTTGGCCTACCTGGGGATCTGTATCCCTGGTGACTACCTGTATTATTGTAGTGTTTGCACACCTAGGTTCTGGGCTGTCACTGAAGTCCAACACTGTAGTCCATGGTGGAAAAGCAAAAATTAGTCAAGGCTTGCCAGCCATGTATTCTATATCCAAATCCAGTAACTGGCTGTAAATACATGGACCAGGAAGAGGCTTTCTGAGTCCATACCCAGAGCAAGTTGTTACAGGTAATTTTCTACAGAAAACTAATCAGTCTCATTTTGCAGTCCCTTAGTCCACATGACAATTCTGTCACTCTTAGGAGGCCTTCCTACTATTTCTCAAATATACATTAGAACAACTATACATCTCTTATTGCCTATCTCACTTATTCTTCTTGTAATGTTGGCTTTTACTGTCAGTTAATCTTTTTTTATTTAAACCACTGGTGTTTTTTTCAACCAGTCAGTTCCTTGCCTTTTTTATGCCCTTATTTTATTTTGCTTTTTAAAGAGCTGTGATTGCTAATCAACATTCATTAACTTCTTTCCCTGTGTTCTCATGATGTATTCAGTTTCTCACACGAAAAATGGCTGGCTGTTCAGATTTTGGAGACTAGGAAGCTTTTAAATATTCATGGTGATTATTTAGCACTTCTGCTGTTTATCATACAGAGCCTCACTATGATATATTTTGTGAAACATCTCTACAAGGAAAAGTGGGGTCATCATACAAGGAATATTTAATCTAAGTATAAAATAAATAAGCAAGCAGTATCTTTACCGGTTTTACTCTAAAAGAACTAAAGGTCTTGAGGTTTCTTTTGTTGGTGGTTTCTCAAATATCCTCAAATCTTTTTAGCTTCCTTTCTGATCCATCCCTCCCTTAGCTGTCTCAAAGAAGTTGCTCTAATAGTGAAAATTCAAAATGCCTTTTTTTCATCTTTTCTACTTCAATGCGTAGTTTCCAGCCAAGTCAGTCTCTTATTTGCAGCTAGCAGAAAAATAAAAGCCAGCCTATCATTTAAAAATGTGTCACAGTGAACACAATTTCTGTAAACCATTTAAGATTTACTGGAAGTATTGCATAAGAAATGCATTAAGCTTTACATTAAACACTGTAGCTGTTCTGAGATCAGGCAGTTTAGTTACAGCCATGTGACAGATACTAAAAAAGAATCATCTACTTCAGCCCTAACAAAACATTCTGAATTATCCCTTTCTAGGGAATCAAAAAGCCTTTTACTGAAGTGATTAAAGCCAACATTGGAGATGCACATGCAATGGGACAGAGACCAATCACCTTCCTCCGTCAGGTAAGACTACTATAAAATATTATTATTCATTTTTTATTAGAATGCCTTAAAAGCTGTCTGATATGGGTGTTAATATAAATTATTCCCTAGATGCAATTAGACTTAAAATAGTTCTTTTGTAAAGAATTAAAAATGTTCATTTCTAAGCTGAAGTCCTAGTGCTTGCTGATTGTCCTCTTTTAACACAATAGCTTTCCTTAGTTTCCGTATCATTCCCCACCCATACTTTTTCCTGCCACTTCTGTGTTATCAGTCAGCACATTCACTACCAATAATGTTCTTCAAGAAAGGAAGTGGTTGTCTTTAAAAAGAAAAGCAAAAGCCTTTCTTCATCTGAGAGTATACTTTGAGATCTGCACGTAGCTGGGTTCAACTACTTGTACTGTGTCTCATTTTGCACATTTTATCTCTGGGCAAGCTAATTGGAAGGTTAACTTTTAGGGAAGATTACAACAGAATTCATATTTGTATATTATTCCTAAAACACAAATAAGGTTAAAATGAGTATTATCCTATTTATTGAACATCCCTCACACCCTCATGTAAGAAAATCCTCTGTCTGTAATAATGTAAATTCAGAGAGTTGCAGGACAAACCGAAGCCTGAGCAAACTGAGGGTCCAGGTGATGAGAGTATAAAATTGAGCTATGCAGCAAACTGGGGAGACCTGAGCTTCTTACAAATTATTCAGATGTATTACAGGTTATCCCAATGTTATTAAATAAAATGGGAAATCCTTTCTCCCCATGACTGTGTGCACATATGGATTAATTCATTGTCATTGTCCCACAAGATGACAACAGTCTATCCATATTACACCATGTAAGCATAAAAATGAGAGAGACAGGAATAAATTAAGCTGATCTCAAGAGAGAGCTCTCAATTCTTTGTGTCTTACATTCCTTCATTAACTTAATTCTGCTGGGTCGTGTTTCTACTTTTACTATGTTCTATATCACCACTTCTTTTTTCAATTAAATATTTCCCATGAATTCAAATCAGTAAGAACTAGAAGTTATTTTGGGGAAGGATTATTAGAACATGCAACTAGGACTTCAAAATTTCATCATATTTCTCAGTTCTGCCCCATATTTGAAGTCTTGATTTCTTGTCGATAAAGTGGGCACACAAAGAGTGGAGGATAGAGCTGCTTAGAGATAGCATAGGAATAATTAACTGTGCTTTACTGTATTTGCAGTATGCTTAGCTCACCTAGACTCCAATCTTCACTGTCTGTAATACAAATAGTTAATAATTCTAGAGCTGTTTTTATCAGCCTAACTTGGAACCTGATTTCTTCTCTTCTGTGAGCACAACCCTTAAAAAAAAACCAACTGCAAACTCTTCATCAATAACCTGTGTTTTAAATTAGCCAGTATTTGTGATCTTCATTTCCAAGGAAAGTTAACGTAATATCATCAACTTAAAATAACCATTGAAAAGTGGCCAATTTACATTTTCTCGGCACTGCAGGTAGTGGCCCTGTGTACGTACCCAAACCTGTTGGACAGCCCGAGCTTTCCAGAAGATGCCAAAAAACGAGCCAGGAGGATCTTGCAGGGCTGTGGAGGAAACAGCTTAGGTAAGGCTCTGTTCCAGTTGCTCCTGTTGGCTATTAGAAACAACAAAGATGGTTTCAATATCTGCAGCTGAATGGGGCAGGTTTGCAGTGTGACCTACGGGTGGTGACAAATGGTGCAAATTTTTGGTGGGACCTGTGACAGAGGAGAAGGTGAAGGTTATCTATCTGGGAGCCCTCGCCACAACAACATCTAGGCGTAACTCTAAACAGAATGCTGAGATTTTTTGCACTAGGGAAGTGGCAGAAAGTACTAGTGAGGCTCTGTTATGTTGGTATGACATCTCTTAATCTGGGGCTCTGTGTCTCCTGCTAAGATTGGTGGAAGGTTTTACAGTTTTACCCTCTCCAGATGTTCCTCTGCCAAGGAGTCTATTGTCCCTGTAATGATGGTATCAACAAACAATGTATGTTCATCTCAGCTGATCCAGTGCACACTCCTGGATCTTAATTTTGAACCATCAGTTCAAGTATGTTTGTCAGAGAATGAACTGGGGTATCAGAAACTCAGGTACGAAAGTGATAATCCTCTGCAAAAGGAAACCTACACTGCTGAAAGGTGGTAGTTCTTTACCTAGCTGAGATAGTTTTAACTGAAGGTGTCAGAGCTCTATTTCTCCAAGGTAAAATAACAACTCGTGAAAGAACTACAGAGCTCTGTCCTTCAACCACTGTTCCTACAAGAGCACACATGTAATATCCACATGAGTAAGTACCAACTTTGCATATTCAGTAGATAGGAAAAGGAAGAGGCAATTTCTTTCTCATTTAGTGACTGTGCTGCCTACTTGTACCTGGCAAATGCCACTAGAATTTCCACTCTGCAGATACTGCTACAGCTGCTGGGTGCAGCAATGAATCTGGCACACTTACCTTCTTTCAAGTGGGCAAACAGTGACATTTCAGAGGGCTTATTACAGTGATTGGCATATTTCTTAATCTTTGTGATCGCAGTGCCTATTTGCACTGGCATATTTTGAGAGCAGGTGCTGTGAAACTTAATAAAATAAACAAAACATAAGTGGTGATTGCATTAGCAGTATTTCAGCCTTGGACTATTCCAAACAACACAGCCTAATACAGAATGTATTTTATCTTCACCTTCTTAGTACTGGCTTGTCTTTTAATGTAGACCATTAAAAATAGATTTATCAAAACTGAAAAGTTCCTCTAGCTCAATGAATCCCCTTCCTGTCTTACTTTGAAACAATAAATCCACATAGTACTGTTGGCATGAAAGAGTTACTGGGGATACATTTGAGTTTTGACTCAGTCTTTCTTTGTAGTGATTCTCAGTTCCAGGGACGTGGAAGGAGTTCTCAGAATGATCAGTCTTGGCCCCTTGGTGCTCCCTTCCCCTTAAGGGCGTGGTGGCGTGGGACACCACAGCCCCATGTTGGAGTAAAGTGTAAGGAACTCAGCCTTGCATAATATTTCAGAAATACGTTCCTTTTTTTCAGAAGGTTATGCATCTCCCATAATTTCTGTTAGCTCAGTAGATTCTGAGGAAATAAGCCTGAAACAGTTGCAATATTCAAATAAGATGATAATTCTGAATACACCCTGCTAATTTCAGTGGATAAATTGAGGTTCTGTAAGTAACTGGAGTCTAAATGTCTTTTTATCTTGAAATTATTTATGCCAAGAACAACTGTATCTCTAAATTCCTGACAACTAAAACCACTGTAGACCTTACTGATGTGCTGTACTGGTTTCTTCCCCGTCTCTACTCTCCCTGTCTCCACTACAGTATGTCAGCCCCTTCTTTGGTCTCTGGAGCTCATCAGCCTCTGTACAGCATCCCAAAACACGCAGTCGGAGGCAGGGGGACGTGCAGCTGCATGGAAGTCACCCCTATCACTTTGTTGGTAGTCCGACAACTTAGTGCTGTTCTCTTCAGCAGTAAGAGAAATTGGCTTTCTTGTGAAAAAACAAAGATTAAAACTGACCTCTCTGTGTAGCTTTAAGTGCTGTGTTTTGTTCAAAACCTTATTTTTCAACAAATTTGTCAATCCAACACAACGGTGAAATCACTACATATGGTCAAAGTCATTTGAAGTGTTGCACCCACATCTATAGCAGCCTATTTAAATGTATTAATTGCAAAGTTTATATGAATGTCTTTTCCTGTGGAAATGAACTAGAATACCCTCACTTCCAATGAACATTCATTTGGCAAAACCCCACTCATGGTTTTGAGTCTCGCTACTCCCTGGCCATGTATGAAGGCTCAGATGTGTCCTCCCTCAACTTCTCTTGTGTCCAAACACTCTGGGATTCTACTGACACCACTTACTTTGCACATGGGATAACTGGCATATCTTTCCAGGCATTTGAGACATTTACCCCTCTCCTATATACAAAAATACATAATATATGCAGCTTTTTGGGTTGGGTTTACTTATTTGCATCCCACAATGCAAACACATGGATTCTAGTCCAAGCCATCAATTGAGTACAATTAAGCGTAGAAGTACAGAGCAATTAAGCGTTCTGTATATCCTCAGAGTGGTAGGACTCAGCACCCAATGGAGCACAAGACAGAATGGCAGCTTAGGTTTGTTCTCCTCCTTTAAGAATATCCTCCTAGCTGTGGTCAAAGACCCTTGTACAGACCCAACAGAACTTCTAGTCCTGTAAAAGTAAATGTTTAGGACATCAGGGGACGTCGTGCTCTGAATTACCATTTTGTCCCATGCAATTGTGCAGTACTTGCAAAGGTTCTTTGTCTTTTTAAATCATGCTTTCACAGAAGTCCTACCAGGCAGACTACTAGCAGATAACTGAACGATAAGAGTTAAGTCAGGCACGATTATTCCACTCCACCTAACAAGCAAAGAAGATTCTGCAGCTTCCTGACAGTGTTCTAAAATAGATGTACACTTGTCACTTCTTTGTCCATCAGTCTTAGGCTTCATAGCTTGAATCCATTCCTCACCTTGACCTAGGCTTATGTTTACTCTTTATGCATACTCAGCAGTGATGCACACAGGCATCTAACATCTCATTTTATTTAAGATTATTAGTTGTGCTCTGTAAACTGCACATGAGACTGGGGTGATTCTAGACATTTCTGCTGAAAAGTGGTTGTGGGAGATGCTGTGGGGGAAGGAGAGAAGCAGTTTAGGATTTTTTTGGTTTCAGACTGTGGGAGAAAATGATACATTATTTTCATATTGCAAATAAAACCCTTATATTTGTCATGGAGTAGAAGAAGTTATTTTCCTTTCTATTGCACATAGTACCTCTGTTCCTTGTTCCCATTACTTAAATAGGAGTTTGTTTACATTCAGAAGTGCTTCCAACATAAGAAAACAACTGAAAGACAGTAAAAATGGGATTACTGTCCCAGTTTGCAAAATAGGCTTGAAATCATGCTTTTTACCAATCCAGTATGCTATTTTTGTATTTTAGTGATACTTATTGTATTTGTCTAACTCCAGATTAACTCTTTTGCTCTATGAACAAACCAGCTCCCTTTCCTCCTCCATGGAAAAAAAAGCAAATCCATCCTGGGGATCCATATAAATATGGTGCATACATATAAACTACCCCATACAATACTAGCTCAGGAGTTTTGCTAGCAAACAGAAAATCTAATGTACATTGTACTCAATTCTCATCTCATTCTGTGTTTGTCACAGGATCCTACACTGCCAGTCAAGGTATAAATTGCATCCGTGAAGATGTTGCTTCATATATTGAAAGAAGAGATGGAGGGGTTCCTGCAGATCCAGATAACATTTATCTCACCACTGGGGCAAGCGATGGCATTTCTGTAAGTGTTGAAATGAAATCTGTCCCTTCTTGGTACAAACTGTAGCTTATCAGGTACCTCTGGAAATACAGATCTTTGTTGAACCTCTGGTCTCACAAAGTCCTGTGAGTTTGGTCTGGCAGATACTGAAGTCACATTCAATGAATACCCACTACTGTGAACAAATTAGTGAACCCCCTCTGTGGATGTCAGGTGCCAGCTAAGAAGCAGGTGCAAAGTCTCTTAATATACATTAAATTGTACCTTTCTGTAAAGGTAGTATGAGCTACAGGTGCCTAAATGTAAATTTAGAAGATTCAGAGCATTCAGACTAAATAATGGTTGTCCTCAGTGGTTAAGACACATAAACATTGGAGATTAGAGGGTATCAAGCAGTGGCAGAGGGAAGAGGGAATGACCTCAGAGGTGAGAGGTCTCAGCAGCTCTTCTTCCAAGTAAACTCTGCTAGTGCAGATCAGTGTCAGTGAAAATCCCAAAGATCTATTTCTGTCAGTGTATTTCAGTTTGTTTGAGAAACACTTCAGGTTTTGGGTTCAACCAGGGTTTGAAGATGGTCCTCAGTTAAGACACGAATACCAGTCTCTATCAGATTGCTCCTTTACACAGACACGTTCACTGAACTACAGCAGCAGTTCTTGGCTTTTATGAAGGCAGCCTTTGACAGTGTGTTGGTGAAGGTGTTTTTTTAAAGGACATCTAGTGGCAGAGCTCAGAATGACAACGATCCGGCAGGAACAGCTCTCCAGAGGTCTGCAGTCAATTGGCTTTCCAGAGTTTCTGACACTGGCAGCTTGTCAGGAATGGCAGCGCAGTACATCTAATCTGCACCACGCTGATTTGGTTTCACCACTGATGTAAAGTCAGCGCTATGACGAGTCTCATTATTTGGCCCTTCCAAACATAAAACAACTATTGTTTCACACCTCAGGGGAGGGAGAGTGTTGAGGAGTTTTTAAATATGCATTTGGTCCTGATTATATGTTTTGGATGCTTGGTATTTTTAAACTAGTGGTGGGTACAAAATTATGTTGATTATAAATCATTATCTTAGCAGCTAAGTATGTGATGAGAGGCACAGAACAGCAGATTTTGTACCAGAACCACCAAGAAACTAAAGGATACTGCTGCTGTGAGAAAAGATATTTTTGGGTTTAGATGCCAATTACATGCTGATAAGGATGCTTGCTTTGATTGCACCTGTACTTCAGAGTTCTCCCTTGGTTATAAAAACAAGAAGTCTCTCTGCTTCCTGCCCCTCGTGCACTGTTTTATTTAATTCACATGTAAAAAGCCTCCACATCACACAGCCACTGGGCACAAGGAAATTGTCTGGACTGACCTTAGCACAAACATTACCTTTCTCTCTTTATCTTCTGGGCATAAACTACATATGATTTTATTTCTATCCCAACACCTGCAGATTTTTGGTCTGTTCTGTTACTTGAAAATGAAAACATAATTGCTCCTAATGTAAAACAGGTTTTTCTGTTCCAAGGGAGAATCTGCACAGACCCCAGTTCTAATTTCTGGTTTTATTTATTGGTCTCTTGTGGTTAATGAGATAAAATGAATGGAAGGCAATGAGCAAGAACTAGCTGAAGCTTCTTTGCTTACAACAGGGCACAGCGGAAATATCACGATCTTGATATTCCTGTTGTGAAAGTGCCCTCTAGCCTTGTGCTGAGAATGTTTTTCCTAAATTTTGCAGTTGATCAGGCATGATCTTTGGAAGCTATGACATGAGAGGATTCCATTAAGCTTAGACCATCCTCACTCAGCCAGTAACAACCTGAAATAAATAATTCTCTTTGACTATCTGCTTCTAGGACAGAAATCCACCTTAACTCTAGACTTTTTTAGGAAGGAAGTTTAGTAACTTATTCCAGAGTATATTATTAATGCTGGTGTGTGACTTTTTTTTTTTTTAAATTCCTACTTTTTCCCCAGGCGATTTTAAAGATCCTGATCTCAGGAGGTGGCAAATCCCGAACAGGAGTGATGATTCCTATACCCCAGTATCCCTTATATTCAGCAGCCATTTCTGAACTGGATGCTATCCAGGTGAACTACTATTTGGATGAAGAAAATTGCTGGGCTCTAAATGTGAATGAACTTCGCCGTGCCTTGAATGAAGCTAAGGCATACTGCAATCCAAAAGTCCTCTGCATCATCAACCCTGGAAATCCCACAGGTCTGCAGAAATTTTGTTTAGTGAATGGGTTTATGGGTTTTAAGACCTTTTTTGTCTTTACTTTTTCATTCATTTGTCATTGCAGGCAAATCCTAAGTACACATCAAATATGTAAAGCTGAATTCCAGAGATCAGTGCTCTAAGTAGGACAGTATGTTTTACTTTTAGAAACATATTTTCAGTATCATGGAACTCCAGAAAGGAGGGAGCAGGTTCACTTCACTGGATCCCATTTGAAGCCACTGCTTCCACTGAAGTTTTCCAGACTTGTGGAATGACTTTCAGTCACTTTTGGTCTCTGTGAAAGATCTTGCCTATGGCATGGCCTGTAGCCTCTTGCTTCTAAGAAGCAATGACTGTAAAAACTCAGAACTCAGTGGCAAGCGCTGCCTCCCTCGGGATTTAGTTGTTTGAGTGGTTGAGGTTGATTGGTAAGAAACTAGCTCCCACCTAACCATCATGCATGTGAGCATTTACAGTGATTAGCTGTACACAGAGTACTCTCAATAAGTCATTCACTGATTATTTTATCTCACACTTCCTTTGCTTGAGATGGACTAAGTTACCTTGTACCATAGTTCTTCCGAAAATGCTCCTTAATTTCATACTTAGTGAACTGAGTTCTAAAGTTCAATAGCACTTTTCTGAGGAAGAGGGGTATCTTCTTGAAAAGCTGGTAATCTAAGTAAGTCTGGGCGAAAAGATTTGTATGTGTACACTCCACTGACTTTCTTCTTGCTTTAAAAATCAAACTATAGGACAGGTGCAAAGCAGAAAGTGCATTGAAGATGTGATACACTTTGCTTGGGAAGAGAAACTTTTTCTTCTGGCTGATGAGGTAATGGAATAATCTCTTCTCTCAAAAGCACAGCTAAGAGTACTCATATGAGGTTTAATTTTGTTCCATGTGTGGTATTGGTATTTTTTAAGTACAGGGAACAGACTCTCTGTTGTCATATTAAGACATGAACAGACACACAGGATTCTTAATATCAGAGGATCAATACAACAGGTGGCTTGATCTGGGTTTGAACTAGAGAGAAAGGGTAGAGGACACAAGGAAAAACTTTGCTGGAACAGACCTAAAAACCTATGTGGTGCTCAGACCACTTCAAATGGAAGAAACAGAAGGAAAATCAATTTAAACATACAAGTAAAGGTTAAATCATACAAAGAAGCTCACTGTTCTCTCAAAGGCCCAGCCTTTAAGTGTGGTCACATCAGATAAAAAGTATCATTCAAGTAACTATTACTTCACAAAGAACCTTGTGTCTTCTAACAGCTTTTAAGTTTTGAGTGTAAGCACTGTTTCTTCAGTTCAGATCTGCCTCTCTAAAAGGCCGTGTTTTATCCTTAGTTGGGGGAACAGAGCACATTAATGTCTTCTGACTGTTCAGGTTTACCAGGACAATGTGTACTCTGAAGGATGCCAGTTTCATTCTTTCAAAAAGATTCTGTATGAGATGGGACCCGAGTACTATAACAATGTTGAGCTGGCCTCTTTTCACTCCACCTCTAAGGGATACATGGGCGAGTAAGTCTGATTTAGTTTGTTTTTTTTTTTTATTTCATCTTCCTCATTAATCTGGTTGGACAGCCCTTTTATGTTACTGACCTGAAGGTAATCCACCGTAATTAATCCTCTATTAATTTTAACTAAAGACTATTAAGAAAAGAAAAACAAGCACAGAGTAATGGATTAACTCAGTGGTTTTCAAAGTACCAAATAATAAGCGTATTTATTTCAGACACCTAATGCCTCAGTCCCACAAAGGTGAAATCCTGCAGTCCCAATCTGGACCTGTGATAAAGGAAAATTGGCCTCCAACATTCAAGGGAACAGCTCAATAATCACTGGGAGGTTTGATGTTACAAATGTTTGGGTTTGGTTGTTTTGGGGAGGAGGAGATGGAAGAAAAAGAATTTTTTGATTAAATGTATGCTGCTACAGCCATATGCTCTTGTTCTGAAGATTAAAGATCCATGTTAATTGTTAACTTGCCTAGCAGGGAAGCTGCATGTCCACCTTTATCTCTGTATAGGATACTAGGACTTAATGTCATGTAGCTCCATCTGAAACCATTATCAGTGTGGCAGCTGTTTCAACAACCTGTATGTTACCTGTTGTAAGATTCTCATTAATTGTCTTTCCACTTCTGCAGTCATTTGCATTGCTTTTGTGGTATTTATACACTTGAGGTTAACCAATCTGTTCTGTTCACTTTGTCGCAGATGTGGCTACAGAGGAGGTTACATGGAGGTCATTAACTTGCACCCAGAAATTAAAGGACAGCTCGTTAAGCTGCTTTCTGTTCGCCTTTGTCCTCCAGTCTCAGGACAAGCAGCCATGGATATTGTGGTGAATCCTCCAGTACCTGGAGAAGAATCTTATGCACAGTTCATAAAGGTCAGCAGTAACATGCTTGTTCTTTTGTGCATTTCCCAAACCTATCCTAAGTACTGGGAACTCAAATTATGCACAGAGATCAGTCTTCTTTCCTTTCTCCTTGGACAATCCTGCATTAACACCAATTTACAGAATTATGGAGAGTATTCAAATTTAACTTAGTATGACATTTAAAAATACTAGGAAGGCATTATCAAATCAGCTTTCTTGCTGATAAATTCAACTTTTTTCCTGTGTTTAATATGACAAAAGGTTTACTAAATAAGATTTGCTGTTACTAAAATCTAATCAGGAATATAAGTTTAAATAAAGTTATAAAATCAATCTTTTTCTTAAATATCCAGTGCCTCTATTATACTGAGCAAAATGACAATCTGTATTGAAGCATACATGTAGTTTCTCACTTGTAAAAATGAAGCTCACTCTGGCTTAAGATATTACATTATCAAGTCAAATCAAAGGTTCAGCTAATGGGGTCTCTAAAAATAGCCAAGAGTGGATGCTCAGAAAGAAGACTGTGAGAAGAGGGCACACAGATAGAGACTTCTGCAGGTTATTGTCTGACTACAACACTGTATTTGTATCCTGCTAAAGCCTTTTTGCACTGCTGTTTTTAAGAGCAGAACTGGAATTTGGAATATGGTTTGCTCTAACAGCTCAGCAAAGCCCTACCAGTGTTTCATTTGGGGAAGGCCTTTTGAAACATCATAGTTTCTCCTGGTGTTTTTATTGCTACTTCAAATGTGTCCAACTGAACACCTTCCTTTTAAACAGGAGAAGGAGTCTGTTTTGAACAATCTTGCCAAAAAAGCCAAACTAACAGAAGACATGTTTAACAAGATCCCAGGAGTTCACTGCAATCCCCTTCAAGGAGCTATGTACGCTTTCCCACGGATCTTTATTCCTTCCAAAGCCATTGAGGAAGCAAAGGTCAGTCAGTCATTCTCACCTCAATCCATTTTAACCTCCTCTCACCTGTGCCTGCCACTTCTAATGATGAAGATTCCAGAGATGGAGTACAAAAGCAGTATTTCATGGGCTGTGTATGTTCTTAAATATAACATGACCTTTATTTTAAGAGAGGAAAACAAACCAGATCATTTCATCACAGTGCTAAGGCTCCCAGGTTGGGAGTGTCCCCAAGGATGTTGGTGTTTAAGTCACACAAGTAGCTGGCCCTGTGCAGTTCCAAATTGCTGCCTGTGCCTGGGTTAGGGAGGCCAGCACGTGTGAGTGGCAGGGTGCTACTGACCCTACAAGGGAAGCCCCATTCAGCAGGATTGGGAAAGAGGGCTGGAGGTTTCCTTATAGATTTCACCTTTTTGCCTTTGGGACAGAAACCTATATTAATAAATGATAAGTCTTTCTGTTCCTAAGTAGAGCTCTGAAACCTAATTTGTAATATTCATTTTGTAAAGGGAATTTTTTCAACACAGCTCAGAACAAAAATAGGGCTGTTTTTCAGCTGCTTATTTGATTAGGTATATAACCTGTATATATTTAAGAATCTTTCATAGTTATTAATCAGGGGACTTCCTAGGCAGCAGATTATTCAGGGGAAAAAAAATAGTAACTGCCAACGGAACTGGAACACACAGTTCTCAAATTAATTTAATCTTATCAAATGTCAGTGCCTTAGATTTTTCCAAGCACAACTTTGAGACTTTTGACAAAAAGTTACAAGCAAGTCAAGGAGAATAACAAAATTACCTAAACCCTTTCTTTTGAAGTGAGTTTTTGTGTAGGTTATTCAGCCCTGTTCCTCCTTGAAATACTGTTATTTAATTCACTGTGAACTGCCCCATTAGCAATTGTTCCTCATCTTCTTTAGTAAATTGAGTAAGAAACTAATAATATAAGATAAGGGTTCAGGAAAAAAAAAAGCAATCATGAAATTCTACACATTAGGAATATTTTTACTTCAATAATTCCAAGGCATCCATGCCCTTAGGCTCATAAAATGGCACCTGATATGTTCTACTGCATGAAACTTCTGGAAGAGACTGGAATATGTGTTGTACCTGGAAGTGGATTTGGCCAGAGAGAAGGAACCTACCATTTCAGGTACAGTTTCTGTTTGTTTAAAAGCAAATCAGCAGTAATAAGCACAGTATCATCCCAGTTCTTTCTTTTCTGATTAAATACGACGATTTTTATTTCAGTTTATGTTGTCTCAGTTTCTAGTGGACAGTTTCTGTGGACTGACAGCAAGGTCAAAGACCTGGTCTGCTGGATGAGCTATTCAAGTTTTTATGGTGTTTTCACAGCTTGCTGACATAATTATATTGTATTTCTACACAGTGGCATTTGAAATGCCTTCTCCAGGAATAAAAACAAGAGTAATAGTTTAGACTTTAATCCCGAAGTTGGCTATGGAATTACAAAAATTGCCCTGCATTCTTCTGGGGGGAGGAGGGGGTTAAACTGTGTTTCCATATGGAGAAACTGCATGAAAAATGCAGTATCTTCCCTATAAATCTGCTCTTTGAACACTCTGTATGATTTTCTTACCAAAACAAGATGTTGAACTAAATAATCTAATACCAAAACTGTGTTGCTCTTGCTGCCAATAAACAGAACTTTGCTCCAGCCGAGCCACTGATAGCTAGAACTTATCATGGAATTTAGTCTTCCTCAGTCTGAAACAAAACAACAGAGGGAATCTTTAGCCCTGACAGTTCTGCAGCACAGCCAGCTGGGTTAGATCCCTGGGTACACACAGCTCCAGGGAAAACGTGGAGAGACCATTCCTGTGCCAGTGTGGGAAAACCATTGTGTTCTGTGGGTCTTGCATACAGCCTGGCATACACAGCCCATGGCATTTTCAGATTATGCAGAAGAAGGGAAAAAGGGACTAAAACCTGCAGAGTGGGATGTTGCATTGTTTTAATGCTTCTGAACTCAGTTTTCGATTAAAGAAAAAATGTACATTTACTCATAACTGGCAACTCTTAAATCTCAAAAATCTGGGTATAATTTGGCATAACTGCCCAACAGTGGAAACTGAGTTGCTGTTATTTCTTACTGATGACCTTCTACACCACTCAACAGAAAGGAACAGTTCTTGAATTCCTATATTCTAACCAATTAAAACAAATTGCCCTAGTTTAATAGTGTAGTTCAATTAAAGTAAAAATGCAGAAAATGAGAGAATCACATCAAAACAGGTATTAAACTTAACATGTTATTTGCTGTGCTTTGAGATTAATCAAAATCTGTGCAAAGATCACAGATGAGTTGGTTTTGAAGATAATGTGGGTTGGTTTTTTTATTTCTGTAAATATTATTTTTCAGAATGACCATTCTTCCTCCAGTAGAGAAGCTGAAGATCCTACTGGAGAAAGTGAAAGACTTCCACATAAAGTTTCTTGAAAAATATGCATGAAACTACTGTGGCTTTTTCCCCCTCATCCCCTCCCCTTCAAGGCAAATGCAGACAATGAACAATGATGTGCTGAGAATGTGCTGTTTATCTAATTTAACTAAATTCAAAATAGATAGAACCAGGCTCAGATACTGCTACAATTTATTGGACTATTAAAGTTACGCCTGGTGTAGAAGACATTGTTACACCAACTTTTTTTTTAGGGGAAGGGGAAGAATGTGAAGAAAGCAATTAAAAGAAAGAGTCAGTAAATGTTTTTGTGCCTTGATTGGAAGTTACATTTCTGAACTTTTGACTCAATAGGTTGGGGAAGGAAATTGCTCATTAAAATTACTGCTGTCATGTGGGCTTTTTTACAAAACAGAAATGCCAAGTTCAGTTGTTTATGTAGGAATGTGTTTCCTATCTTAAAATTCTACAAAACAAAAATCAAAATTCCTACATTATAGGTATTGCTTGGTTTAATTTTTGTTCATTTTGTTGTTAAGTGTGAAGTGTTCTCCAAACCTGATCAAGTATGTAAGGACAGCATGCTTATTTTAAAAAATCTGCAGCAGATGTGTGCAGATGTCTTTGAAATTCTGCTAAAAAGAAATCCTGCCATCCCAGCATAGCTGGAATGGAATATACAGTTTTGATCAGAGGAGTGAACATGGTGTGTGCTTGAACCATATTTTTATGAAACTGAAATATAACAAGGAATACAATCTTCTTCCTGTGCTATTCAACACATAATCCCAGCACATGAACACTGAACACTTCCTGCCATAACAACTCCAGGAGCCTCCTGTTAACTTTACTCCATCTTTTATACACATGGAACAGAGCAAGTTGCTGTCTCAAAGCAGATGTGAGTACAGTCAATCCTTTCAAGTAGGGTAAAACACAACCCTTTCAGAACCATTCTGTCTGTGGGGAACATTTGTTTGGAAACATCACACAGCCCCTCTAGCTGGCCAAAATCCAGCTGGAACTGACATGTTGTTACCAGGGGAAATGCTGGGGCTGATTTCTAATGAAGGAAAAGGTATTTAAAGGAAAATGTCTTGCACCAAGCATAAAGATAATGATAGTACAGCTGACACTTAAATCTTCCACAGTCCTACTGCTGGCTGAACGATCCTGAGTGCTTCTCAAAGCCCAGCTAAACAAGGTGGCTATCTAAGAGTACAGCTGAGTGACTCCACTAATCTCTGCCAACTTCCCTGCAAAACAAAGGACAGCTTCTGTTTCTCTAGAGCTGGAGGCTGAACACCTTCTGCTAGCTCTGATAAAGGGCTAAACGAACAGAGCTTTCAGTATTCAGATGTGAAAGCATTAGCATTTGTCAGGCTTAGGCTCAGCATTTACAGAGTTTATTCATTAAGAATATCACATTCAATCTAGTCATTAATTTTAAGTTATTATTTAGAAGTAAACTCATTCTACTGGCACTTTGTAAGGCTGCTGTTGTAGCTGGTTCAACACCCTGTGCTGATCCAGGTTACTCAAGACAAGGGCTAGAGAAACACCATCCAGATAAACCCGTGCCAATTTATCATGTGAGGAAGACGAGATGTTGTTGCCAATAACTGTCCTTGCCACAGCAGCCCCACTCTATGACCCAGCATTAGCAGTGGGTGAGCTTCTCACAATTCCTTACTGAGGCCTGGGAGAAGAATTTATTCTTCTCAATCATCTGTCAGGGGTCACAGGTTATGGATGAAAATGGCACGGCTGCTACATAAAGCTACTGTGGCGGATTGGAGAAAAAACAATTACACTTTTCTCCTCAGAGAAATGCACTTCTGGGAGGACAGCACACTGAGAACACTCATGCTGCTACTATCCATTGAAAAATACAACCCATCAGCACTGTCCACTTGGCATCCTTAATATGCACTAATAAAACAAACCCAGAGAGCAAAACCGTGGTAGGAGGTCAGAATAATGATGTAAAAATAAGACAAACAGCACTTTCCTCCTCTAGGAATGTGTCCAAATCAGATCTGGCTTTGGACTCTTAACACAGTGTAGATTGAAACTAAGATGTAACAATGGGAGTTAGAATATTTTTTATATTTTTGTAACTACAGCTTTTTCATGGGGTAGTATTTGTAATCTAATAAGTCAATAGATTTTATATTTGCCTTGCATTTGCACCTGATACTTCTGGAAAAAAATGTAAAGGTTTACAAGTTTATAATGATAATTTACAGGTGTGAAAGGCTTTTTGTTTTAAGTCAGGACAGCAATTCTTACACTTTTAAATCAAAATATAATGGCATAAACTGAGTTTTTTCTAAACATTCTATTATGGTGCCTTTTATGTTTCTGACATTATAAGGGATAACAATTTGTTCTTGATGCATCTCATATGGAAGGGTGGTAATTTCTATTGTCCATCCACAATATTTGTATGTATTGTGATAAAGTTAATGTGCATTTTTGTGGAACAATCATGTAAACCTAAGACAAAAAGGCTTATTTTCCATGTCTTTGAAATATTTCATTAATAACAGACAATCCTTCCTGTCAAATGCATGCTTCTAGGTTTGATCTTCCTCCAGGTGCTCCTTATAACAGTACTTCAGATGTATGAGACTTCCAGATAATAAAGCACATATTAAAAAAATGGTAATACTTCTCCATTTCCTATGTCACTGGAGCAACACCAGCTGGATTGCACTGACACATTTAATCCCGTGTTCAAACCAGTACTTACTAGTATTTAGTACCCACGTACCAGATCATTAATTTCTGCATCCCACCAGTTTATGGACTTGAAATTTGTCCAACTTATTACCACAAAACTATTCCCTACCAGCACAGAACTGTAAATAGAGATGGTCTTAGGCAAGTTTATGCTGGTAATTAATCCTATAATGTAAGGAGTTGTAACTAGGAGTTAAGCAAGCCAGACTTCTTCCTTCACAGAGAGGATCAGCCAGTCAGCTGAGGCTGATCAACAGTGTCCTGAAAGCTTTGGTGAGGGGTTTGTTCGGTGTTGTCAGTTCCCTTTTTAAAAAACTTCTTATATGGCTTGTAGGAGATTAAACCTACAGAGCAACACTATCTCGTCTTTTTGCAGTGACACCTCAGAATTACTTTAGTGGTGTTTGTTCGGTAATTTCAAAGAAAACAAAATTTAGGGAAAAGGAAACTAGTCCTGCTTCCCTAAACATATATGCATATGCCACAACCACCAGAAGCAGGAAATTCTCTTCTTTATATCAGGGTTTTGAATGTTTTCTGGAACAGAAACACCTGTTTGTTTGGAAGGGTTTTTTTGGGGGTTATGGGAAGGGGAGTATGTTTTTTGTTTCACAAACAACAGCATGGTCTGCTATAAAATGCTTATATTATGAGTTGTCAATCAGATTTTTTACAGCTTTTTTTGAGTGACATAGTCTGTCCCATCTGACTCAGGAGATGTGCCAGATGCATATGATACAGAAAAAGCTACTCACTACAGAGGGCTTGCAGCATCAGTATACACCATGTGAAAACCACTAGTGTTTTAAAACATTATCTAAGTGCCTTTTTACACAGTTCCTTGGTCAAATTTATTCAAACCCAACATACTCATACCCCTGGTATTATTTTTTTTATTTGGAAACATGCAACGTAAGTTTCTACAAGGAATTCTATTTTTAACAATAGGGATTTGAATATTTTTATATATTCAAAGTTTGCTGTAGCTACATCTTTCTAATGTTCCATGTTATTACATGTTAAATCCTGTCTTCACCTGATCGGAATTTGCACAAGCTGTAACCATTTGCACCGGGCAGAGCAGGTTATTCTCTTTGCTAGCTTTGAAGCCCTGCACATTCTGCACACTGAACAGCAGTAAAGCAGCTAAACCCAAACCTGAATTCTAAACAGGGCCCTTCCTATAGAGCACAGAGGCTTCCCGGCACCTGTGGAAGCCCTGGCAGCACAAGCACCGCCTGCCCCAGGCTCGGGCAGGCCCGGCCCCGGTCACAGTACCCGGGGATGGAAACGCTCACCTGCTCCAGCGCAGCTCCTGTGTGCCCGGGCTGCAGAGGCTGCTCCAAACAGGGAACAAAATAACGCAATTCATTTGTGCCATCANGCCTTGAGCACTGCCAACGTTGTGGTATCCACAACCTCCCTGGGTACAAGTGTCTCACCATCCTCACAGTGAAAAATTTCCCTCCATTATCTAACCTCAGTTTTCCCCCTTTAAATTTCTACCCGTTTCTCCTTGTCCTGTCACAACAAGTGCGGGCTGTGTGCCTCTCCGGCCACGCCTGAGGCAGCTCCGAGACGGGGCGCTCTCAGCCCCGCCCCTCTCCCCTCACGCCCTTCCCTCCCTTTTGACAGAGCCGGGGGACTCCGGAGTTCGCTCGTTCCCCGCCCCGGCGGCTCCCGGGCCGCCCCCTGGCCGCCCCGGGGGTGTGTCCGGCCGGCCCCGCTCTGGGCTCGGCTCCGAGCACGGCTCGGGCCGGGTGTTGGCCATGGCCCCGGGGAAGGCCCCGTGCCGGCGGCGCAGCAGCGACTCGGGCGTGGAGCCGGACCGCGGGGCGCTGCCCCGGGACAGGGACCAGCGCACCGCGCTCTCCCAGAAAAAGAAGGACCAGCGCATTGCGCTCTTCCTCAGCGACTTCGACCAGCAAGGTAGGGCCGGGGCTGCCCGGGATGGGTGGAGGGAACTGCGTCTCCGGGCCGCGAGAGCCCCGGGCCGGGGTCGCGCCCTCAGGCAGGGCCGCCTGCTCCGCGGATGCATTTGGTCCTGATTAGGCGGCTGATGGAGGCTCCAGGCGCTCCGACTCCCGGCTCGGATTTCTCCCGATAAAACGCTGTTTTAACTTTCTTTTATAGCGCGGTCTTGCAGTGCTTATACTTGGAAACGTAGCACGCATTGCAATAAAAGCCTGTTTTGTTTTAAAGCCAAGGAGCACATCCAGGAGATGAAGAAAGAGCTCGATTCGCTTTTGCAGACAGCGGAGAAGGCGTTTGCGGTGGAGCTGCTGACGATGCCGGCTGCCGTCAGGAAGATGAAAAGGAAAGAGGTGCTCGGTGAGTGTGCGTGGCCCTGTGCTTGGGGCTACGGGAGAAAACCTTGGTGGCTTTCGTGAAAATGTTTGCTTTGTCTGCTCAGTACTTTAAGCAGATCAACAGTTCTGCAGATGCTCGCTGAGCACTCTTGTTCAAGTAGACTGATCTGTGTAACACAGGGTATAGAATTGGTAGGTGACTAGTCTGGAGTGTAGTTATGTGTGCACTTAAGTAATCTTATTTAAAGTCTGAAGAGACAAGGAATAATTACAAACCTAGTGTTTTCTGTGTGTTAAAACAAGCATTTTTGTTTGCCTGAATCTGTTCATCTTTAGCCACAGAGATTATCTTCCCTTTGTCAATTTGAACTCTCCTGAGCCTTTCTCATCTAGTCATTTACCTGTGATGATGAGCAAACAAGTTTAATTTTAACTCCCACTGATGCAGAGATTTAAGATGTGTACACTCAGCATCAGATGTATATTCTGGTGAGAACTGCTGTTTTTGGAATCTACCTTGCAGCTGGAAATTGTAGGGGCCACACAGAGATCAAACCTGAAACTCTTGAAGAACCTGAGCTTACTGTACATATGAGAATGTATTTTGGTGTCCTTCTTGAGAAACTTCTGCCTAAGAGCATTAGTTGCAGTGCAATGTGCGTGTGTGGTGGTTCTTTGAATTCAGGGGATACCCTGTGTGACTACACTCAGGATTCTTTCAGTGATTAAACACTGAAATGGCCTTGGATTTTCATTGTTGTTTTGTAGGAGTGACTGTCCTACATGACTGGAATCTTGTTGAAATGCAACACATGCTGACCTAAGCGTACCTATTTAACCACTGTAATCCTGAATTACTTGTTCAGCTTCTGAGCCCATAAGATAAGAATCTGAAGATAAAAATTATGCAAGTGATAGTATCTAAATAAGTTATAATTTCTTGAGTTACAGATTTGCAAGGACGGGAGGAAGTGGCTCTTGCTGCTGCAGTGGTAAGTGTGTGTTTTCAAATTTTATCACAGTTTACAGAATAGAATTCTTCTCTCCCTGCTGTAAATACTTCAGACAAATGATTTTGTTTGGCTGTGTGTTTAAATAGAAGATGGTATGAAAAGACTAGACAGCCAGCCATGGTGCAGATATGAACATTACCTAAAGTTTTAGGGTCATCTGCTGGCAGAAGTTCAGATGTTTCCAAAAAAATAAACTGGTGTTTAGCCAATCCCACTTCCTGTCCGTTGCTTTCATGTCCTTTTAGTTCACTGCCTTTTGTAACAAAATATGCATCTACTGGGAAAAATCTGATGACCTTTCCTTGTTGGATAAACATTTTTTTTCAGACTGACTGCTCTCTAGAAGACATGCCAAATCCCAAACTGGTGAGGACCAACAGCAAAAAAGGCAAGTCAATTCATTAATATATAGCCTGTGGTTCTTACATTTTCTTTTTTTTAAAATTGGTTTGAACTGAGCATTTGTAAAATGAGTATTAAGCCTGAAGAATACAAGAGCGAAAAGTGCATAACAGACCCCCCCCCCAGCATTCAATGTGGAGGATTATGAGTTATGCTGCTGTAGAGGTACTTTAAAGCATGAGATAAGAGTTTCTGTCCTTTGTATTTATCAGGGAAAATGGTGAGAAGAGACAGATTTATGGCTTTACAGTACAGCAGGAGAGCTAGGAAAGTCACCCCTCTTTTCTTAGGTTCCCCTTGACATTCTGCCCATTGAGCTTCATAAGAAAAATACCATTTTTCTTCATATCCCAAAATACACAGTAAGGAAGACACTACCACTGGGTGGTAATTCTGTTTTGTCTGGGGGCTGAGGGATTATCTGGGGTCTTTTAACTGTCCTGTGTGTCCCAGTGTCTGTGATGAACACACATAGTTTGCTTTGACCTGTGTCCCAGGTGAATGACATTGGATAGCAGAAAGGGTCCATAGTTGTCAGGGGGAAATAGGCTTCTAACACAAGGCTGAAGTGGTGTTTTGTGCTCTTCATGAGATCTTTATTTTCCTTGTCTTGCTAATACATTTCTAGTTAAGGTAACTACAATTGTTGAATATGAAGATTCCAAGCATAGTTCTGCAAAGAAAATAACTAAAAAAGTAAGTTTATTCTGTTTTCATTCACAAAACATAAGGGCTTAATCAGTTCTGACCTGCCATGAACCCTGCTGGATCCATGACCAGGCAGGCCAGTGCTCTGCTGTCTGTTGGAAAAGTCAGTTGTTTTAAATTTAATGTATTTGAAGTTAAGCAAGGCTAAACAGTAAATTATTTTCATAATGAAATATGGTATCTGCACTTCTAGTGACTAATTCACACAGGCGTGCAAGTACTGGCATAATCATTCTCTCTTGACTTGCCAGCAAGTCTTGATGGTTTGAGGAACCATTTTTTGTTGAAACTTTTTTTTAAAAAATCAACCTCATGTTTTAATCCATGCCTTTCTATAACTGGGTTGTGCATTGTTGTCTCTAAACCAAATCAAGTGTTTTAATTTTACCACCTCAGTCTGTCTGTGGAGTGTAGCTCCTCAGCTAGACACTGATGTAGCAAGATGACAACAAATACAAAAAAGATTTTGTGCAGTTACAGATTTTTACTGTAAAAGGGCTTAAAAGTTAGAAGGCTGTATATTAGACAGGTGGTTGGTTGTACAGAACTTCAGTAGGAATAAATATGCTTTGGCATTACGAAACTTCTTTTAGAATGCATATTTGGCATTTTATATATATATAAAAGGCAGCACTATGGGGCTTAACTACCCTTTTTCAACAGGGAATTTTTACAGTATTGTTTCCTGCAAATATCTATCATTTTGCTTTCAAATGCCACCTTTTTTAATGGCAGTCTTATGTATAAATTTTCAGATTTCCAAAACCAGGTCACTGGTTTCATTGGCCTCTGGTTTAAGTGGCAAACTGAACTCTCTTTCTAGGTAAGACTGACCTTTGGTATCTCATTTAACTCACCTGAATTTGTGAGTGCTGAACACAACTATTTTCATACAAAGTAGCTCAGATCTGAGCCCAATGGGAATACATCTGATAAGGATTCTTCCATAACCTGACTGAGATGCACTGTGGTGATGTGAACCTGAACAAAGAAGCACCTGTAGCTGATGAAGGCATGTGTGGGACTGAATGGTGCACACTTGTGAACTTAGGGGATCAGTGTAGATTCCCAAATAATACTAATGGAAGAGAGCCTGTAAGGAAAGCATCTTTGCTTTCCCAGGGCTACTGAATTGTTCTGTAATAAACACCTGACTCGGGTATTGCAGCCCTCCCTTGCCTAGTAACACAAATTATTATTTTGTTCTTGTATGGTTTTAGGTCCCGCTATGTCACGGTTACCTCAGGAGGGCTTTTTCACATGTGTTTTTCACAATGGGCACTTCAGCATTATCTAATCCACTGACTGTTTACCTTCACCCTAGCTAAAACTCAGCATTGGAAGTAGATGAGGAGGAAATAAATAAAACTAATAAACCGACAAAACACAAACACAATAACTACTATTTTTTTTAGTGTCTGTTTACTCTTCTGCTGTTGTGGCGTGCAGAAGGATGTTAAGTCTCTTTCTTTTCATTGCAGTGCCACAAATCTCAAAGCCACTCCAAAGGGAGCTAAAAGGTAAGGGGTTTTCAGCTTGTTCTTAATAAATAATTTTGTTCAATACCAAGACATTACATATCTATATTATTATCAATCTAGATACTAATCATCACTCTAAATGTAACAGATCTTCGTGGTCTGCCACTACATGTAACAGTGGGGATGGGAACCAGTTACACCTCCTCCTTTGGGTATGGGTGTTAACTTACATTCTCATGGAGGTACAGGATTTGATGTCCTAACTAAGTCAGTTAAAAAAAAATGTATTTAGAGTATAAATTCTATTCTCACTCACTATTTACAGGCTTATATCTCAAACTTGTTCTCAGAACCCAGCCTTGATTAAAATGTCACCAATACTGCTGTGTTGAAAGAAAAATAAACCAACCCCCACAAACCCCCCAACCAAATACACTGATGATCAGTTCTTTGCATTTTGAATAGTCGATATTTTCCGTTAGTATCATTCTTCATACACTACAGAGTTTGGTTTTGGCACAAGGTGAAGTGAGGGGGTAAACAACTTAAATGGGTCCTGAAAACTGTAAGTGGTTCAGTTTCACCTTGGCCTGCTGTAAATGTCAGAATCTTGTTTCTATGCAGAACACACTCAAATCTTACATTTTTTAAGTAGAATAAGAACAACTGTATAATGAAAACGTAAGAATTCTGCATGGCATAAAGCGTGCCCTGTGCCTCTGAGAGGTAGCTTTGGTATTTATTGATATCTCCCTCTGCAGTAGACAGATACAGCACATGTCTTATCTTAAGCCCTGAGGAACGAAGTTTCCACTTTCCAAAACTGTAAACGTTCACTGCTGATATTGGAGAGTGGATATTCCTGTTGGCCAAAATGTCATCTTGTGTCACAGGCTTACAAGGTTACTGCAGTGGCAGGGTCATAAAACATTACCCAGTGGTGCCTGTAAGTGCTGCTCATGGTTGGATTTCTGTAGTCTCCTGGCAGAACTTGAAAAATTTAAACAGGACTGCCTCTCTCCTAGGTGTATTTCCTACTACTTACATTTGCTTCATGCTTGAAAATTGCCAGCAGAGCATAGGAAGTTAACCTCAGAGTAATATTTTCATTGTATTCTAGTGCTGGATTACAACAGACTGTCTCAAGAACTTTACCTGCCAGTGGAAGAGTTCAAGGCATGTTAAAAAGAAGTAAATCAGTACCCCAACATAAAACTGTTCCCTTTGTAAACATTCCCCTGGCTGATGGACAGGTATCTTTTTTTTTTTAACATTTTCAACTTACAGTAGTTGATCAATGCAAATATGATAGTGACAGCTTTTCTTATTCCTAAATGAGATGCTGCTAAACAAAAGGAAAAATAGTTGTTGAAATTTTGCAGTGTACAGGGAAGTACATGATTTTCAGAGAACCTGGGCATGCAAGAAGACTCTTTTAATCTTATAATTGTTTCTCTTCACATACAGACACTCTGTACAGCTGGTGGAGACCTCCGTAATATCGATGTGCAACTCCTAAATCAGGACACAGTACAGCACATTCATAACTTGGTGGTAAGCTTGAACTAGGAGGCTTAGAGATCTGTGTATTGGGACACTTGGTCCCAGGCTTTCATGGGAGACACTGTCATGAATGCCACTTTAAACTCTTTGGAGTTTAAGCCTAAACTGGTTGGCATCAGTTGGAGGGAGGAAGAGGGAGGGGAGAACTGCTCCACATGGATCATGTCTAGAAGTAACTGCACGTAAATAGGTATGTGCAGTTTGGTGATAGCCAGGGGGAGCACAGGAACATAAACTCTTCTGTCTGCAGTGCTCTGGTGTCTCTCCTACCATGTGAGCAAACTGCCATTCTCTTATCTCTCATTCACAAAGGCTGACAAAGCTACAGCTATGTTTTGATTCTTCTTATAATCCATTATTCTGTGTCCCTTGCTGAGGAAGAACTATACACCTGTTAAGTCTCTGCTGCAGAACAGGAACTGCCTTAATGGTTTTGAAGCAAAATGAAGTGGAGCACATATTGCCCAGCTCTCCTGGGCTATTGTTTGAATGGAAATCTATCCACACATGAGAGATATTAACCAGTTTACAGTTGTGCAGGTATTGAGACCAGTGCAGCCGAGTCAAGCTAAAGGTCTGGGAGCTGTTCTGTGGTTTTTGTCATGGCCCTGCCTCTGTAAGCAGACAGTGGGGAGTGAGTGTGTGCTCACTGCTTGCTTTAACAGTAGTGACCTTTCTTTCTTCTTCCAAGTTCTTTTGGGTAGCTTGAGCTAAAATGAGTTTTTCCCCCGCCAGAGTGAGCTGACTGTACTGTGTGGAAAGGTAACACCTAAACCAAGTTAATGGACCTGTCTTGTGACTATGGAACATTCGTGGTAGCTCTTGCCTGCTGCCTCCAAAGTGTTTAAATTATGTCTATTATTTCTTAATAAAGCGCTATACTGCCCAGTAAATGTTTTTATATCATGGGATGTATCTTATTAAGTTCCTATTATGAAGGATACCAAAGCAGAAGAAAATGCTACTTTTTCTTAATAAAAGGCTTAGTTTAGATTTTAACTAGGTTCACAGTAAAATGAACAGTAAGAGGCTGTATATAGGAAATAACTTTAACTCTGATATCTCACAAATAAACTGAAGTACAAGCTACTAAATTTTTCAACAGCCCTAAGACACCTTAATTTTAGTTATGTGGTAGCATATATGAATCTAACACAGGAATAAAATTTATTTCCAATCTTGTGCTGTGACATGACAGTAATGTGCAAGATGACAGGTAAAAACACAGACTCTTAGAATTTGTTATCAGGTGCTGCTGGCAGGAACCTAAATTAATGCCAGCTCAGGACTGAAGCAGAACTGCCCTACAGTGATCAGCTCTTCCTCCACCTCTTCACTTCAGCTATCTGAAAAGTTACCATGAATCCCTTCTTCTCGTCCCCCTCAAAAAAACAATGTGAATGGGGATTAAAGAGTATTACTCCATTTTGCAAGGACTTAAAAGCAGAAGACAGGTGTTATAATTGTTTAAGCATTACAGGTTAGGACTGACTCCTTGGAGAGATCAGTCAAGAGAAAGGATCAGCATGCAACCACGGCTTCAAAAAATGCAACCCCAGCTTTTAATACATTAAAATAAAAGACCCACTAGAGAATGCCACATCATAAGTCAGTACTGAAATACAGATCAAACAGTATTTATTTTTGCTTCATTTTTAGAGTCTATAACAAGGATGTTCAGCAACACTCAAATGCCAATGCCTACCCAAGCACATTGAAACCCTTGGAGTTTGTCCCTCCAACCTCATTAATAAAGTGTCAACAACTATCAGAGAAATAACTAAACAAGTCACACTTCAGATTTGTAAAGAAAAGTAGAGCTTCAACTTTCTCACTTAAACAGGAGAGAAACCTTGCTATAGAGGCAGCTTACCAACCCAACACTGTTCATGCACAATAGTTCCTTAGTTAAGGTCACATTTTTGCTTTGTTCTGACATTTTTGCCAATTAAAAGTAATAGAACTGAAGCTGGAGAACTTAGTATCTTCATACTTAAACCAAAGTGCAAACTACTAGAAAAGTAACAAAACCATCTACACTTATAATGTTTCCAGGTTAAACTTGTTTTTTTTTTTTTTAACTGGAAACATTTCTCTAGGAAGTGAGGCTGAATCAGGCTTTGAATAGGATTCAAATGCTAAGAGAAAGACACCATTATTTCAGAATTTAATCATTCCCCATTTAAGGGGTTTGTTATCTTTAGACTGAATTCAGATATCTTTGTGTTTTCTTCACACAAAGGGGACATGGCTGCAGCCTTCCCTGTGCCCATTTAGTCATCTCTCATTTCAGGAAGAGACTTGAATGTGGCACACAATTGTTACCTAACCTGCACCTAGTCTTAAAGCAGCTTCAGCCTCCCTGTGTTTATAAAATATCTATCATCTACATAGTCTCTTCATACACAGACTAGTTAAAGCCACTGGAAAAGTAAGAGTTACAAGGCAAAAGAAATATATTATACACCAACTGCTTTTATTTAATTTCAGAAACCGTTCACAAGATGGTAGAAAAAACTTACAACCACTTCTAATTTAGTCTTTCATTGTTCCCAGTCAGCTCTAAACCCATTATGTGCAAAGCCCATTTACCATGCATCTAGATGATAGATACAGGCTATGAAATTCTTGATTCTACTTGTAGCAGCTTATGCAGGTGCAGCCAAATACCAAGCCTCAGGACAAATTGTACACAAACTTTACAATGTAGAATTTGAATTTAAAATATGAAACTTAAAATCTACACAAAACTGGTAAAAATCAAGCACAGATACGAGGACAAACTTAAAACCCATGTGAAAAGGAGTCTCGTCTTCCTTTCAAGTGCTTTATTCTGCTACACAGTCAAAATGAAGATGTAAGCTTGTGGTTAGTTTAAATTACACTCTGTAGATACTATAGACCAATTTAAAAGTTACACATACAGCAATAGATGTCCATTGGTTCATCTGGATTACTTATACAATCCAGCTGGATTGTTGAAAACAAGTCAGGCAAAATTTGAAAGAAAATCCTTGTGCAACTTTTTAGACAAATGTTTACTGGTGGGCACACTGTACCCCAGGTCCATGATGGCTGCTTTCTTCATCAGAACTATCATTATAAGCTTCACGTCTCTGGCCACCACCTGAACCACGAGTGGTATCAAATTCTTGAAGATCTACCTCTTCTGCATCACCAATTACATTGGGAAATTCTGGTCTAGCTGGCAGAAGATCTTCAAGTTCCTGCCCCAAAGAAAGAAATGCATTCAGTATTGCATCTACAACTGCTAAATAAAGTGACCAGTTTCCTACAACTTCAAGACACCTCTAAGAGCAGGTTTAGCTTAGAAGTCTATGCTGATGAAAGCCCTGAACTGCAGAGTCATTTAAAATATTTGTATCAACTGGAAGACACCATGTCAAGAAAACCAACAGCTCTACGTATCATCAACCATAAGTGCAATCAGTAAATGCACTTGCACTCTGTAAACTTATCACACAGCAACAGAAAGATTCTCCTGCCGTCATCTGTGCAGCATCTGCACAGCTCTTAAATACAGCTTCCATATATTCATATTCCAAGGGGTATTTCCAAGTAACACATGGCCCATAAAAAAGGTTAAAAGAACTTTACTTGCATCTAAATTTAAGCACTGAAAGCAAGTCCATGAGATACAAAATAGGCTCTCTGCACACTCTGTCAAGCAAGACATCAAATTTATGTTTGAAAAACTACTTACTGAGAGCTTTTCTGGGCTAATCCAGTTATTTTCAGGAAACTGAACATCAAATTTAATGTAGAGATCCCCTTTCTCAAAAGGATTGCGATATTGTGGCATTCCTTCACCTCTGACTACACGAACACAACCTGGAATTCAAAGAGAAGTAAAGTAAGCAGGAGAGTGCTACTGCAGAACCATTCTCTCTCTATACAATTCTCTGTTTCCCCAGCCTAGGTTCATTTAACAGGACAACAAGGCTGGGATTAAGTGCTGAAGAATCACAAAAGCATAAACAAAGAAATCCTTATCAGGTCAAGCTTACCTGGTTCAATTACTTTGCCAGGAGGATATTTAACCACAATCTGACGTCCATCAAGGTGCTTAAATGTGAACTGAAATCCACACAGTGCCTCAACAAGTCCAATCTTGTGTGTCATATGCAAATCATTCACATCCCGCTGGAACACCTGGAAAACAAAATAGGAGATATCCTTTCAAGTACTGTAATCACAACTCCACCAGACTCATTATTGAGAGTTCATTGTTATTTATCCTTAAAATTCAATGTCAGAGCAACAACCTTTGCATAAAATGAACTTGATTCTGTTAATTCAGATGGCCTAACGTGCTTGGGAAGTTTGTGCCTGACCACACCACACACCAAGGTAAGGTTCAAATTAAACCAGGCCTGTACAGCAGCACTGCTCTTTCACCCCCAACATCTTCCACACAAGCAACCTATGAACAAAATTGGCAACAGTTTGACACTATTTCCCCTGCACTGGGGTATATAAACCACATCTTTGTTTCTCAACTTTTGTCCTCATGCATATCTGCTTTAGCTACCTTGACCAAGAGCAGGACTTTGCTCACTTAGTTGACAGATGTTAGAAGTGATCTTTAGGCTACATAACTCAGGATTCTTAATCAGAGTACATCTTAAAATTTATCTACTGGCAGAACCATGAGTCCCACCTCAAGGGAAATTTTAAGAACACAAAGTCTAGTTTTACTCACTAGGACAAAGTACAGACTGACAGATTAGCAGTCCTTGACACAGCTTTGAAAAGCTTACAAAGTAGCTAATTAACAGATAACCAACATTATAGCCTTAATATATGACTGGAGTTCAAATTTGTACCCCATGCTACTCTGTCATAACAAAAAACCCCTCCTCAAGTGCAACACACAAACTATTTCTTATTTCATCATGGCTATACTTGGCATTTTTTTAACAATAGAATTAAGAAAGGAGCAGTCACCTCAACTCTGACCCACATGAGTTTTAACAGAAGATAAATTGCAATATTTAATTCCAAAATGCAGCGTATACAGTCCAGAATACAGTGAACGTAAGACTTAACAAACCAGTATAAAATAATAATGTTTGTTTTGTTAAATGAATCAGCAACATCACCATTTTGTGTTATTTCCAGAACCACAGTAGCAGACACAGAAAGCACCATCCAGGGATTTTATCAGGAATTCCCTGCCATGTCACAAGACATGGAAAAAAGCCACACTTAGAATTTTGTTAGTTTCACAAGCAAAGCAGATTAAAGTTAACATCCTGAATGGCTCTTCACTCATCTACCGTATCAAAGTCAGTCTGAGCTTATCTGAGAACACTACCTCTTACTGGCATTAGGAGGCACCAGAAGCTGCCTGTCCTCTGGCTAAGGACTTGCCCAGTTTTTTCTGGCTCACCATGAAAGCCACATTACACACTATAAATCTATTAAAAGCTATTCACCATCTCTCCCAGAGCTGCAACTGTATCAATTACTTTAAATGAATGGACATCTATATAACTTAAATATTAACAACTGGAATAAAAGGCATTTAAACGATAAACTCAAAAGCATTACCTCATTTTCCTTCTCTTGGAGTAAAAGGACAATATCGCCTGGTTCCACACCTGGAGCCTGGTCTGCTTCTCCGCTGAATGTAATTCTTTGTCCATGTTTCATGCCTTTATCTACATGGACTTCAAGTATTTTTACCTCTTTGATCACCTTCTTCCCTTCACATTTTTTACAGCGGTCTTTTTCATTAATTACTTCACCTAAATAAAGACAAATTTTGAATTCAGAGATTTTGACATGGTTGCATCCAATTCCTAGGAAAAACTATTTGAAAGCAAGCTGAAGAGTTTCTGCAAAACAAGTACTGATTTAGATGTTGCTTTATGAATTCCTCACAAGAGGAAATCCAGGCTTCATTTACCCTAGCTGGGACAGGGGGAAGGAAGAAAATAATAAAAAAAATTCCCTGATGCCCCATCTCCCAGCATATCCCCACAAGACAGTACCAAGTAAATGCAGCAAGCAAAACTAGAGAGTCTTGCATAGAAAAATGGGAAGAGAGCTGGTCACATCAGATTCACCCCTACACAGGTAATTACTCTTTCCAGCAAGCTGAAGGATGACAATCCAAAATGGCTTCAATGCTCTGTTCTACCTCACCTTCATTTTTGCAGTGAGCTCTTGTCTCTATACACAGTAACCAAAGTATTAGGGCACATGGACTGTAAAATTTCAGTACTAAGTGCCACAAGCAGATGCATTTGGCTTAAAATAGTAAGCTTTTCAGCTTAGACCGCCTTTCTGTGAAACAAAGCATAACGTTATGATGCATTTGAAACTACAAAATATGTAGGTTAGGCACATAAAATGTTAAAGACAACATCATTTATGAAATGTTTTCACAAGTCACAAAATACAACTCTTTGTAGCTTGAGTGTTGTGACAAGTAAAATCATCCACAAAGTGATGTTACTGCTCTGCCAACTGCACAAGACCTAAAAAGAAATCATATGAAGTGCTAAACTTGTTCCCCTCCAAGCAGAACCAATTCAGCCAAAGATATCATCTTAATCTGAAGAAGTTAAAAATTCAACTTTAGGTTCCCATTTTTAACCTACGACTGTCCTTGGCTATCAGGAGATGCAAAAAGACAAATAGCTCCTAAACCAGCAACATCTTGGGTTTTTACTTTAACACAAGAGTAATAGCAGTAATATTCACATCTAAGTGTTTAAAAAGATGATCAGTCCTTACTGCTTGAGCTTCTAGGCTGCTTTTCAGTACATTAAACACTGTAAATTTGCTGCTGTTCTGAGTGAAATGATTTCTCCATGCTGCCACCAGAGTGAGATGCAGCTGACTGGGTAAGGGCAGAACTGTCCTGGATAAGTTCCTCCTGAGATTTAAGCAGGAGGTTGGATCCAAGCAAGCACATTTAGTAACAGAGCAGAGCGTGGCCTACCTTCTCCATTGCAGTCGGAGCACACGGACTGCATCTGCTGCACCATTCCCGGGGCCAGCTGCCGGATCATGATGCGCACACCCCGGCCCCGGCAGGCGTTGCACTTCTGAACGGAGCCAGCCTTCCCTCCCTGCCTGCAGCACAAAGCACCAGTTGCATGAAAAGGAAGTTCTTCAGGAAGGTACAACCAGAAACCTCCTCCAGCAGTAGGTTAACATGCCTACATGCCCAACTGCACTGCCAATTACAGTTAGGTTCTCTGCTCTCCCACCCTTCCCCCACACAAAGCCCTTGAATAGTTCCAGTTCCATCAACAGCATCATTCAAGTTCAACAATTTGCTGGTCTGAAAGCAGGCTCCAGTAGGTCAAATACTGATAAAGATCTGACACAGGAGATCCTTCATTACACTATCTGCCAGCAAAGCAACCAGAGAACTCAAAAATACAAACAAACTTACCCATTACATGCACTACAAAGGACATTCTTGCTAAGTTGTAGTTTAGTTGTCTTTCCATTATACAGATCTTCTAAAGAGACTCTACAAAATAAAGCATTTCTCCTGGGTTATCATTTAACAACTTACTTTCCTCATGTAATTTAAATACTTGCCTAGGACAAATGAAAAAAAACCCAAACAAAACAACAACCCAGATATTCCTAAAAAGGCTAAATCTGCTATCAGAATAAGGTTTTAAAGTACTATTTTAACTTTCACAAAGAGTTACTGAAAAAAAATTCCACACTTATCAATATCCTTGTAAAGCTGAACATAGTTTCAAAGAAAAGCTGTAATTTAATCAGAAGAAACCAGATAGGATTGGTTGTGTTTCTCAACAGGAAGCAAGCCTATCTAGAATTTTAGGTGTTATTATACAGTCATAATTATTGTTTTTAATTCTACCAGGCAGGTGAGAAACAAACCTCTTGTAAACAGTCCAGACAATATTTATGGCATAAATACGTAAGAACACACATAGAATACTGACTACTGTACTGGGCTTTCTACACAAGGGAGTTTAGTGCGGAGGGGGTTAGCATGTCCACAAGGCCACTTCATTTTTTAGTGTTTCTCCTAAAAGGGTTAGTGGATAGAAATTTCAACTCAATGTATTGAGAAAAGGTTGCCTGGCAACAGTATTTACAAATAACAACAAAATCAAAGCTTATTAATAATATACCATGCAGTACTAGCTACTAAACTAAGCAAGCATGTGAAATGAAACAGATTTCACTAAGCATGGTTTGCCAAACACCAGAAAGATGTTGCTTAACTGAAGTTCTTAAAAGAGACCTGCTCAGCAGGCAAAAAGCCAGCTATGACTGCAAGAAGGGATCTCCAAAACACAACTGGATGTGATACTCAAGAATGGCTTTGACAAAAAAACCAAAACCAAAGCCACTACACACACTTTTCCATTAATTATGAGGTCCAACCATAGTTCCAGCTGGCATTGCCTTATGAATTCATGTCTTTCCAGAGCACCTCCACTTTCCCAAGAATCTGCCTAGTGATTAATACTTGGCTGTTGAAGGCTTTTCCAGATTAGAACTACCAAACATAATTAAGGAGCAAAACAAAGAAAATAAAGCTAACAAAGTACATAACTCAACCTGGCAAAGCATTTGGTAGCCTCTAGATTAACCAACCAAGGAAAGTAACTCCAGATGACTGGCCCCTGGCTCTACACACAACATGCAGGTCTAAAGAGTAGTGCAGACTGCAAAAGGTTCTCAGCTGAGAAGTGTATCAAGAATAGAAACCAGCAGAGTCAAGTACTGATCAGGAAAGCTTCAAAGTACAAGCTGCAGCATATCAAGGTACTCACTTGAGTGGATGCATCATATCTTCTCCTCTTCTTCTACCATTGCGACTTCTACTCTGGCCACCCATGAAATTGAACAATCCACCACCAAAGATATGGGAGAAAATATCGTCCATTCCACTGCTTCCACTCCCTTCTCGGAGCCCCTGCTCTCCATATCTATCATACAGCTCACGTTTTTCGGGATTTGACAATACTTCATAGGCAAAGCTTATTTCTTTGAACTAGAAGAGGAACAGAGTCAAAACAGTGCATGGTAATTTAGAACTTCAAGGCAGCATTTTATGAGTTTCTCCCCCTGCATGAACACCTATCAGTTAAGAAGGTACACAACAAAACACTTTTCCACCCTCATTTTAACATAACGTATTCTTAACAAGACTTTAAAGTCAGACTTGGGCTTACTTATGTTACATCTCACCATAAAATAAGACATTTTACTGCAAAAGTTGGTTGGCTTTGTTCTTTACTAGCATAAGACAGATTTCTTACAAATAAAAAAAACCCAAGTGAAGAAAATCCCCAACTACACAATACTGCAGAAGCCAAAAGGCAGAATACCCAACAGTTACATACTAACGGCAAAGACTTCAAGATGTCTGCCACTTAAAATACACTAACAATTAAGTAGCTTACTGAAATGTGTATTAATGTATTTGGCTTTATAGCAAATTAGTATCTTTTCACAGTCATCTTTGCTCACCTCTAAGCAGCCATCAGAACTTCAATTTTGTTAAAGATAATCAGCTGAGTCAACTTAATTGACAATTTTTAAATTGCTTTTAGCATAACAAATCTAATTCAACCTTCCCACATATGTGCAGCAGTTTTAAGAACCTCTACACATAGATTTTTCCATGCTGGAAAAACTTGAAAAACTGACAATCTTTTTCAAATTCCTACATAGATGCCAATGCCAGCTGACATTATCTCAGCAAATGAGAGGTAGTTTTTGTCCTCAGCATTAGCTTCTCAACCAATTTGACTCAGCCAACTGCTGCATTTTGTCACCAGGTGTACTGGCAGATTTTGAGACTGGGGAGAAGTTGACCAGACAAGGCTCCCTCTCACAGCTGGTATTTTTGAACAACTTGAACAGCAAGCCCCCAACATCTATATCCAGTTCCTTAGATGCTACTGTAATAGCAAACTTAAGGCATTTTAAAAAAAAGATGAATAAGTCTTTCTTACTTTGTCCCCTGCATTTGGATTCTTATCAGGATGGTATTCCTTGGCCAGTTTTCTGTATGCCTAGTCGAAAGAGGTAGAAAATTAGTTTAAATTGCGATTAATCTTTTTTTTTTTTCTGAGAAACTCAAGTAGTATCCCCAGGAAGAAACAAAATCTAATAAAGCAAAGTGAAAATATTATAGTGTTTCAAAGTCACTCATACACTGTTACGACCTAAAAAAATTTTGACATTGCTACGTGCATAAACTAACTATGCTTGTATTTAAACACAGCTATGGCACGCAATAGCTAGAACTAGTTTTCCTGCTTATCCTCATTAACTTAGAGGGAGAATCGCATTTGACTTTCATTAAAATGACTTACTCTTTAGAACCCACTCAAACCCTACACCACAACAGTAAATTTGAACCAGTCTGTCTTTGCCCTCAACCACAGCAGTACAGGAACAACAAAATGGCTGCCTCAGCTTCCCATTCAACCCTACAACCACTCCTCACACCAATCACTTCCTTCTTCCCTACCTATCACTAATGGAAGAGTTCACCTCACTTTGAGCTGAGTATATGAGTTACATGTGCAGAAATGTACATAGCACTGCTTTTCCTTAACTTCATTGTTGCAAATCCGTAGGAGGAGTAAGTACAGACAAATCCCCAGAAGGGACTTTCCAGAATGCTCTTTTCTGATCAGCCCTTTGACACTCAGGACTGTCACTGGTTCTTCAGCATCCCTTCATCTGTTCTGCTTACACTTGAGAGGATCAAAGCAAACAACACAGCAGGCAGAGACTTTTCCTATACTGGAGTTAATGACAGTAAAAAACCTCAACCCTTCCTCTACTCCACCTCAACACCCCTCAGAAACAATCAGGGGACAGATATTAACAAATTACATTGTATACAGTCTTTTACTTTCCAATTTACACCTATTAAAAAAAGCTACAGTGATGCAACTGCAAAAAAATTGAAGTATCAGTTCTCGGAGAGGATTTTTCAAAGACTTTATTTCTGAATAACTAAGCACCTAAACTAACTCTTCAGAACCACAGTGATAAGAGCTTTACACACAAAGCTTTACAGAAATCACAATTTAACTTTTGAACAAGTAAATTTCCTTTTTTTACATCCATACAGTTACTTCTCATTACTGATTTATCTTGAAACACTTTGTACTTCTGCATGCAACAAAGACATGATAAAGAACTAATGAAATAAAAACAATGTTGATATTACAAGCCTAATACTCTAAAGCACAGTAAGTGTGAAAAACAAAAATCATATATCTTACTGAAAAAATCACCCATCAGGAACAAAGCATAATCTTCCATAAACCTGTGTTAATGGATTTTCTGTTATAATGGATCTGTTATAACGGATTTTCCCCATATATTTTAAGGTATCCAACCAAGAAAAAAACAAAACACCACTAAACTGATAATCTAAGTAATGTTATCTAGTCAGGAAAAAAGGAGCTCACAATAGTGATCTTTAAAAAGAGAAAGCCCTCACATCTTTGCTGATAATAGCACTACAGGCCAGAGCAACTCTTACAACTACCCATGGCCCTAAAAGAAGCCACCACTATTTTTTTCATCAGAACCAGACCCAGAATCAAGGTCTACACTGGCAACATATATAACTTCAGTAAAAGTTTATTTAGCCACTGTTAAAGCCTGTTCTCTCAGCCCCTTTTGACTAAGATATCCCCGATTCATTTCCACTTTTTCTATCCTGTTATGTAGGTTAAAATACCAGATTTTAAAGTAACCATGAAACCTCATGACAATAAGATATACATGAACTCCTGGCTGTTGCAGACAGTTGGAAACTTTACATTCCATGATTAATCTAATATTTGGAAATTAATATTGGGTGGTGCAGGCTATCCTAGCAGAAAACTGCTCTAGTTTTCATTCTTACAAGATACAGATAGCTTCAAGCAAACTCTGTAAGAAAATAAAATATTCTGGCGGACAGTACAGTATACAAAACACAACGTTCTCACCGCCTGCCTTCCATCTCCAGCACAATTTCAACACTGCAATTGCCTATCCCTGCACAAATTAGGCTGCCGCGTGCATGACGGGTAAGGCGCAGTTGTTGGTGCCAGCACCACCCACCCGCGGAAGCCACTGCTAGTGAACCGTCTGGTTCATTCTCCTCCCTCACGTGTAAACGGTCATTAAGGCCCTCCACAAAAAA